>JAEMWC010000096.1:70000-107500 GCA_016490735.1 Pachyseris speciosa
CATTTTTATTTTTTTTTTTTTGTTATTTTTATAACTTTATAAGCAGTTATAAAACAATTTCTTTCTGATGGCAATCCTGTTTAAACCAGTGCAACATTCTGTCACAAACAAGAGTCAAAGTTTCGTAGTTTCCTCCTTCAGTTTGTCCCAAATAGGGAAGATAGCAATTTTTTTTTCTAACCAGGTGTCAGAATGGTAATGGATTTATATACTGCACATATCACATAGTTTCATGGCGGTTTACACCGAGTTCTTCTGTACGATGAAATCGGATGTCAGCCTGTAAAGGCGCGTCTGGCTGCCGCTATCAGTCCATATTTGATCTCACCCACCCAACCAATCCACACATGAATGCCAAAGACAGATGAAAGATAGAGATAGACCACCACACCGGGAACTACGTCCCCTACTCTTATCGAACAGTGTGTGGGTTCTTTAACTTCCCACAGATTATGAGGAACAAGTGTTGTGAGACGGGACCTACGGTTTATCGTCCTTATCCGAGAAGACTATTGCGTATGTAATTACAAAGGCAGCACTTTCTCCTCAATTATTTAAATACCCTGAGTGTTGGCCCGGCAGGGGTTGGAACCCGCAACCTCCCGCACGGTAGTCCGGTGCTCTGCCACTGAGCTAACCAGTCGGCGGGACGGACCATTATTGTTCTGGACGGGGGGGGGGGGGGGGTATGGAAAATATTGAAAAAAAATTGTTTGCAGGTCCAAAAAAGACAAAATAAATTGTTTGCACACATGATATGTATAAAAAAAATAGTTTGCATAGAGGTCAGAGAAACTTGTAACCTAAAGTGAAATTTAGACTAACAGTGTGTACCGACGGTAGTTGTTTGTAGACAGGATACAGGGCTCCGTTAAAATTAACATTGTACTGGATCAAACTGGAACCCCAAATGTTGCATGAAATAAACAACAGTAATACATTGGATCTTTGAATTGACTATGCACAAAAATAAACCTAAGCAGGGCATTTCAAAGTGGTCATGTTGGCAATAAAATCAAATAATGGTGAGTGTTTTATAAAGAAACAACAAGATGTTACTAGGAGCTCACATGTCTAACATAAATTGGGTATAGCTTTTCTGAAATTTTCTTCGAAAAATAGTTTAAAATATTGCGCTTTTCAAAACCACAATGATTGGACATTTAAAATTCAAGCAACGGTTTCGCTTTTCACTGCCGCCAATCATCATACTGTACGTCTCAGAAAACGAAAAAGATGAGTTCACAGGTGTCAAAAGGTAACGTTCGCGGGCAGTGAATGGTGGATTTCGATCCGCTTTGTAGTTTTCTCTTTTTCCAATTCGTTGGTCGCTGCCGTAAAATATTAAATTAAATAATGATTGACGGCAGCAAGAAGCGAACCTCCTTTTTGTGTTAGAACGTGGTTAAAAAAGATCGGAAAAAAAATTGTTTGCAGGAAGGTGTTGTTCGAAAAAAAATCTTGCAGAGGTGCATCAAAACAAAGAAAGTTTCAGAGGAAAATTTTTGATACTTCCCCACCCCCCCTCCAGACACGCGCTGGTGGCCATTTCAACTGAATCCGGAAAACACCCACTGGTTCCATTTAATATTCCATAGAAACGTCCAGGAGTTTGCTCTTCCGAATGGTAAGTTTTTAGTGAAAGTTATCGTATCTGTTTTCAAACCGTTGGGATGATATTTTATGAGAAGTAACGATAATATTGCAAACCGGAGCCAAAACCACTTTGCAACTGAATGTAAACCCCGTGATAACATCAAGAATAAGAATAAGCAGCTAAAATGGGATCCTTTAATTACACGTTTATACTCAATTGATGTTAAATCAAACGAAATGTGACTGAATTCGATAAAGATGGCTAAACTAGCATCAAAAAACCTTTAAAAACGAAAAGCCGCGCTAAGGAGAGGGCAACCATCCTCTCATTGTACGCTTCAAGGTCAAAGGTTAATACCAAATACTAGACCTATAAGCCTGTTTTGCAAACTAAATTAATGCCAGATACTGGCCTTATGAGCCTAGTGTGTACAAAAACTAGTTAACACTAATTTGTAATTACTTCAATGCAAACTTGATAAATTTCGAAAACAACCTTAAGGTGGACGATGAGCTGAAGATCTTCCATTGTTCCATTGAATTAAGAAAGTAACCTAATTCACTGTTACCCGTGACCGACATGTGGACAATATCTAATTTTTACTACCCATAAACCCTTACCGAGAGATACAACGACTCCCTCTCTGGAGACAAAACTTTAGAGGATAGAGGAATTGCAGGCATGCAAAATATTCTACGATTGCGCTACTTACATCTGAAAGGGTTAATCGCTATTAAGGAAGCGTTTTTTTTTTGGTAAATACCGAGGACTTATGGACCTCTTGGCGGATATCTGCAAGCAAATGTAAGCTATGCTTGGTGGTTGCCATTATTCACAGAACATGACAAAAAAAACTACAAAAACAGACTGAACAACAAGAGTACATTGTAAACTAGGAAATAAACCGATTAAGTTCAAAGAAGTCTTTTTCTTCTCCCTTGTCACGTGCAGACCGCATGCTTTACCTCTCAGCTGATTAACCGTGCTTTGGAAAGTGCGTCAGTTTCTCTATGGTCCCGGTAAAGTACACAGCCGGTTACAGACGAGCAAGTTTTCCTTGACAAGTTTTGACTTGACAAACTTTATTTGCTGGTGTGTAAAGACAAAATTGTCAAGTTTTTCCTTGACAAGTGCACTTGTTCAAAAACTAGCAGGCTAGTTTTTGAACAAGTGCACTTGTCAAGGAAAAACTTGACACATTGCAGAACTTGTTCGTCTGTACGGGTCGACAAGGAAAACTTGTCAAATAAAATGTTGTCCGCTGTGTAATTGAATTGCTGGCTACAGTGAATACTTGCCAAAGAAAACTTGTTCGTTCGTTCACACCAGCAAATAAAACTTGTGAAGGCAAAACTTGCCAAAGAAAATTTGTCGTTCATAAATATGAGCAAATAAAAATTGTCAATGACACTTGTCAAGGAAAACTTGCTCGTCTGTAACCGGCCGTACCTACAACCAAACAGAAGAATCTTTATGAGCAATCAGGGCGATTACTCATTCGTTTTAGAAATTTTGATTGACTTGTGTTAAAATACTAGTAACAAAAACTTGTGATAAAATACTAGAATGGAAAAAATGCCTATAAAGTGAGAATAAGCCGGTGAAAATGCTAAATGCTAACACGTAACTGAACTTCTCTATTTCGCAGATGAATGACTTCTGTTCCGTGAGGTTTTTAGCCGGCAAGAGGACAAGAAACTTAACACCTCACATGTTTATTTAACTATTTAGCCTAATGGCGACGATAACAAATAAACTGTGCCAGCTTCGCAAATGCGTTGTGTGTGCGTTTTATCAAGTTTTATTAAGTTCCCAATATCAAGCAAGCTATTTACCTACCTTTACTTACTAAAATCAAACGTCACGTTGTCACCAATCAGCATAAAAGGCGCCCACTTTCTCACGTTAGAAAACCCGTTACTTCTCATCCACTTAATGGCCTGATGAAGAGATTCACTGGCACTTTCCCCACAGAATAGGTGCTCATAGAAACGACTCATGAACTGCATTGTTGCTTCATCGTCTATAGCTCACAGGGCCACCAACACGGAACGTGCACTGGATCCTAAGTCCAACAATTCCTTCTGATCTGATTTCTCCTTGTGCAGTGTGACAGCAGCTAAGGACAATAAGTTTGGCTCTCAGACGAACTTTTGCAACTTCAGCCATTGTTAATAGATACTCTTTTTCTTGTGGCGTATCGTTAAAAGATCGTGAAGGAGCAAGAGCGATTTCTCCTCTTTCCGCGTCACCGTGTGCAGCGAAATGGATCACACTCACTCCATGTATGTCGCCGAGAACTGCCTCCTTTGTTGCTTGCTCTCCAATAAGAGGCTGGACTCCTAGCAGACGTCCAATCATCTCTACTTCTTCTCTTGCACACGGTAATGGAGGCATCAAACGAGGGCTTCCCTTGTACAAGACGTCACCAACGTCGGGATCACCGATCATCAATGCACCGGTCTGGCTGTGATAATCTGCTGCACTGTCCTGGATGAGCTTTAGAGTCATTAGAGAAGGCTCAATGCGGATCCTGAAAGACTCGGATAAATATTTTCCATTTTCATCCTTAAACGCTGCAAATGGTACTTTGTACAAGGGACCCTCAGGAACAATGATGATCTCAGATTGGTCAAGTAATTCGGCCACAGGATCAATGATCATTTTGTAACACTAGGTGAGACTTGGCGGCTCAGATAACTGTTCGTCTTCTTCTTCCAACACGGGGCGAGAAGATGCAAAGGAAACAGCGTTTGAAGGAAACAGTGATCGATCTTCGCAGTGGCCTTGAATTAGTAAAGATGGAAAATTTCTCAAGTTTATGTCACCAAAAACTTCATCCACATTTCTCGCTCCATTTCCAATTAAACAGTAATTAACGCTTTTTTGCCGGAAAAATACCGGTTTGTTTGCTTTAATGATCCACAGAAATAAATATTCACCGTCATAAGAGACGTATAGACAAACAGAGTCACTTTCTTTTGTCATAATTCTTTCAATGCCAACCCATGTCTGTGGGTTTACTGATATTTCTTGTTCCACGGAGTACTGAGCGGACATCATGTCTGCCAGGGCTCTAGCCCGCGCGAGCTTTACAACGTAGAGTGCTTCATTAAATTTTCCAATAACAAGAAAAAGCGCACTGAGAAATTTGTAGGGTAAAACGTGCATGTCTAAAGAACAAATCTTAAAGTTATCATTGCCTTTTAAAAAACTTAGCATTTCCTCGGAATTTTCAATGGCTTTGAGAGGAGACCACGTAAAGCTACACAAACGTCAGCAATGAAAGGTTAAGGTGGCTGTTAAACTGCAGTTCAATGTCACCTATCTTGTAAGCCAGAGAGAGAGCCTTCTCATGATGTTCTTTGGCTTTAGCATATTCGCCCCGAATATAATAGACGCTTCCTAGGCTTCCATAAGATTTTGCTTCACCTGCTTTGTGTCCAATGTCAATTTGGATTTTAAGTCCTTTCTGATGATATTCTTCAGCCTTAATTGTCATATTTACCGAGGGACGTATAGACACTTCCCAGGTTTCCATAACATGTTGCTTCTCCTGCTTTGTGTCCAATTTCAATTAGAATTTTCAGTGCTTTCTGAAGATATCCTTCAGCCTTGTCATATTTACCAAGGGACCTATAGACACTTCCCAGGTTTGCATAAGTTGCTGCTTCACCTTCTTTGTGTCCAATTTCAATTTGGATTTTAAGTGCTTTCTGATGATATTCTTCAGCCTTGTCATATTTACTGAGGGACCTGTAGACAATTCCTAGGTTTCCATAAGCTGTTGCTTCACCTTCTTTGTGTCCAATTTCAATTCCGATTTTAAGTGCTTTCTGATGATATTCTTCAGCCTTGTCATATTTACTGAGGGACCTGTAGACAATTCCTAGGTTTCCATAAGCTGTTGCTTCACCTTCTTTGTGTCCAATTTCAATTTGGAGTTTCAGTGCTTTCTGAAGGTATTCTTCAGCTTTGTCATATTTACCGAGGGACGTATAAATACTTCCCAGGTTTCCATAAGCTGCTGTTTCACCTTCTTTGAATCCAATTTCAATTCCGATTTTCAGTGCTTTCTGATGATATTCTTCAGACTTGTCATATTTACCAAGGGACCTGTAGATAGCTCCTATGTTTCCATAAGCTGTTGCTTCACCTTCTTTGTCTCCAATTTCAATTTGGATTTTAAGTGCTTTCTGATGGTATTCTTCAGCCTTGTCATATTTACCGAGGTACGTATAGATAGCTCCCAGGTTTCCATAAGCTGCTGCTTCACCTTTTTTGTGTCCAATTTCAATTTGGATTTTCAGTGCTTTCTGAAGATATTCTTCAGCCTTGTCATATTTACCGAGGGACGTATAGATAGCTCCTAGGTTTCCATAAGATGTTGCTTCTCCTGCCTTGTGTCCAATTTCAATCAGGATTTTCAGTGCTTTCTGAAGATATTCTTCAGCCTTGTCATATTTACAAAGGGACCTGTAGATAGCTCCTATGTTTCCATAAGCTGTTGCTTCACCTTCTTTGTCTCCAATTTCACTGTGGATTTTCTGTGCTTTCTGAAGATATTCTTCAGCCTTGTCATATTTACCGAGGGACGTATAAACACTTCCCAGGTTTCCATAACATGTTGCTTCTCCTGCTTTGTGTCCAATTTCAATTCGGATTTTCAGTGCTTTCTGAAGATATCCTTCAGCCTTGTCATATTTACCAAGGGACCTATAGACACTTCCCAGATTTTCATAAGCTGCTGCTTCACCTTCTTTGTGTCCAATTTCAATTTGGATTTTAAGTGCTTTCTGATGATATTCTTCAGCTTTGTCATATTTACTGAGGGACCTATAGACAATTCCTAAGTTTCCATAAGCTGTTGCTTCACCTTCTTTGTGTCCAATTTCAATTCCGATTTTAAGTGCTTTCTGATGATATTCTTCAGCCTTGTCATATTTACCGAGGGACGTATAAACACTTCCCAGGTTTCCATAAGCTGCTGCTTCACCTTCTTTGTGTCCAATTTCAATTTGGATTTTAAGTGCTTTCTGATGATATTCTTCAGCTTTGTCATATTTACTGAGGGACCTATAGACAATTCCTAGATTTCCATAAGCTGTTGCTTCACCTTCTTTGTGTCCAATTTCAATTTGGATTTTAAGTGCTTTCTGATGATATTCTTCAGCTTTGTCATATTTACTGAGGGACCTATAGACACTTCCCAGGTTTCCATAAGCTGTTGCTTCACCTTCTTTGTGTCCAATTTCAATTCCGATTTTAAGTGCTTTCTGATGATATTCTTCAGCCTTGTCATATTTACCGAGGGACGTATAAACACTTCCCAGGTTTCCATAAGCTGTTGCTTCACCTTCTTTGTGTTCAATTTCACTAAGGATTTTCTGTGCTTTCTGAAGATATTCTTCAGCCTTGTCATATTTACCGAGGGACGTATAAACACTTCCCAGGTTTCCATAAGCTGTTGCTTCACCTTCTTTGTGTCCAATTTCAATTCCGATTTTAAGTGCTTTCTGATGATATTCTTCAGCCTTGTCATATTTACCGAGGGACATATAGATAGCTCCTAGGTTTCCATAAGATGTTGCTTCACCTGCTTTGTGTCCAATTTCAATCAGGATTTTCAGTGCTTTCTGAAGATATTCTTCAGCCTTGTCATATTTACCAAGGGACCTGTAGATAGCTCCTAGGTTTCCATAAGCTGTTGCTTCACCTTCTTTGTGTCCAATTTCAATTTCTATTTTAAGTACTTTCTGAAGATACTCTTCAGCCTTGTCATATTTACCGAGGGACGTATAGACACCTCCCAGGTTTTCATAAGCAGCTGCTTCACCTTCTTTGTGTCCAGTTTCAATTCGGTTTTTAAGTGCTTTTTGAAAAAATTCTTCGGCTTTGTCATGTTTAGCGAGAGAGTAAAAGATATTTCCTAAGTTTCCGTAACATGCTCCTTCTAATTCCTTCTCGTGAATTTGTGTTGAGATGCGGAGTGCATTCATGTAAAATTCTTTTGCTTTTTCATATTTATTTTGCCGCTGATACAACTGCGCGAGCTGAAAGCTTATGTTTCCCTCTGATTCGTACATGGCTTTACTCTCACGCAACAAGATCAGACTTTTTGTGCCGTATTCTATCGCAGTTGTGTGGTTATCGATAAGCATGTTAGCAATAAACAATAGCTTACACACAGCTAGATACATCATTCTCACAAAATCATTTTCTTTTCCCACGGCTTTGTACATGTTGCTGACTAGAAACAAGCATTCTGTTAATAGCGCAATGGCTTTAGGGATACGACTGGTGTTGAGAAGGAAAGTCGCAATCAGTATTCCATAAAGAAAAGCTTGTCCGGCGTTTTCTATACCGTCCATGGCAGTCTTTTCCAGCAGCCTATAGAGACAAAATAATCAAGAATACAAAGCGATGTAGTGTATCCCTTAAAAAACGATGCAGTATACCCCTTTATGCCCAAACCTCTAGGTTTGGGCACAAAGGCCACATGGTAGCGTGCTTTACCCCTTACATGGTTGAGAAAGGTAAAGCTCATCTAAAGGAGCCGCGTCTTCCTTCTCCTTTATTTCATTTGCTCGTTCTTGGTAAATAACTGTATCAAACTGAGAACTGAACAAATAAGCTAAGCCAAGAGAAAATGAGGGACAGAGAGGGAGAGTAGGGACGTTGGCCGGGATATGTGAATTTCACTAAAGTTATTTTTAGGTGCCCTTCAAAACGGAAGTCGGTTTTCCTGGACGTCCGCAACTATTGAGCACAACGTCATAAGACGTTATCGGAGCGTGTCAACATGGCATTGTGTAACGGCGGCTTTTAAATACTCAGTATGGCTTTCTCAACTGGAATTTTTACATGGGCACCCAACGAGCAAAATCAACCACAAGCTATAGAAAGGCATTTTTGGGTGCGTTATGGTGTTTGATGTCTGTTTAAAGTGATGTTTTCATAAGCTAGAAGAAATTCATCTGTTCGGATTCCCTAGCTGAAATTTTAACTGGCCGAAAATGTTAGGGAACAAAATCTTCCTTTGAGAAAATGCAAGCTGAAATGAACTTTCCACGAACTTTCTAGGGAACTATTTTCTTTCCGAAAATGGTAGCTGACCTTTTTGACTGCCTAAAACAGCAATTACGACCTTTCCGAAAACTTCAGGGGCTATGATTTCCCAATTTCGAATATTTTAGGCCACGTTTTAGTTACGAAAATCCGAGTGCACTCTTTAATCGACGCCGAAAGCGCAAGGCGAATTACCCTTCACCGAACAGATATCTACCGAAACTTGTCGTTGGGTGCCCCTGTTTTTAGGCGTCTACATTTCGGAATCAATATTGAAAATAACCGCAATGAAAGTGTTTCGGGTACAAATTCCCCTGAAATTGCCGAAAATGTTTCAGATAATTTCATACCGTAAAATATAAAAGAGAGAAAGCGAAAGCTTTGATATCATCAGCCGTCGAGCGAAAACCGTGGCCTCAAAAGATGACACCTCTGCTTCTTTTTACCCGGGTGGAAAAGCAGCGTGAAGAAGTCCTCGAATCGCGGTTAAACCGTTGAAGAACATGACTTTCAAGAAACGCAAGCAACAATGCGGGCTGAAGAGCTGTACCGAACATCAAGTATTTCTTGAATAAGCGTTTGATGCGATTCGTAATGTTTTGCAACATACTGTTGACTCATACGCTCTGATACAAAATTCAACGCATGGGATGCTTCTCCTCTAGCTTGATGGTGAGGTCATCCAGCTCTTTTCTGGTGGGCATATTCGCAGTTTTCTTATCACCATGATTTGTTGCTTTTCGTTTCCTGTCTTCTTTCTTCGATGTCGAAGCAGAGCTAGAATCGGTATTGTTACCCGCTGTGGGACGTGTGGTTTCCCTTTGTTTACAACTAGACTTTCGTTTCCGTTTTTGTTCCTCTGTCGATTTCGCTCCTCTTGTGCCGCCTGGATATGTCGGGTCTTCCTCACTGTAATCGCTGTCGCTTCCATCGCTTGAAGTGAGATCACAGGAGGCAGAGGAGACCTGTTTACCCGTATGTCTAGTTAAATTCACCAAACAAAGGCATCGTGAATCGATCTTGTTGATTTGAATCAACGTACGAGATCAAACTACAAACATGCGATCGTGTTACGCTGCGGCTGAAATCCGTTGTTTGTAGTTTCATCACGTACGTTGATTCAAATCATCAAGATTGATTCGCGCTGCATTTGTTCGATGAATTTAACTAGACATATGGTCAAATAGGACTCTGTGCTCCCCGTGGTGAGTTCTAAAGAATAAGTAAAGAATAGCTATCTAAGTCTAATGCTTGCTCGAATGCACAATAAATTGTTGAATCTATCTCCCACTCCGGGTTTTCGGTCAAAATATGCCATATCCCTTGCTTCTCAAACTCATTTTCGTCAACAAAGCGCAATATTTCACGCGGAACGCCGTTTTGAATTTCTTGTGATCAATCGCGCCTGCTGACTTTGCGGTCGTCTCGGGAAACAGACTTCTGTTACTGTGACATCTAAAAATAACTTAACTGAAATTCACATATCCCAAGGGCGAAACCAGGCGTCTCCCCCTCTGTCCCTCATTTTCTCTTGGCTAAGCCAAACGATCGACTTTGGATTTAAACGTGCTGTACAGTCGCCCAGAAATTGGACAGAAAAACGAAATTAAAGAAAAGCCAGAATCACTGTTAAAGCTTCTTGCCTTGAAAAGTGAATAAAAAAAAAAAAACAAAAACAAAAACGAAACAAAACGAAATGTTGCAAAGTTACACGCCGAAAATAGTACATCATGAAGATTAATAATTGGGTTGGGAGGTTGCGAAACAAAAAGCTAAGAGCAACTTGCTAAAACGCTTATCCCCCTGAAAAGTGAAAATCCGGGATTTGTTCCACAAGAAACTGAAACCACAATTTAGCACGTCATACATTACAAATAATATATGATGAACCCGTTGATTACCACAAAAATGAAATGACCGGCATGGTTCCTTAAGGTGATGTTACACGAGCCGATTTTTAATGCCGATTTTTAATCCATGTCACACAAGACAACTTTTAACGCACCTTTGTTGCGGCAACGGTCGGCAACGGTATGTTACACGAGACGATTTTTATCACAACATTGTCCGCAACGTTTGAGCCCAGGCTCCTGCTTGACAAATACGGTGGACAATGAGTGTATTCTGGTGCATTCTGGGGCGATGTCAACGGCGGGGGTGTTACGCGCACTAACTCCAAAAAAAACTGTTCGCTATGTAATAAAGTTATTAAATCTATCTTAAGTTAAGTTGAACGCTTTTTAAAACACTGTATGTAATATTATTTGCTCTCATCTTGCAGCTTTTTGAATCGCTATCAAAAACCTGCAACATGTCGCCCTGTGCGCGATGTGCGCCATGTTACACGACATCGATTTTTAACGCATCAGTGTTAAAAATCAGCTCCTGTACCATGAACTTTATAATTTTGGAATGGTTGATTTCATTCTCTAGCACTCAAACCAAGACCGAAAAAGGAGGTAAAATGAGACACTTGATCATTCTTTAAGAGTCCATAAATTCAGAAGAAGCCCCGGATTCCGGCCAAGAAACTGAGAGCAGTTCAATTTTTACGACGTCAATTTTAAATATGTAGTCGTTTTTTTGTAGAGAACCATATTATTTAGGTGAACGCTCCTTCTCTTTTTGTAAATTCAGATGTAAGATCTGACAAAAATGGTTTTCTCTGAATTACAAGAAACTGAAGGTAATAGTTTAATTTAATATGACGCCATACAACAGACTTCATAATGAATTTATACAATGTTTAGAACTTAAGGGCTGTTCTGTCGTTGTGTCTAATGAGACATTTTTGGAACAAATTCTGAAAAATATAATGGAATTTGCTAAAAAAAATTCTGGACCCTGATTGAAGTAAGACGAGTTACAATAATGATTTGAGTCGACGGACAGTTCCTAATGCAAGCGATGGAGTTTGTCTTAAACGCACATTTAATGTCTAACGATTCATTTACCCATTGAGTCCCCCAACAAAACATTTTCACTGAGATTGCACGTACCTTACTGTTAGTGTGAATTCACTTTTTTGCTAAGATCGTGTGACTTGCCTCAATTCTAATCGCTTTGGAAAGTGAAAATCCAGGACTTTCTCTGCAAGAAGCATAACCAGCCAATTATATTTTACAAAGTTACAGACCTTATATGGTACGCCTTAAATCTCAAGGCTGCTTTAGCAAAGGTGTCGACTATGACAACGGCGCGCGCAGATCTTAAAACCGACTTAACCAATGGCAGAGCAGCAAATTGAGCACTGGACTTTCCGCGGGCTTTCACGTTCTCATTTCTCATTTGACGTTGCGTTGCGTTGTCTGCCTAATACCTATGACGTAACCAAAGGAAATTGAAATTGAATGTGCTCAGGGTTCGTGATCGATCATCTCATGCTGAAAGCAGAAGTACTACAGCAGTACTGCATACATACATACATACATACATACATACATACATACATACATACATACATACATAACTTTGTTTTTCTTCGGATTTAGATATAGCATACATGACGCTAGTTTCTCCGAATGAGATAACAAATAACTAACTAACTAGCTAAATAAATAGATAAATACATCAAGTGAAATAATATAGGAACGTTACAACAATAAGAGTGTTTCAATAAAAGTATATCAATATAGCAATGCCCGGCCTTGGAAAATATGCCGCTTAACCCCGCGCCGAAAACCAGCCAGCGTCTCCGATCTCCTGACACTATCGGGAAGCCTGTTCCATTCATGCGCGCCAAAATAACGAAAAGAATGGAGACCATACGTGGTTGTTTTCACAGTAGGGAGTTCCAAAATGGCGTGGCCCCTGAGCGAGTACGCCGACGTCCGCTCCTTAAGATGCGATCTCAAATAAGACGGGACAGCCCGATGCAAACACTTAAAAACAGTGATAAGCATGTTCTGAACCCTTCTCTGTTCCAGATTTACCATTTCCAGTTTCCGCAACATCTCATCATAAACGTTCTCCTTATCATTAAGCACTACCCTTAACGCTTGTTTATTTACGTGTTCTAGCTTATCCCTGTCCCTCGCACTACAAAAGTGCCATACGTCACTACAATAAGAAAAGACTGGTTGAATAAAAGCATTATAAAGCCTAAAGCCTGCATCAGTACTGTCATTATTGATGTGCTTACCTCGAATTTATGGTGCAAACACCGTTGCTCCTAGAAAAAGCAATACACAGGTCTGCACCCAGCTACCTTAGGGAGTTAGTAGTGGTCAAAGATAATCGCATCCGCTTAGACCTTCAAATCAACTTCTGCTTTGTGTGCCGAAAGGAATCACAAAAAAGACTCTAGGTGACAGGGCATTCGCAGTCGCAGCTCCTAGACTATGGAACTCCCTCTCAGTAGAGCATTTTCAACACCTTAGTAGGAGTGTACTGACTTAGCTTGCTTTTGCTTTCGCTTTTATTTTGTTCTTATTATTTTAATACAATTGTATTTTATTGCATGTATCTTTTTTATTCTCTAAGGCTTTTTGAATGCTTAGTTTTAAAGTTCTTCAGGTAATATTTTAAATTATGTTAGGATTTTAGGTTTTAACTTTTAAGATTAGTCGGTAGTTTTACTAGCAGATGCTCCGAGGACAAGAATACCTTGTAGCTCCTTGTTAATACAACCAAAACTCTCATTATGGCGTGACCACATTATTTTAAAGACAATTAAATCAGCGCAATTAGATTCAGTTTTTTGAGATCATCGGTTAAGCGATGCTACTCGCCTGCTGTCAGTAACTGAAATCACACTGAGAAGCAAAACCTTTCCTTAAACCGAGGACAAACGACCGAGTTTGTTTTAAGCGCTCGGTCGTACAGTCTCCCCCAAAAAACAATACTTTAGTGCTACGTTGTGTCATTATGTTATGGTGGGACTTACCTCGCACTTTCGCGGACGTATTCACGTTTGTTGCAGGTTGCCGGATTGCCTTGCTTTATAGCTTCTTACCTTGAAAAGTGAAAAACAAGAAGTCAAAACCAGTTGATCACATGTTTTTTACACGCCACAGAAAGTACATTATGAAGATTACTAATTGGCTTGGGAGGCTTCCAAACGAAAAGCTACGAATAACTTTTGTTGCCTTGAAAAGTGAAATTCCGGCGAATGCCGACAATTTAGTACGTCATGCACGCAGGTTACGAAAGAAAATGAAATGAACGGAGTGATTTCTTAGTTTTCACGGCTCACGCTCAAAACAAGACCAGAAAAGGAGATACAGTATTTTTGTCATTCTTTAAGTTCGTAAATTTGTAACAAGCCCTGGATTCCAAGAAATTGAAAGCGGTTCAATTTTTACGACGTCAGTTTCAAATATGTAGCTGTAATTTAAGGCGAAAGTAATAAACCGGGAGACACCGAAACAGCGAAACAACCGTTTTTTTGGAGATTTAAGATATTTTTGAGTGCACGCTCCTTCTTTTTTATGTAAATTCAGATGTAAGATCTGTCAAAAAGCGGCATTCTCTAACTCCAATACGAAATTATGCATGCAGACAGACAGCAGAAATAACGGAATGAACATGAATATGGGGCGCTTTCCATTCAACAAAAATCACCGTCCGACCACATCCCAGAATTCGAGGTGACGTTCATTGATATGGTGGAGGTGCTTCGTCCGCAATTGTTTTTTTTTTTCGCTTGTCCACGTGAGCTTACGCTTAGTAGGGAGACTAAACCGAGGCTGATCCTATGCTTGATTGTGCGAGGCCCACCAATCCCGAGATGTGGCACCGGAAGTCAGGTTCAGATGTTTGGTCCAGACTTCCGGCAAGAGTATTCCGTTTTCCGAATATGCTTTTTTTTTTTGGAAAACCTCATTCCACTTATTCTCTCATTTCTAAACCGGTATAGAAATAAGCAGAATAGTCCCAAAAAATGCGCCCTTAGTTAAGAAGGCCAATGGAGACAACACATAAGGAGCAACAAGACAAAAAACACTGGTGTCGACGCGATACTTTTATTTCTCAGCCAATAAAATATATAATATTTACAGCAACTACATTATCATAAGTTTAATGCTTTCATCTTATCCACTAGCAAATGCAAGGTGGTAATATATCTTTAGCCTTCTAAATATTTTTGTCTAGTAACTAACACAGATATCTATACTTACGTATGAAAAGGTTTTGATAAAAGTAATAAATAGCAAAAATTTTATTAATAATAAAAAAAACAGAAAAAAAATTCAGACAACACAAAAGGAGCAACAAAACAGGAAACACAAATGTTGACGCGATACGTTTATTTTTCAACCAATAAAATATATAATTCTAACAACCACTACATTATCATCCGTTAAATCTTTTCATCTTAATATTCACTAGCAAATGCAAGACGGTAAATATATCTTAAGCCTTGTGTATCAAAACTTAAGCCTCTCTCCTAAATATTTTTGTCTTGTAATTACTACATATATCTAACACTCACTTATGCAAAAGGCTTTGCTGAAGATTATAAATAGAAAAGTGTTATCAAAAAATAAAACATTTTCCAGATTGCTGAAGAAAAATACGAATTCATATAATTTATGCGAAGAGTTCCTAAGATAAGGATAGCTTTCCGATCGTCTTCACAACGAAGTTCTTCGCCCAGATAGGTAAAAGCTCCTCCAAGTTTCCGGAATTTTCATTTAGGGGAAAATGTTGCCTGAATGAAAACGTCCTGAGCGATCTGAACTCTCCCCAGATCTCGTAGAGCGCAATCGCACTCGGTCACCACATGAGAAAATAAGAGACGATGGAAACCTGGAGGGTAATTCCATAAACTGCTCAACCAGTTTTACCCGCTCAGTTTTACGACTGATCCTATGCTTAAAGGAGTTTAGTTTCTAAAGAAACTGTGGTGCTGCGTCGGTGGAGGGGTGAAACACGAAAATTGGGTTTATCAACGGAGTTGATAATGTGAGTTGACCAACGTACGGGGATTAAAAACCTGACGTTTCGAGCGTTAGCCCTTCGTCAGAGCTCTGATCCTATGCTTGATTAGCTGTTCACAGCCAAGCAAAGCAATTAAATGCGGTTGAATAAACGCTCCTTACCGCTTATAACCACATGACTGAGGCCCGCCTTTGACATTTTAAGGAAAACATTTTATGTTCTCCATTTTCCCTTTTCGTTTCAATTGACCCATCACATTTGCCCTGCATGCAAACTCTGCTATTGGGGCCTCCCTCGCGTTTTATTTCGCTGATTAAACGTAGGGGCAACTGAGGACACGGAGCGGCAAGCGAAGCAAGCCGCGTGTAGCCTCCTACGCAGACGCTCTTTGGGCTGGTCACACGTTCCTTCACCACGTGGGGGAGGAACGGCGTGACGAGCCTAAAGACGTCTTCGTTGGAGGCTAAGCCGCGTGGGGCTCTGAGTGAAATACATCGGGAGCAAGACCCAGCGGGAGAGCCTGTTCCCAGACTAAATCAAATTCTAATAACTTAGACAGCTAATAAAATTTCTTATCGAGGCGGAACAGGTGATAAAATTCTTTGTCTTCTTGCGTTTTGCGCTTTCTCTTTCATCTTTTCCTTCCTGTCTTCCATTTGTTGTTCCAGGGAGCCCATGACAAGTTCACTAAAAAACAAAATGGAAGACGCTTTACACGCTTTAAAATAACAGAATCCTAGAAACAGAATCTAGAGCGGTTTTCAATTAAGTTTCTCAAAGCCAAAATCAAAGTGATTACTCTGTCCAGTCGCAGCAAGTGCCAACAAGGCAATGAAACAATTAGAATTCGAAGCAAATACGTGTAGCCGCCGTCAAGCGCGGGAAAATATGAGTGAGCACGTCACGACTGGTTTGTTGTTGGTGCTCATTGGTTGAGAAAGGCGCGTGAGTTTTGCTAACCAATCAGACTTCCAAGTGTCAAAAGGAACTGGGGCAAACAACGGACTCTCTAGCGAGGCAATCAGACAATCCATGAATGTAAATATTTTAGGCGTGATCTTTTTAAACTTTTAATTTAAATGATTTTAGTTGATTTCTTGTACATTTTTAATAGTTTTAAAAACTCCAGCTTTCAACTTTTTTCTTAATTGTGTGTATTTTGTATTTTTTAATCTTATGAGATCCTTTTTGAAAACCATATATTTTGTATGAAAAAGTTATCTCTATAAAGGATTTTCTAAAAACAATTAAAAAATCGCGTGTGTAGCGAAAAGCAAAAGCAAACGAAAATTACTTTCATCACGCAATTGACAAATAAGGCAGCATCTTAAACAAATGGTTTAAACTGATAGAACAGTGTTTGATTTCCCGTAAACAAGAAATCTCGAGATTAGGACAGTCCTGTCAGCTCACTTACTGACAAAACACCGGGTTTTACTTGGAACTAATTCAAGCAGAATTTCGTGACGATGGTCGCGAATTGAAGATACACTGTCGGTTTTAAATTCTGAACACTGTGGAAACTCCCCGCACGGACTTGAATGCCGGTATGATGAGAGTTACTGTACAGTGTACTATCGAAGCTTTCTTCGTGTTAAGCTGATCTTTCAGCAACACAAAGGTGGCCATATTTCACTAAAGTCGTCCGTAAGCAGATCAGGTTTGATTTATCTACAAGGCTATGGCCAGCGCACGCGTGAAACAAGGCTACGAGGTATAAGCTTACCTGTAATTTATTTCACCATCTTTGTTCTTATCCAGGCTGTCGATTAGCTTATACAGTTCATAGTAATTCAGGTCAATTCCAGTCTCCTGTTGAAAGAAATGAGAGTTGAGTATATCACAGCTATACCGTAATACCAGAGTAGGGATGAGTCTCTGCCCACAATGCATCGCACTTGACTTGATAGAAAATCTATCAACAGTTTCGTGACACCATCACCCATGATCTTGTTCAGTTATGAAAGATATTGTTCAAGATTCGGTGCGTAAAAATGTAACTGGACTAGTTCAGACAATCTAGCTTAGGAACATACATCACTGCCCTATTAGTTAATGGTAATGAAATACATGAGTTTTCCATCCTTTTTTCAAATTTTAATTAATAACATGGGAACTCTTGACGGCTTTGCGAAAAAATAAAGACTGCGAACTGGCGCCACAGCCGTAAAATTTCGCTCTACTTGCACGAGATGCGTATCTTTTAATCTTCAGACGAAAAGTGTTAACGTCAGCGAAAATTATTAAGTAAAAGATTGACGAGAACTAGCATTAACTCAAAGCGTTCTTCCATCAATGAAGACTATTACCTTTAATCCATCCGCAAATTCTTTGACAGTTATATTCATACTCTTGTCTTTATCCAGAGTATTAAATAAATCCAGGAGCCTCATCTGATTGCCTTCTATCCAGTTCTTGAGTATCTTCATTGGCGATGGACGAGGCTTCGGTTTGAATGCAGCCCCTCCAGTTCCTCCATGGTTGATCTTCATGGTGGGTCGCATCTGTTGCACCTCTTTACACAGCTCTACGAAGTCGTTATTTACAGTGATGTCCTAAATTTGAAAAGAGCCCACATTATAACATGCAGTTTATCAAACCTATAGCTTTACTGCCATTACATTCACTTTCCAAGGCTGAGGCTCTTTTCGTGCAAAGGACGGCTACATGTATATAGTTTTTCCTCTCTCCTCTGTCACACACAAAGACATATCTGTTATCGATAGCTTTGTCATTTCAAAAAAGATATGTGTTTTACCGAATAGTCCTTCTTGCAAACGCGCTGCCAAAAATGAAGATTTAGTTTGACAACGTAGACTTGACTTTTACTCGTGAAACGAAAGAATTTGCCGGTTTCGAAAAACCGTGGGGTACATCGCCCAGAATGCTATTGTCTTTCGCGACATTTACTTACAGTGTCAACTTTCTCCATGCGCGGAATAATAATTGAAGAGATTAAGTTTTCGGAAAACCGACTTCTCTCGTGAAAGAATCGGTGGCCGTCAATGAAAGGGATTGATGTGTGAAGTAATGCTCAAGGTGTGATAAAGTAAAGAGTGGCGTCCTGATAAAGGCGGCCGCGCTCTTTACAAAGTGTATTGTCGACAAATTCGTGTGCAACTAGATTGTCTTCTTCTTATTTATTTTAATTTTTATTTTGACGTGTTATACTTGGAATGGTCTGAGCGCGGTAGCCAAAAATTACTTGCAAAACAATCTTCCTTTTTATAAAGAGTTGCCGAATGGCAAGTACGATGTGCGGAACACTCGCGCGTATTTTATGGTTTCGATTTTTAAAACTCAACCGGTCAAAGCAGTTCAATTATAGACGGAGTCTTTCACTTTATCCTTTCAGATAGTCGATACGTGGATCGCGCACTTTAAAAAGAATATAGGTCGTAAAACGATGAAATCCTAAGCCTGTCACAGAAGCAAAAAGCAGGCGACGCGTCTTACGCCTGAGTGAACATTGTTTTGTTTGTTTTGTTTTGTGATCACTGTTATGGTTTTAATGATGAAAGCATTATAAACGTTTTAATCCAAGCACTGTATTCACTTGTTTGAAACCAGTTTAGAGCAACATGTCAAAGCGTGCGAGATACGAGCCCGGCTTTTACACATCACTACTGGATGGTATTTGTGATCGCTCAGTTCCAAATACCGACCCAAGCAATTGCTGCGGCATGTCCTATTGTTAACGGAGGCTTAGTCATGAATACATTAAACTCTAGCGGGAATTTCAAAGCAAGCCCGAGCTGGGAAGCAACAAGCCTACGAGGTCAGCAGGAAAGATTCAAAGTTGAGATTTCCAACCACTTTAAATTATTCTTTTCATCCGAAAATTAGCAGGGAGCTTCTTTAAGTAACAAGGAAACAAAGCCATATGCTAACTCTTAACAAGAGCGACTTGCTACGAGAAAATTCGGCTATGAATAATTTCCTCATAACGCAAAAGTCCCAAAATAGGCCGAATTCAAGTACAACTTCCAACCACTTCCATTGCTTGAAAAAGCCCCGAAAAAGTCTGGATTCCTTCAGTGAGGTCTCATTCACAAAAGCCATATGCTAACTCATTGAAAGCGCGAAAAGGTAACTCCAAAATGCGACTAAAATATGCGCTGGTAGTCGCCTCTACGCCAATGTCGCTTTTGTGCGAGTGTCTTATCTCATTAGTGCATTTCAAATCTCGCGCGGCCCCCTTGAAAAAGTCCCGGATGAGTCGCACCATTCTGGGCGATGAACGTGACAGCATCTATGGATCACCAAAAAAGTTGCGTTTTCAATAGCTGCAGTCGAAACAAACGACAAAAGGGTCAGAGTGCAAAAACAATTTATTTCAAAAGCGTTATTCAATCAGGCCCAACTGTAGCTTTGCTTGTTAGTCCTTTTAAGGTTGGCGCACTCGAGGGGAATGGGAACAAGCATTTTTCAGGCGAATGTTCCCAGTACGAAAAAAAAATGGTCCCACAAATTCGCAGGGAGCAAATTTGGTCCCAGTGGATAGAATGCTTTTTTTAGTTTACACGGAGGGAATTGGTTTCCGCGGCCGTTCCCTGCAACCATTCCCTGCAAATATTCCCCTCGTGTGTACCGACCGTTATGTCGCCGCTAAATAAAATAGTTTTCGTTTCGTGTTTCCCGCGGAAATGGTTCACCAAGCGGAACGGAAATGCGCCAGTGTTCTAAACGAGTAAGGGCCTGGGAACGAATCCAAACTTCATTGCAAATCAATGAAATAGCCTGTGGACATCCGCCTCCTCCCCTCAAATAAATCGGGGAGAGAGACGTTTGTGTAACGCCGACGCTAATCGTGTTCCAGACCACGGGTGGTTTCCCCGGAATGTCGGGGACAATTTCTGATTGGTTGTTATGTTAATGCCATGACGTAAGTAATTTCCTGTGTTGCAATTGGTAAATTGCCCCACAGGTTGCCAGGAAATCCCGAAAAAATGCTGCAGTTTGGGAAGCAAACCCAAAAGTTATTCGTCGTTTATTTCGGGAAAGTTACTGCATTTGTTCTACGTTTAATTCGGCTATCTCAAAACAATAATGTGAAGTGAAGTCAGTTATGCTTGCTGCAACGACCGGGAGCGCGTGTGTTTTCTGTTGCGTGGCTGTTGTAAAGAAAGGTCTCATATCAGTGTATGCATGCGTTATGCCACCTAAATTTTGCGGGATTTTCCAATGAAAACGGATCTGAAAACATACAATGTTTTCTGTGTTTTACAGCCATCGAACAGATCGAAACGTTGAGCGATAGAAATCTTGTGTAAAGAGACGGAGCATTTAATTTGTACGAACAAATTCTTTCTCTTCAGTTCACTCTACATCCCACATCAGTTTATATTATTATTTTGTAAACAGTGTCTGAGAAAACTAAAAAAGCGAAATGGCATACATGGACTTCGCAACAACTTGCAAAAAATTGACGAGTAGATTTTCGAAGATTACCCCCGTAAATCTTTCAAAGTAGTAGCATTAGCTTCTCCTAGGAAGAGAATTTTCTTAGAAGAACCGGTTTCTTCTTCGCCGAACGATCGTGGCTCCTCGCTGGTTGTCAACGCTTCAACGCCCGTCAAGGTCTTCCATGCGGATTCTACACGCGTAATATAATTCCCAACTTTTCTCCTGTTAGGCCTGCGATCAATAAGCGAGTAGCTGAAGGGTCAAGAAGGGTCAAATTAAGGTTTAGTGGTCGAACAAGAATAGTGAACACGCTGCCTGAAGAGCTGAAATTGGAAAGCAATGTTGTCTGGGCACATTCGACCAGATACCCACAACGGCCGATAATGTTTCATTATTTATGCGAAATTTAAAACCAAACAGCGGGATACTGGAACACGATCAGCGACGCTGCTACGCAGAGGTCCCTTTTCCGCGTGCAACAAAGGAAATAGGAGGCGTCTTGTCTGCACGCAAGCTATCAATGAAATTGAACTAAAGCGGTTCTCACATGAAAGGGTATCTCAAAATAAGCAGTTTCAGCAGGTTTGAGTTTGTTTGGTTGAAAAGCCGCCAAGTAACATGCATTTAAAACTTGAAAAATTCCCATACAAACGTCTCTATTTCGGAAAGTGTGTCCCTCCAAACCATACAAAGTCTCTAATATTCACAATTTTCAAACGCATTTTTTTAGCTCCAGTTCAACTGAACAGCGTCAAAGTTGGTAAGGTGACCATTTTGAGATGCTCTTTCATGCAGTGGAAACAATATTTTCCAGTCGATAAATTTTAAAACCTCGTTTCGAGGCCCTTACTCGTTTAGGACATGGCCCATAATCATAGATTACTAAAAGGGAAGTTAAGAGGTGCCCTCACTAAAGAAAGTCCACTAAACTTGATTTAACCAAACTGCCGGTTGTTACTCTTAATGTAAAGTGAAGCTGACTCCTCTCAGTAGGAAACGGGTTCCATTTACAAAGCACGTTTTCTTAAGTCTTACCGTGAAATCAATGTCAATCAACACTGACTCCGGGTTGTTTTTCATTGCATTTACAAGAGCATACGCACCAGGACTTTGCATGGGGTTCTTTCCAATCTGGAATGTGTGATTAAAATTAATGAATTATTAATAATGATCATTGGGTGCGTTGTACTACGGTTAGACTTTCTAGTCTTCTCGGATAAGGACGATAAACCGTAGGCCCCATCTCACCACAATTGTCCCTAATCCCAAACACTGTTTTGAAAGAGTAAGGGATGTAGACCCCGGTGTGATGGTCTATCTCTGTCTCTCATTTGTTTTTCACATTCATGCGTGGGTTGGGTGGGTGGGTGAGATCAAATATGGACTGATAGCGGCTGCCAGGCAGGCGCCTTTACAGGCTGATGTCTGATCTCACCCCATAGAAGAATTGTAAACCGCCATGAGACTATGTTATATGTGTGGTGTATAAATCCATTACCATTTACTACAGCTGTTGATCATTCCTTCACGTGCCAACAGTTAAATGATAATATTCTGAATGCAATGGGATAGAATTTTTAAAATTTTGACTAACCTTCAAGATCTGAAGACTTGTGTTAACCATCAATCCTTTGGATAAATACACTGCACCTTCTGCAGTTATCCTATTATTTCTGAACATACAAAATACAACAAAATTAAAATCAGACTTTGTTCTTTAAAGGAAACTGACAAGTTACAGTAATGTTTTGTGTGGGCTTCCAGAGGTGCAAAAGGTCTTTTCTTCTGTTTTTGGAAAATTTATGTAATCATGCTGTGAACAAGCATACCTACCACAAAGGAAGAAGTTTCACACATTAACATAAGTTTAGATGTCATTGTCGACCTGTTCTACATCAACCACGAACCACATGTACTCTATATCAAGGAAGGTGTCCACCCTATTAAGGTCACTGATTTCTTTTGTTGCATTCCATGGGCTAATGTACTCATGTATGTGGTAACACGGTGTACTTACGTCAAATCTAGTTCTCTTAGGGTAGAGTTTACTTTCAGTGCTTCACCCATGGCAAGTGCACCATCATTACCAAATCCATTCCATGCTACATTTAGAATCTTCAGAGTGAAATTTTCCTGCAGAGCAGAAAAAATTATGCGTGAGTACATATTTCCTTTGGATTCAACAAACTTACTTTAACACATTGTGATTCACCTTTGGTGTGGTGGAAAAAGTTATTAATAATATCACTATCAATAAACGACAGATCCGGTGGAGATTGATTCTTTGTGTCAATTAACTTTTTTAATCCATTGATTAAATAGATGTCATTCACAGCCATCATATTCCATCTATTATTGTTATGATCATCATCATCATCATCATCGTCATCGTCATCATCATCCTCATCATCATCATCATCATTGCCATCATCATCACCCTCATCATTATCCTTATCCTTGATTCTGCTAAATGTTGCCTCTCAAATTGTTGAAAAAGACGCACTATACTGCCCAGTTAATTGGTTTTCATTTCAGAGATCTAACAAATGAAAGGTGAGAGCAGGGATGAGGACAATAACAGTTAGTCCACCACCACTGACTTCCTTACTTCTTCTGCACATATGTTGGGAATTGTGAAAGGAGGCCAAATTCTAAGTCAAACAGAATTACACTTTATGAATGTAGTTCCCTGCATTTGAAATCAACAAATCACTGAAAATACATTATTTTGGACAAACCTTCAAAGATAATGCCACAGCACAGGCACCTTTGTTTCTTAAGTGGTTCCAACTTAAATCCAAATGATCTATTGCATCATTAGCCGCTGATGAACAAATACAATCATATTAACACAAATTAAGGATAAGGCAAACAAATTATTGAGTACATGTATTGTATTTACATTACACTCATGCTCACAGTATGTACAATAAAACAAATGCCACAGAATAATCTCTCTATGCAGTTATCTTCTCCGGGGTTGCAATCCGAAATAGCAGGTCATCAGTCAACATTAGATCATTTTCAGGAAAGCGCTATTTTGTTTGAAATAGAAGGAGTTGTGCTACAAAGGGTAGGTCTTTGAGGTTATTTCTTTCCTACACAGGGTTGTGGTTTCAAACCCCCAGCAGCACCCCTACACCAAAACATGGGTCAAGTATCCACCCTGGTTTATACTCCTCATGTAAATAGGTAAAAGTAAATGACTACGTAAGGTGTTGACTCAGTAGGTAACACCACCAGACTGCTGAGTGGAAGGTTGCGGGTTATTAAACCTCCTGTTATTGGGCGGTGACGTTAAACCACTAGAACTGTCTTCTTCACATCCACACGTACAACCGGAAGGGGACATAAAAGAACCCACACACTGATCAAAGAGAGTAGGGAGTGTAGTTCCTGGTGCTGTGGTCTGCCCTACAATATATGTATGGGTTGGGTGAAGGTTGGGTGATGGGCTAATTATCTGCCCTACCACAATAGCCTCACGCAGATACATACCTCTAACTAACCGAGTTCAAGGTCCGTGCCGTAAGGTATGGACCAAGTTTTTTCCCATTGATTTATGGCCCAAGCGCGAAGCACGCAGGCCATAAATTAATGGGATAAAACAAGGATCTGTAACTTACAGTACAGACTGAGAAAATGAGGTTAGTACAATATTTATTATATCTCTGAGGTTAATCTGGCATGGGGGGAAAGAAAACTAGTTGAAGTAAGTCAAGCGGGCTCTACTGTAAATACAGCCTGCAAAATTGACCAATCACAGTGTGCATACTAAGTGAGAGATATAATAATGACCAAAACCAACAGTCGCATTACTGTTGCCCCTATTCTCCTATTATGAGTGGAAATGATTTAAGATGGTTGCAAACAGGTCAAAAGTGAATAGTCAGATGGATAACCAGGGCTTCAATGCCCCAAAGCTGCATAAGGCTGCTAGCCAAGTGCTTGCAGCATAAGTTTTGACGTTTTTGGAAACTTGTTGATGTTGAGTCCAGCAGTATGCTTACCTATTGCAGGTCCCAAATGCTGTCCTCCCTTTTCTCCAAGCTGATTATGACTCAGGTTCAAATACTTCACTCTGCTATTGTGCTATAACGACAAAAAAGATAAGAAAGCATCAATATTATTATTATTTAATATGAAAACAAAATAAACTAGCAAACTAATCAGGATACAACATAATTTCCATCCCTAAAAGTCCTTACCTTTTGTTCATAACATGATAACAGCTTACCTGAATTGCTTCAGCAAGAATTTGAACTGCCTTGTCATCAAAGCCATTTCCTAATTAACATAGTTACATAAAATCATATTTAATGAATTGATAAAAAGAGATTATTAGACTACCTTAACTCATGTCAAGTTCTTCATAGTATTAAGTAAATGTCATCATTGATACACATTTGAATTTCAAACTTTTGATTATTTCTCTGCCTTAAAAAAAGATGGTCACTTTGTGATCCAAATCATATCCATTCAAAAACCTTTGTATAGCAAAACACATTTTAGTTTGCCTCACCATTTGCAGTAAATCTTGTAATATTTGAGTTGTGCAAGAAAATATCTTTCACTGATTCTGCCCCATGTACTCCCAGTTTGTTTTCTGACAGGTCCTTTAAAATAGAATAATCACTCTGATGAGCATGTACAGATGACATTCCAAACAACCTGATGTAATAAGGGGGGTACTAAAAAAAATTAATACAGGGAGGCTCTTCCCGAGGTCTGACCCCTTACACTTTTATATACCATTTTTGACAGAAAAGGTACCCCTTTCGTATACCCTCCATTGACAAATGGAACCCCTTTCATATACAGTCAACTCTCTCTAAGGCAGACACCCTCGGTACCAGATTTACTGTCCACCTTAGAGAGGTGTCTGCCTTAGAGAGAGTTCATGTAAACTGATACCCGAACATCAAAACTGAAACCAGTGTTTTATTACTTTAATTACAGTGTACAATGTAGTCATGACGGGCCGGCTGTGTCTCTTTTATATATTTCTTATGGAATCCAACACAGATCATACACACTTTGAACATTTGTGAATCAACCTTAACAAAACTTGTTTGTGTCGCTTGTTATTTGGCAGTACGTGGAGTCGGGGTTCATAACCCCCATTCACTACGAAAAAAACTTTGTAATGCTGCACTGTTGTTGCGTTGCAAGTCTGGCATCTTGTAGGCGCTGTGAGATCTTCATTAAACCGGTCACCATATCGTCATCCTTTAGCTTTGAAGAGGTGAAGCGCTGTAAGTCTGCTCCAACCTTCATAGCTTCTGCAATCGACTGGATGGAACTCTCGACTGGTTCGATGTCTACTTCTTCCTGGTCACTATCTTCTACTACGGTCCCTTTTGAAGCTGGCTTGTCTGCCTCGTTGGCACAAAGAGAAAGTGCCTCGTCTCGAAGAGTTTCCCGCCAGTCATCTCTGGATGTGTTTACTGGGGGTGCTGATGTCGGAACTTCTTCATCTACAGAGATACATTGCTCTGCTGAAAGCCCGTCGATACCATCGATACATTGAACGAGGTTTCCGAATTCCTCAAACAACGCAGAGTCCTCGGTAACCTCTGACTCACAAATGGCAAGCGAAAATCCACACTTGTGAAAACACTTCCTAATCATTTCTCTGGGAACTTCTTCCCAGGGTTACTTTACCTACCTCATTGCTTGTAGCATGTCAACTGTACTCATGATTTCTGTGGTGGTGGACCAACTGTTAACATGTGAAACTACAAACTTCAGCAGTAGTTTTCTGTAGCGGACCTTGAAGTTCTTGATTATTCCAGCATTGAGTGACTGAAGGCGAGATGTCGAGTTAGGTGGCAAGAACACCATCTTGATGTTGGAATATGAATCTTTTACATCACTTGGATTACAGCCAGCATTATCGAGAAATAAAATGATATGCCTCCCTTGGTTTCTCATTTTCCTATTTGAGTTTGTTCAATAGCTCTTTCATTATTTCTGAAGTCATCCAGGATTTGGGATTTGAGAAATACCGGTATTTTACATGCAGAGGCCGTTTCCCTAGCAAATTCTTGAAGCACCTTGGATTAAGGCTACTCCAAATGACAACGGGCTCCTCTTTGTCACCATTGCCATTTGTAAAAAGTGCCACGGTCATACATAGCTTGGACTTCTTACCACCTCTGCACCTCTGCCCTTCCTCAGCTAGGCTTTTCTCTGGCAGTGCCCGGAAGAAACATCCTGTTTCATCTTCATTCCATATGTCTTCAGGACTGTAGCCTTTGCAAACCTCTCTCAACCTCTCCATCCACGATTCAACTGCCTCCATTTGAACCTGGCCGGATTCACCCTCTACGACCCTCTGTTTAATGCCATATCAATTCTTCCAGCATTCTAGCCAGCCGCTCAACGCCTTGAAGTCAGGATACTTCCCCAGCCTTGCAGCTATCGCCGATGCTTCCTCCTGTAGCATAGGACCATTTATCAGAACCACTGAGTCCCTTGCTAGGCAGTACCACTCATATATTGCTTCATTGATCTCTTCCTACTTCCCGTCTCATGCTCTCTTGTAGCCGGATTGGCCCATGCTCTCGTAACGAGCTCGGATATTGGTTTCGTCTTTAAATACAGCAGCAATCTGGGTTTTGCCTACTCCGAAAATCTCAGCTATTTTTCAGCATGTTTAGGGTTTCCTTTAGCGTGGTTGAGAACAGCTATTCATTCTTCTAGAGTGAGGGTTTTGTATTTTACACGAGCATCTTTTGAGAGCGACATTTTGTTTTGAAAATGTCACACAACAGCATGCGCGTGTCACTCCGAGTGGAACTTCAGGAATTTCCGGCCAATTAAAGTTTATGAATCATAGACACACACCTACTGACCTACTGATTTGACCTACTGTATTGTATTGTGTACTGGGGAAGACATGAGCATAGTGCAAGATTTATTCTCATGTGATTCGTTCATTCATGGGCACCATGTATATAAAGACGACTGGACCCCTACTCTGGGAGAACGTTGTTGCCATAACCAGACATGAAAAAGTTGTCGGCCATGTGCCATTAATCTACACCCGCTAAGTCAGTTGTTTCTTGGAACTTGAATCAAGTAGCATCTCTTGTGAAGTTACAGGAAAAAGATTAAACCGTGACGGTGGCTATGGACTTGAAGTCCCGTGCAAGTACAAGTTTGAAGGCGTTCCAAAGGTCGTGGCCTGGATAGCAAAGTGCATAGGCAAAGAAACGACAAGGTTACAACTGCGGTTGACCTAAACCAAGACGCGAAAAAGTGAAGGAAGAATACAAGTGACTCAACTGATTCCAGTAAATGGCAGCGCAAATGAGTTGTTGTATAAATGACGGGAAAAGTGACTTTAATATTGTATTAAGACATATTGTAAGGTCTGGTATATTTTATTAAAACCACTGTTATCAGATTGCGCTAATTTTTCGGAATTTTGGACCTATTATAAAATTTCAAAAACATCCGGTGTCCATTTTGAGAGGTTTTTTGGAACCAACATGTTGGGAAAAAGTGTCTGCTGTCCGCCTTAGAGAGAGTTCAGTTACAGAGAAACAAGTGAAATTGGGCAGGGACTAAATTTTCTGTCCGCCTTAAAGAGGTGTCCGCCTTAGAGAGGTGTCCACTTAGAGAGAGTTGACTGTACCTTCCATTGGAACAGTACAGTCATAAGGTATGTGTGTTCAAAATATTTTAATGGCCTTTCATATACCTGAAGCATGACCAGCAGAGTCTTTTGGTGACAGGTGGTCAGCCCATCATCCAGCCTCCAACCAACCCTTATGTGTGTGAAGTCAGACCACAGTATCGGGAACTACATAATCCCTACTCTTTTTGATGACATAATCATCTGAACTGAAGCAGATGTTGAGCTCAGTCAGTCAGTCCTTTATGTTCAAACTCAAACATTTTTTGTCTGATACATACCAGGTCAGAGATATAGCAGTTTTCCCGCAACATTTCAGCAATGTAACCAGCTCCTTCAGCCCCGATCCAGTTATCGGCCAAGTTTAGCTTGATGACAGATGTGTTGGTCTGTTTAAAGATGGTTCAAAACAAAGTTTTATTAATAATAAATAATATAATTTATAAGTTAGTGTTTTCGAAAAATATGTGTTGGCCTAAAAAACAATATTTTTTAAGATGAGGATTACAATTTGAGAAATATGTTTTTGTTCTAATGATGATGATTGTTATGATGATGATGATGACCCAATTGCACCAGATTCACCAAGAATTACCACATTTACTTGGAGCTGAAAAGGGGTAGAAAGAGGAGACACAATTTTTGTAACATTATTTTGGATAAATGGAGTTATCAAAGGACACCTTCCTAAACAAAATCAGCCAAGGACTTCTTCCTGGTGGCAAAAGAAGAATCTAATGTACAGCTGGTCAGTAGTTTTCAGAGTCACACAACATCTCGGAAAAACATTAAGGGACGGCAAATGGTACATCTGCGCCTTTGCGAGCCTGGGGGTGGTGGTGGGGGAGGGTACTTGACCCACAGTTGGGTATAGGGGTACAGCTGGGGGTTTGAAACCCTGACCCTGTTTAGGACAAAAATAACCTTAAAAACCTACCCTGTGTAGGACAACACCCTCTATTTTAAGACCCTATTTAGGAGACAGCGAGACTAATATATTTTCTGCAAGCCTGAGACTTTCTTAGCCTTGCAGAAGAAATCAAGACTCAGAGAAGGCATTGCAAAAAAAATTGAGATGGCGAGACCCATGAAATTTGACAAAAATTCTGCGAGACACTTATTTTTTGAAGTCAACCATTTGCCACCCCTATATTAGCAAGCACATAGAATGTTTGTGCGATCCTGTCCTCCCCAGGTCAGGAATTTTTCCCTACTTCAAGCTAAAAGAGTTAACTTCTCTCCTGAATTTTTTCCTTTATGGTCACAAACAGCACTTACCACTAAGGCTATTGCTATCGCCTTTGCACCTACGGGGCCTAACCCGTGATGCTTGATATCAACTTCAGGTTGCTCAATGTTGCGATGAAAATATGAAACTGGGATAACTCCTGAGTCACGACAAGCTTGTAGGTATGTCGCTCTTCCTGTCACGTCATATTCTTCTTTACCCTCTAGAGTGAATAGAAACAGGAAGGTCATGGGTTGACATGATTCACCTGTTATCATCAAGCTGCACAGAAAAACTGATAAGAATTTTTCTTCCTTAGAAAGGCAAATCAGAATTTCTCATGTGTGAGACAATCAAACCTCTAAAAATAAATAAATATTTTAACAAGACTGTATTGATGCATTGACCCAAAATCATGACCACGTAATGGTTTCACAATACATACGTAGGGGTTTTGTGGTTTCATGACAATTTATTCTCCGTTTGAATAATTTTCTGCTTGCATGGACGCCATCCCTTTATACAATTTAAGTCATCACGAATGGCTATTTCGTAAACTTAAAAGTATGTATCTTTCGGCCACAAGTTCATTGTACACTACTCTACTTTATAGCAAAGACAAGTTCTATTAACATTGGTGTTAAATTAGTAAACCGCAAACTCGTGTCAGGATCATACCACTAAACTCAATATATAACGTAACGCGATTTGCATACTGCTACACGCTAAAACTTTTATCACACCAAGGGATTCGACTTTGGAAATAAAATTTTGGTTAAACACAATCTTAAATTTTCTTTTTCAAGTGAATTATTTATCAAGAATTGTTTATCCAACGGTGTTCTATAATCACAGTAGATTTATTTTCGAGGGATTCTAATATCAAAAGTGTAATTAGCTCTGAGACTGCCTTTTTAACACTACTGCTAAAGTTTCTAAATATTCGCATTTAAGTCTTACCATGGGACGAGATCAAAGCTAAATAAGTAACGCTTCAAGAAACTCAGATGCCTAAACTGCATCCCAGACAATTTTAGGTAAACAAACTCCAGGGAGAGAGGCATTGCGCAGCTGGTCATAATGAACTGCAAAGGTTCTAATTGATAATTTGAATTAACATCATCCTTCATTAGTGAATTCTTTCATAACATTAATCAAACTACATTGTTTTTCTCACTCTTTGAATAACTAGAATATAAAGCTTACAGCATGCGATGAGCTCAATTTTCCACTGAAAATTTCAACTTAAGCTTACCATCCATTTCCAAATCTGTATCCCACTCTTCGTCATCTTTATTTTCTACACTGTGGAAAAAGTCATCACCTTCGGGGGACAATGAGCCAGAAGATTCCCTTCGTAGAACGCCAGTTGGAGGACTAAGAGCGGCCTAAAATTTGACAAAACAAAGTACTATTGTCAATTGTTTCAAACGAGCAAATGTTGTCAAAACGGAACGCGCTATTGTAAGTGAATGCATGTTTACCTTGCGAAAGCCATAAGGTGAGCTTAAAGCGCTGGCGCGGCTTAGAATCACAGACTCCTTCTCCGATGGCGAACGAATTGGAGTAGAAATCCGCTCTGATCCCTCCTCCATGTTTTGGTTTTAAAGATACTTCGCAAATCATAAACAACTGTGCTTTGCCATGTTCCATACACTACAGTTCGCGCCTCGCTTGCACGATTGCTCATTTAATTCCGTGTTGCCATAACAACGAATCAAAGTAAAGCAAAGCCGGTTTGGAGGTAGCCTCCTTCGCAGACGTCTTAAGGAACGCGTGACGAGCCCAAAGACGTCTGCGAAGGAGGCTAGTTTGGAGGGGAAAATGTTATTTTCAAACGCTGAGCAAAAATTATGCGCTCATTTCAGGACTCCTAGCGTTTTTCATCACTTGGAAACCTGAACAAAATGAACTAGTGTGCCAGCATATTGCCAGTGCTAAAAACTTAGTACAAGACACTTTTAGTTCTTCTGTGTCTATGGCTCATTCCCTTTCAGCAGAGGCCAGAGGCCTCTTTTCCTTGTATTCAGGGTTCTCCAGCACGCTGAATACAAGCCAGGATCGGAAAAGAAGCCTCTGTTAGCAGGGAAACTGGCTCACGGCTAAAAATTGAGCTCGAAAGATTTTTTTTCCCAATTCCTGAATTCTTTATTTTTTCCTTCCTGTCCTAAAAAGGGTCTGGACCCGTCTTAGACAGGGTATGGTTCGTCGACAAGAGAGAATCTCTCTTGTCGTCGATTATTTAGCAACCCGAAATAGGTGTGGTAAATTAATTTCGTGGTCCATTTTTTCTTTAAGGCGGGACTTAACCTAAATATCAAATGTTCAAGCAAGCAACCGTGGACAATAATCCTGCTGGTATACGTTGGATCAAACTGGTGATCTGATCGGCGTTATAAAATCAACAAAGAGTATAAAAGCAAGGACCGATACAACGTAGAATGGTTTTAAGTTTTGTGTACTATATTTCGGCTGGCCAAACCAGCCTTCTTCAGGTACAATGAGAATTTTAATTGATCGTTAATTGATCCTGAAGGTCTTAACATCCGCGAAGAAACATATTAGTTAATTTTTTTTCAGTAAGTTTATCTTTTTTTACACTTTTTTCTAGTATTTTATTTTACACTGTCAATCATTTTAGCTTTACGTGTTTCCGGTTCATTACTACATAAACACCCTTTCAAAGTAAATTCTCATTGTACCTGAAGAAGGCTGGTTTGACCAGCCGAAATATGGTATACAAAACTTAAAACCATTCTACGTTGTATCGGCCCTTGCTTTTATACTCTTAACCTAAACACCGTTTTTGCGTCTCTGAACATCAATTTAATGTTGACATCTCGGTCGCGTTTCAAGCAATCCAGAATCTCTATGCTCATCCCACGAAGCTGTATTGTGGGATATTCCGCCGTGAATTTTTTGGTGTTTTTTGGGCATATTTGGGAAGAGATAATTTTTCTAGAAGGATTTGTTAAATTTAGGGAAATATTGAAGATTTAATGAAGGTTTAAAATTGGAATTTGAAATGGAAAATTAGTAAATGGACACCAAAACACTTCCACAGCAACCTACAGTGCCCTTGTGGGATGTCAGCTGTCTGGTGGTGTTTCAAAACATTTTTGTACATTTTAATCCCTTCTTTAAACTCCTTAAAATTTCACTTCAATTTACCTTAAGTCCCACCTTAACGCATTTAATCCCAGGATTTAGTGAATGGGCTCCTGGGCCCGGTTGTTCGAAAGACGATTAACGCTAACCCAGGAATAAGAGTTAACCGAAGTCTCAATCTCGCTCGTTGAGAAAGTTTTGTAAATCAAATTTTACGTTTAAAGTAAAGTTGAATTCCAATAAAAACTTCAGGATGAAAATCTTTTGGAAATGCTTTTATTGAACATTAATTAAACTGGACTCAAAGTTCGCTCTAACCCGGGATTAGCTTAATCGTGCTTCAAACAACTGGGCCCTGGTGAATAGAGATTCCCGTCAACTGATTTGGAATTAATGCTTTCACTTCTACGTAAGATCTTTAACTACATATCATTATTTTTTCGATTTTTTTTAATAAAAAGCTCAGCTGGGCTTGGTTGAGATTTTCCTGCCTTAAAAACCTTTGTGAAAACCTGCCTATCTTGTAGTCATTTTTTTCCTTAGTTCAATTTTAATTTTCTTTGTTTTATACTCATTCTTGTACATTATCATACACAAAAACAAAGGAAAATAAAAATTGAATCGAGGAAAACGTGGAACTACTATATTGCTACTACTCAGAAAGTTGGAAGATAAAGTGGAGGATTGGGGACGAGCAAGTACCAAACCAAAGAATTGTGGGAAGACCACCGATTACAACGTCACGATGAGCCAATAAGAAGCGAGTTTGCATCATATCTGGACGCCATTTCTTTTGTAAAGTCTTACATAAGTGTTAGGTGTGTTATTCTTCGGTGTTTTTTAAAGCTAAAAATAATAATAATTATAATGCCTCGTGGCGGAAGACGATCTAGTGGTCGATCATCTCCTATGTTCAATAGAGTACCACCTTCACCACCCCGAGCACCGCCTAAGCCAAGTTCAAGCGTTCCTGCAGCCAGACCGGCGACCAGCGTGGCCCAACCAGCAGCAGCACCACAACAACCTGGGCTGCTTGGACAAATGGCTTCAACAGCAGCTGGAGTAGCGATCGCTCAACTGTGGTGGGTGATTGCACTAAACAAGTCATTTAATCTTTTTTTTTTGAAGATATAACATAGGATTGTGAATATTGCTTCGTTTATTACTCAAGCTAAGGTGTTAAGCCCAATATAAGGTTAGTACTAAGTAAGGCTATAAAAACTTCCAGAATTCTCAGCCATCAGACATACATTGTGATGTAAAATAACGGAGTAAAGTAGATCCCTTGAATTTGTCAATGAGTGAAGCTAGATGCTGCTTCCATTTATTTATTTATTTATTTATTTATTTAATCACTTCGCCAGAGACCTGGCAGGGACACTACAACAGCTTGCGCCAATTACTGTAGGCCCGTAACTGCAAACCCTCCCCATAACCACATTCTAGTAGAGGTAGACCACTACACCGGGGACTACGTCCCCTACTCTTTTCGAACAGTGCGTGGGTTCTTTAACGTCCCACAGAATCAATTATGAAGAGTTGTGAGACGGGGCCTACGGTTTATCGTCCTTATCCGAGAAGACTAGAAAGTCTAACCATTTGCAGATGTCATTACAAAGGCAGCACTTTCTCCTCAATTATTTAAAGACCCTGAGTGTTGGTTCGGCCGGGGTTAGAACCCTCGACCTCCCGCACGGTAGTCCGGTGCTTTACCACTGAGCTAACCGGTCGGCGGTATTCTTAACAAACGTATTTTATTTGCTGATACACGTTATATTGCTATGAACAATACAGTGGAATCCCTATGTATTATGTTTATAGCAGAGAAAATTGTCAATTGTAAATTGTATCAAATCGAACCACTGTCGTAAAGAGGATACTTCACAAATTAATGTGATCAAGTAAGCTGAAGCCACTCTAAAGGGCACTAAGGCCACAAGGTAGCGGGCATTACCCCTTAAATCTACCAAAGCAAAGATTGAGCTCAAGCATTAGCAGCCATGGACAGCTGTTTCGGCCTTATTAGGCCTCATCAGCATGGCATAGCTAATGCTCAGGCTCAAGTACCCACATATCAATAAAACAAGCAATGAAAACGTAAAGCTTGTGGGATGTGGCTGGAGTGACAAGGATACTTCACAAATTAATGTGATCAAGTAAGCTGAAGCCACTCTAAAGGGCACTAAGGCCACAAGGTAGCGGGCATTACCCTTAAATCTACCAAAGCAAAGATTGAGCTCAAGCATTAGCAGCCATGGACAGCTGTTTCGGCCTTATTAGGCCTCATCAGCATGGCATAGCTAATGCTCAGGCTCAAGTACCCACATATCAATAAAACAAGCGTTTTCATTGCTTGTTTTATTGATATGTGGGTACTTGAGCCTGAGCATTAGCTATGCCATGCTGATGAGGCCTAATAAGGCCGAAACAGCTGTCCATGGCTGCTAATGCTTGAGCTCAATCTTTGCTTTGGTAGATTTAAGGGGTAATGCCCGCTACCTTGTGGCCTTAGTGCCCTTTAGAGTGGCTTCAGCTTACTTGATCACATTAATTTGTGAAGTATCCTTGTCACTCCAGCCACATCCCACAAGCTTTACGTTTTCATTGCTTGTTTTATTGATATGTGGGTACTTGAGCCTGAGCATTAGCTATGCCATGCTGATGAGGCCTAATAAGGCCGAAACAGCTGTCCATGGCTGCTAATGCTTGAGCTCAATCTTTGCTTTGGTAGATTTAAGGGGTAATGCCCGCTACCTTGTGGCCTTAGTGCCCTTTAGAGTGGCTTCAGCTTACTTGATCACATTAATTTGTGAAGTATCCTTGTCACTCCAGCCACATCCCACAAGCTTTACGTTTTCACTGTCGTAAAGAGTCCAGTAACACTTCATTACATCAGAGGTTCCAGTGTAACAGTTTTATTTTAAGGTTTTAGGATAGAATGAATTAATAAGATGGTACATTTGGGCATTGATGCAACGTTTTGAAAAATATTTATAGAGAAGCAAAATTTCTACTCTTAGAAGACTGCCAATGTTCCATTGGTGCCAGTACCTTTTAAACTGAGATTTTTGCAATATGTTCTGAATGCATGTTAGATGAGCACAAACACAGTTTCAAATATTGCACAAACTCTGTGGGGTTTTTGGCAACTTTGTTACTCCACCCATCCAAGCAATTTGTCCTTAATAAATTTTAAGGATGGCAAGTAATGAAAGTATTTTTTCTGTAAATGGGGCATGCATAGTGTGTGCGTATCACTTACCGAAAAAATTACTTTCAAATTATGTATACCACCACCAAAGATTTCATCACCATAGATTTCTGTCCTGATATCTATAATGATCAAATTTTCAATCAGATAAATGATTTAGATATATATTAACCCATTGGCACCTGTACCGACCAAAACTGGCCGCACAAGACTCCCATGCTTCAAAACATTGCAACTTTCTCAATCACACGAATATTGCCTTAACTGTCAGTTGTGAGCATGAAATGGAATGTCCTTTAAATTTGGATATCCAATAAACGCAAGAAACGTAGCGATTTTTACCAAATATGGCCTTTTGTTTGGACAAGAACAAAACTGACCATTTTTAACGTCAAAGAAAAGCAACGAAAATGCCCCTTTTTGCCTTTATGTTTTTTAAAGAAATCATCATCGAAAAACCAAACTTCAACCATCATAACCATTGTTCTAGCTTAGAAATGCCTTTTCTGTTCATTTTCTTTTCCCGAACGTAGATACAGCCTTTTGTTCGAGTGTATTCGGGCCTTCCCGCCATTTTCAACATCTCCACTGCATTGCATGCTGGGAAATAACGAGAATTTTTGACAGCGCCTGTTCCTTCACCCAATTCTTTCACATATAAACTAAGTCTACAGCCACTCCGACCTACCGCCAAAAATTCATGCTTGTGGTCATCTTCAGTGCTCACAAATTCCAAAATATGCGGCGGTAGGTCGAGAAATTCATCAATAGTCGAGTCCCAAAGGTACTAAGTGTCCAACCAGTCAAATTCCCAGTTCATCGAGTAACAAGCCAAATTCAACAACAAAGTACATCACCTTGCTCGATTCTTTGAGAAAGTGGACTCTAAGCTATCGTCACGCTTAATGATGCTCATCAGGCAGCCACTAAAGATGAAAAATGGCTGTAAACTTAGCAAAAATTGCAAGCAAACCGAACTTGAGCCATTCTTGTAGCTCCACATATGAAAAATAGCTACTTCAGAATGATGTTTTCAGAAACCTTGAGACTCCAGTGCCTTAGGACAGCACCACTTTTCCATGGTAGTTTCAAATAAAGAGTCACGAATGCTATGGATCATTTATAGGTGGAAAATCACTCCGAAAAGGTTAAAACAGCTGGGCGCCAATGGGTTAATTATATTTGTAAATTTTAGATTTGGATTTGGATTTAGGCCCAAAGTACAGCCTTTGATAGAGATCCTATCTTAAGCTCCATTGTTAAATGTCAAGAGGAGCTACAGAGGTTCCTACTCTGCCAAACTGCATGTTTTTACCACATTTACCCCCTTCCCGCTCTGCCAATCATGATGACATCAG
>JAEMWC010000096.1:112500-197500 GCA_016490735.1 Pachyseris speciosa
AAATATCTTTACATTTTTTACCATCCGTTCTGCTGTATGCGTAAATCACGCATCTGGGGCTGGTGTGACAATTTGTAACAGAGATTAACTTAGTTCATAGTATAACATCCTTTGGTATAACATCCATACCTTGGGTATAACATCCATACCTCGGGCATAACATCCATACCTTGCAACTGGGTATAACATCCATACATTTGGTATAACATCCATACCTTGGGTATAACATCCATACTTTAGGTATAACACCCATACCTTGAGTATAACATCCATACCTTGGGTATAACATACATACCTTGGGTATAACATCCATACCTTTGGTATAACATACATACCTGTGGTATAACATCCATACCAACACCTTCCGAAATAAAATGGGTTTTTCCAAACGTACCATTTTCCGTCGACCACGTGGATACGCCTCGAAACATGTAATTCGTTTCATTGTAAATCTAATATTTCCAGCAACAACCAAACTAGTACAGTAATGAATAAGCCTTTATTTTACCACTAAGTCAATTTAATAGTCACATTATATTAACAGTTCTGAATCTACACCTTGAATTCAGCGGAAATTTTCCACACATATTGAAGAAATGCAAAAGTCGGGAGACCAAGGGAAAAACTAAAACTAACATACGGAAGGCATTCTTACGGCCGGCGTAATTATAGTAGCAGAAAGGAAGCGCAAAGTGTGTTACGATCCAGTGGAAGACAGCAGTTCAGTAGCAAGTTCTCACTGCCTACCTGTCAATAAAAAAGAAGATAGTAGAAAGGAGATTGTACATAATTATAATTGTGCCTGTTTTGTATTTAAACAGATAATATAATACCAAATTCTTGGAATAAGCGTGAGACTAGCCGGGGTAATAACATCGACACGGCTTGTCTTGTACTGTCTCTCGCCACGGTACGAGTGCAATTTGTCAAAAGTCTGGCAGTCTACATTTAGCTATTTGCAAACCATGTTTTCTTTAAATTGAATAAAAGAATGCACCATCATTCGCATTTTAAATCTCAAATACACAGCGAAAGAAACATCTTGGGAGAGCGAAGTGCTCTCCGCCTGACAACATTCGTATACAAGCTACGACGAGTGCATGAAAATAATAGAAAGAGCCCAACCTAAAACTCGATATACCTTTGACAATAATAATAATAATAATAATAATAATAATAATAATAATAATAATAATAATAATAATAACCTTTATTTACCCTCGGCAGTATTTATAGTACAAAGGCTAGTGGGGCCGAGCATATACAGAAACAAATAATTCAAATAAACAAATACATATGATAAGAATCCCAACTGGTCGAAGGCAGACCAGTTGGCTATTTACAAGGATGACCGAGGAGTTGAACCAGGGACTACCCAGAACAACACCAGCTAGTGGCGAGAGCGGGATTTGAACCCGGGGTGACCGCATTGAAATCCAGCGCCCCAAACCACTCAGCCATCCTGCCTCTTCAAATAGCATAATCATAACTAACATCTCTACACTAACCTAAACGATTTTATACATTTATGTTTGCAAGTGGAACAAAGTGGACCACGTCGCTTTCGATTCTCACCCGTATGGAGTAACGTCATCCTCAGCAGTCCACTGTTGTTAGTCTGGCTTTCAGCTCTTCATTTTTCAAGGTAGATCGGTGGCACCTACGGTTGCAAGACCTTCACGTGCCATAGCCTATAAGCGTTTCAGACTTTGTATAGACCAAGGCAATTGTATCTTAACCATTTTCACACGCTTTTCTTTGGAGCTCTCAACGGAAATGAAATGCATACCGGTTTACCGGACTCCGACCAGACTGACAGCTTTTGAAAGGGCAAATCTGTTATTGATGAATGTGTGTCACGTACGTAGTGATTCGATGGAGATTTCAGATCTAGCAACGACTGTAAAGTAAACTTGACTGTTAAAAAAACATTTTAAAATATCATCTTTTTAGGATGCAGAGAAAATTTTCTTAACTTTTACAAATGGCTTGAGTTCTGCTTTCATGAGATCATGAGTGAGACGCTAGTGTGACAAAATGAATTTTTGTAATATCCGGCGTTTGTAGCCAAAAATATGCTGACGTAACCTCGTGGTTAACCGAATAACGACTTTCCAACTGAGTGCGCCAAAATATTTTATAGTGTGTCCAGTATGTGCTCAGAAGTGCTGATCAAAAGCCGAGAGCCTTTGTCTCAAGACCGGGCTATTTGGAAACAACGGAAAAGTTATGGGTATTTGGTATTTCTTTGCGACACTCAATTTAAGCCAAGAATCACTGAAGTAAGTGGAACTGTTGTAGAACTTACACTCAGTAAAACGACCTATTTCGTTGTTCACCGCTGAGGAGTCTCGCTCCTGAGTGAGCGGCGGAAATCGAAGGACAGTTTTAGCCGTTGCAAATGCAGGTGAAGGCAGTGTTGTTTGAGTACACAGGACGAAAATGAAATTCAATTGTTTGAGGGACCTTGAATTAACATGCGTCGTAAACTAGGCCTCCGTGTGTGTAGTACGGAACAGAGTCCCGAGGGGTTATCATGGTTATCAAGTGAAGATCAAGCATGGCCCGATTAGCTCAAGTGAAATGTGGCTTCTTTCGGGATTTAAATGTGAGGAAATGCATGCATTTTTCTCAGCCAGCAGGTTGAGATGTAGGATTTCTGCACCAGCTCTCTTGTTGTAGATAGAGTAATGAATTAAGCGGCAGAAAATATTGTGCAGAATATATGCATCCAACACCTCTTGAGTAATCTTGTTTAAATTTCGTCTCCGCACATTACCCGTAGTTATTAACTATAGATTGTTAGTGTGGAATTCTGTTCTGAATAAATGTCAGTAATTATGAACAACCTTATGCAACTGTGCTTTAATCGCGTGTTAACATGGAATAACTCCACTGAAATGTATGCCTGCAGTCAAGTATTTTCATGTTCTTGAGGAAATTACGTTTTATATGTAGAGCGAAATTGAGCTTTTTTCACAGACAAGTTCCGGATTTTTGTGGAAAAACACATTTTACTTTGGAACGCGTTTACCTTGGGTATATCCATACCTTGGTATAACATCCATACCTTGGGTATAACATCCATACTTTGAGTATAACATCCATACCTTGGGTATAACATCCATACTTAGAGTATAGCATCCATACCTTGGGTATAACATCCATACTTAGGGTATAACATCCGTACCTTGGGTATAACATCCATGCTTTGGGTATAACATCCATACGTTGGGTATAACATCCATACCTTGGGTATAACATCCATACTTTGGGTATAACATCCATACTACTGTACTATGAAGTCGGTACTTGTATGTTTCCATCCTGGTTTACGTGCATCCTCGAATGTTGTGATATTGGATTAAATCCACATACTCGATGAAACACATCCATACATTTCGTAATTTTGGATTGACTGTTTGGTAGACAAAATCCGTGGTATGTGAAATCCAATTGAGTTTAGTAGAAAAAAATCGGCTCGAGAATTATAAAATTAAAGGTATAAGAAAATCAAGGGAAAAAACTATACCATTTCATACCAAATAGCCCAGTTTTTACAAACGATGTTTAAAGAGGCAAAATCACTGAAGAGCAAGTATGGAAAATATCAAGAAAATAGTAAGCCCATTTTTGCAAAGTATGTGAATTTCTGCAAAAAAGGAAAGACTGGTAGCGTGCTGTATGTGAATAGAGCAGAAAAATGTAGATTTTTACTGAACTGTATGTGAAATCACACGAAACAGAGTCAATTTCTGGCCAGAAATCGTAAGTCCCGTTTTTGACGATCAAGTTCGCTTTTAAATGATCAAGTGTTGGAATTCATTACTGAGCAATAAAAAACGCCCCGACTTTTAATATATTCAAGCGTGCGATCAAACCATTTTTAAGGGCCAGACAAGATACAACCTAAATACCATAACACTTTTGTCTCAGCACTCTTATATATTTAAAATACACGTCTTTTCTTTATTTTTAAATGCCGCCTAGTAGTATTTAAATGCCCGTGGGGGAGAATCTCTATTCCTCATAAGCTTTGCTTCTCGGAGATTTCCCCACCACAGTCACTCCTTCCAAGTTGTATGTTCACTTTAAATTTAATATTAATTAGCTATTTATTATCTCTTCTATTCTATTTGTAATTTATTCTGTGTGGCAAGAAGATAATAATCATATTTAAATCTTTATCCTAAGCCTACTTCTTAATATACATGAAGCATTTGTAGTACTCATTGAATTTTCATTATAAAACAAACCGACAATCCATAAAAAAACATAAATTCCTCAAAAACTGATCAGTGGAACGTCGTTGCAAAAATCACCCGATGGTTCTTTAAACTGAAGACTAGCTCTAGGAAACAACTATATGCCGTTTGTGGTTAGAACATGGAACTGGGAGAGCCCTTTAATTTTCACTTACAGCTGCCTCCAAGGATAAAATGAGTTCTTTTGAGAGACTGTGGCTACATAATTCAAGCCGAGAGCTATTGTAATGGCGCGATAGGCGATTGTTACTGGCCAAATATGGGTTCCATACCGTGTCTATTGTGTCCCTTTGGTGTATCTTAAATTTTCAGGCTTTCCACCTTCTTTGTCTCGTTTTCTCCTCAAGTATAAAAATAGCAAAAGAACGTTTCAATCATTTGTTTAACCAGCAGCAGTCAGTAAATATGGGTTATTGGCCAAGCGTGAGGTCAAGATGGTGAGATTTTGACCAATTTCTTTTTTGCCTGTTTATGGACCGAGACGAAGTCGAGAGCTGCCTCACTCCATTACACAAGACTATAGACTCGTGTGTTCATAGTATACTGTCAAGATGACGTAAGCACACTTTCAAGTTGATCAATTTGGCAGCTTTATGCACATACTAGGCCACGACATGTCAGGGGCACCCAACGACATGTTTCGGTAGATATCTGTTCGGTGGAGGGTAGTTCGATTAAAGAGTGCACTCGAATTTTCGTAACTGAAACGTGGCCTAAAAGATTCGCAATGGGGAGATCATAGCCCCAGAGGTTTTCGGAAAGGTCGTACTTGCTGTTTGTGGCAGGCAAAAACGTCAGCTAGCATTTTCAGAAAGAAAATAGTTAAGGCCCTTAGAAAGTTCGTGGCAACTGGTTCAGTTTGTTGTTAACATAACTGCGATGGTCTTTCATGTATTGAAATTGTATTTCAGTTCCTTATTAATAATGGTTTTATAGCAATTCCTGAACCTTAGGTTAAAGGAGGTCTAACAAATTAATCAAAGTTTTCGGCAAACTGGAGGATAGACCCCCTTGTTTTTCCACCCTCTCTTGAAGTGAACACAAAACTACTGACAACGTCATCTGATCGGGTCATCAGCTACAACTTTTCATTAGCAAATTGTTCCAGGGATTGCAATTAAAAATGAGCAAGGTCAAGTTACGGAAAGTTTTAAGACCAGTAATCTTGAAAACAAGAGTTCTCTGTCGCCGGTGTCAAATCGATAAAAAGTAGAAGCTATGGTATTCTCAAGTGCATGTCTTTTAATCAACGTTGACTAGAAAAATTAGTGTTTCACACAAGATGTGCTTTCACGTTCCGATCAGCATGCGCTCTAAAAGCTTAACATAAGGTGGTTCCAGAATTTGAAGATTAAATTAAAAAGATTCTGTAGCCAGTTCATTCTTGTCTTTGGTTTTGGTTAGGACTAACTAATTCGCGTTGCTGAGTCCCTATCAGAACTCTTCACAGTTCGGTGTGTGCTTCAGTAGGTGCCATGTCACCGGTGACATCCTTAAACCCATCAGTCACAGATGCCATTTTGATTTTGAGCTTTCTTCCTGCCTGCACCTGGTCCAGGTACACCACACGGATGGTCATATCTTCGTAGGTGCGGAAATAGAGAGCGTTGTTCGTGAGGTCCTTAGCCACCGCCCAGGAGGTGTAGTCTGCCAGGCCCTCGTGTTTGTGGTCAGAAATTACTCCACGTGGGATGTCCACAGTATTGAGAATATGGTAAGCCATCTTAACTGCCTCCTTGCCTGTTTTGACTGGAGCAGCGAAGTTAGCCAAAGTCGCAGCACGTACCAGCCTTGAAGTGGGCGTCATGTCTCCGGGCATCCCAAGCAGACCACTACCCTCACCCGTAGGTGTGAAGTGAGTTTCACCCATAACCAACTCCTCGTGAGCGTACTTGGAGAGCTGAACGTAATTACGAAGATTCAGCATGTGGAAGTCATAAGGAGGGGCGTTGGTGACAGCACCAACGGTATTATTATGAACCAACCTCCCCTGTTCTGTGAACTCAATCACGATGCCTTCTCCAGTCTTATCTGTCACGGAATAGTGCTCATCAAAGGAAAAATCCAGCATCAGTTTTCCTGCAAACACCAGTGGAAATGACTCGTTCTTCATAGCTTCTTGCAGCTCTTTGACAGTGGCGAAGTTTCCCAGAAGCCAAAGAGTAAACTCCAAGGAAGAAACGGCTGTGGTGCATTTGTCCTCTGGAACTTCCTGTTATATGAATATGGCAGCAAAACTGTTAAAAAATGTATCGGTAATTTATTTTACTTGCCTCACACCCAGATGTATCTTGACCTTTGGAGATCTGAGTACGAGATTACCATTTTACAGTCCCATAAAATTACCAATATAATAAGACCAGGGGAAGGGTTTCGGGGAAGGGTTTAATTAATTTTGGACCACAAATTTCTGATTCGAAATCAGTTGGTTGGACTTGACAATAAGAAAAGCAAATATTTACAATCCAATTATATATGGGATTTACATTGGGCTCGAATAGGGTGGGTAAAATGGTAAACGGATGCAAAAGGAAAAAGTGCTATTACTGTATGAAAGTTCCATTTGAATGATCACATTAAGAGAGCCGATAAAAAATTGCTAAATGTGACACTGAAATGTGATTATTGTGTAATCCACTTTTAGTCTACCTGATATTGGGCAAATCCGGGAAACATGAGAGCACTGACTGATAGCCCTGCGTTGTTCATTCCTCCAAGAATGATCGGCAAGTTCAAAGAGTCCATGTATGCGACGGTGTGTTTGTGTTCCCATGTTATTGGCTCCTTGCAGTTCTCCGGCTTCAGCCGAGCGGTGTGAGTGGACCCCATCGGCTCCAAGATGATGTGTGACTTGGGATCTAACATGTGTTCCATACTTCGGCCGATGACTACCGATTTATCTTCGGCAGTCACTCGCACTTCGGTGCAGGCGCTGGTAAAGAGAATGAGCTGAGACAACAGCTGAACCAAAACGAGGATCTTCATGGCTATTGGATGCAGTCTGGTTACAATCTTAAAAAGGAAAGGATACTGGTACTCAGTTGAACGGTAAGAGCTTGGGGCTCCCTCACTGAGAATGCTAACATTTTTCCGGGGAAGGAGTGGAGCTGGTGGAATTTGGAAGGCTGGGAAAGGTAGGTGGGGGCATGTGCAAGAAATGTGCCTTCAGGGGGGTTTCAAAATTTCCTGTAGTTAAAAAAGGAAACTGATCCATTTATTTGATGTGACGTTTTCTTTTGGTTAAAAACTATTTTGTATTAAAAGATTGCCATCCCTCCCTAGCCTTATTAAGAATAACTGCCCTCCAGAATGTGATGGCACCAGTAACCCTTCTAATTTAGTTGACAGTTATATTGCAAACAAAAAATAACTAAGCAAAATCTTCAATCATCAGCATTTCCTTGATTCTACAGCTACCGACTCTTTCAGTGACGATAAAATCTCTTGTAGCTAAAGCTAGACCATGACCGGAGTGATTTACCAAGTAGATCATGGAGGTACCAAGTAACCCAAGATTCAAGAAATCAGAACAACTCGAAGGACATCAACCACTGGTCGTCACGTTAGTGAAGCGTGACACGAATTATTAAAAAGACCAAAAGTAAATTACTGAAATAGATTTCTTTGCATTAACCGTGCGTTTTGGCTAATCTTAAAAATATGGTTAGCTGTTTGAAACACGTTTAAAAGAAAAGATCTGAAATTTTGCTGAGAAAAAGGTCAACTCAATCGATACAAGAAAACAGAGGCAAACCAACTTGTTCCAGGTCGAAGGTGTGTCTTGGGGGCCGGGGATATCACAAAAGATTGGTTACTGCGTAGAAAACTGTACAAAGATTGAGCATTTCAAAGATGCCTCGAAATATCCACTAATAAGGTTGGATTTGTCTACTTTGAAGCAACAGGAAAGAAAACCTCTTCACAAGAAGCCAATTTGTATCAGGGTCTCATTACAGAGAAATGACACCGCGAATTGGGTGAGACCGTACCACTGGGACGAAAACAAATGGTTCTAATTTGCAGGTAGAGTACAAGTTGGGCTTGGGAAAAATTCTGGGACGATTCAGTAAAACGGAGCTCTGGTTTTGGGCGAAGGGGAAGAAACGAATAGATTTTCCATGCCGTGAAAAACTCACCCATAAATTGTATGTATGTAAGACAGTTACGACTACCGCGGTATAATTGACTCATTTGTAAAGCAAAAATTTACCTAGAATTAAAAACTGTAGCACAAAAATCTCGTCTTTTCGGGCTAAACTTATTGTAAGATTTTTGCAGCTTGTGTGACTTACCAGCCGCTGATGCACTCCCAGATTAGGTACCTTGTGCTGACCGAATGAAAAACGAAGCAAAACGACTCTCAGAAATATCGGCGCTGTCTTTATACTTTTATGCATCGGAACTTGACAGAATAATTTAGCATAAAGCTACACTTCTAATTAGAGTTCTATTGTTACCGACTTGAAAAAGAGGATGTAATGAGTGTCCCTTGCGAACATCCTTGCTTCCAGGTTTTATTGTTTGCGACTTGTGAGAATACGTGATCAATGGTTCTGCGAACATTGAGTTGTGGCCAATTGAAACGATATGTTTTTGTGGCCCTTTCAAGCCATTGGACAACTACATCCACAAAGCTTTGTGCATAACTCAGATTGTACGGCTTTTGCCGATCTGAAGCAAACATTTAATTCGAAAAACACTTCAACAATGGGCAGGATACCACTTTGCGTCAATTTTCGGTCCATACGAAAACCTTACGAGAACAAGGTGAAACTGCGAAAAGTCAGTCATGGTTATGTGATTTCTTCAGGTCTCAACAAATACACAATGAGGTTTTAATCTTTTAAGGTCGAAGGTGTGTCCTGAGGGCGGGTTGTCACAAAAGGTTGGCTAATGCGTGGAGAATTGCAAAAAGATTTAGCATTTTAAAGATGTCCCAAAATATCCACTAATTCAAAAGACGAATTTTTATCAGGTCATTAGTCTCATTATTTGGAAACTGACCCCGTATGTGGGTGCTAAACCCAACTACATACAATAACACTGTAACTGGGGCCAAATGTTGGGCTCGTGAAAAAAATCTGGGATGATTCAATGAAACGGAGCTTTGCCGTTTTGGGGCGAAGGGGAAGAAGCGAAAAGATTTTTTATGCTAGAAAAGTGACAATATACTGTGTGTAAAAGAGTTCCGACTACCGCGTAAAAATTGACTCGTCTGTAAAGCAAAAGCTAGAAGCAGCGAAACAAAAACGTCTTTACAGGCTAAACTTATTGTAAGATTTTTGCAGTTTGTGTGACTTACCGAACTGAAGCACTCCCAGTGTAAGTACCTTGTGCTGCCCTGTGATGAGCACAAATGTGACAAGTTGTGAATTGTTCTTGAATTTATACCTGATAAGTTGCCAGATTACGCTATCGGGTGACCATGGAACGTGCACAAAGCCACACAAATTATTAAAAGGAAGATTAGAGAAAAGCAAAGGTTGAGAAATTTGTCTAGACACTTGCCATTGAGAAGATAACTGATCCATTGAGATCTGGCCAATTGAAACCATGTTTTTTTACCCTGTCACGCCTCTGGGCACGCACACCCATAAAGTGTTATGTAAAACACCGATTTTACGTTCTTCGTCGATCTAAAGCAAACAAAAAACACTTAAACAATGGACAGAATACCACTTTGCGTCAATTTTCGGTCCATAAGAAACCTATACGACAACCAGGTGAAACTGTGAAAAGTAATCAAGGCTGTTCGATTACTGCAGGTCTCAACAAATCTTTATTCTAAGCCATCTTCTTAATATATTATGAAGTAATTGTAGTACTCATTGAATTGTCAGTATATAAAAAAGACAATCCATAGAAAACATAAATCCCTCAAAAAGTGACCAGTGGCCGGAATCGGTCATTGCAAAACCAGAATATCGCTTGTAGATCCTGCATAAACCAGCAGCTTTTTTTGCAGAATACTTCTATTGCAAAACCACCCAATGATTCTTTAAGTGAGTAGCTTTGGGAACGAGTTCCCTTTTGGCGTCACTTTTTGTGTGGGAGACCTGTGGTATCACACAATCATGTCATCGGGTTATTCCATTAAGGCCGCGCAGGACACTTACTCTCATTACATATGTATTTATTTAAAGAGTATGCACGAACCGTGCGACTGATTTCGACGATGCAGGGAATAATCATCCTAAACCATGAGAAGAGTTTTTATCTTCTAAAATTTATTCAATACACTGTGCGTTCGACGTATTGCTAATTGCACGTGTGATTGAAGTCTCGAAGTATGAACTTCTTGCACATAAGCAGACGCGTTCCATCTTCGGAGACGGAAGATACTGCAATTTTGTGTCCAAGTTTTCATCGCGGATATAGAACTTCAGGAACTGATACACCGGGGAGATAAACTTAGTGTATTATACTGCGATGCATCAGAAGGAAAATTGCAAAAACAAACTTCATAAAGAAGATCAGACGCTTCAGCGGAATCGACCTTCAAAATTCAGAACAGAGAAGAAAATCCATGAGAACACTGTGGGCGTGATGACCAGTTCTCCTCCTTATGACTTCCACATGCTAAATCTTTGTAACTACGTTCACCTTTCCAAGTACGCTCACGAGGAGTTGGTTGTGGTCTTTATGGGTGAAACTCGCTTCACACCTACGGGTGAGGGGAGCGGCCTGCTTGGGATGCCTGGTAACTTGACACCAACTTCCAAGGCTGGTGCGTGCTGCGACTTTGACGAACTTCACTGCCCCAGTCAAAACAAGCTAGTCTTGATCCAAACCAAACAAAGAACTGAACGAACGAAAAAATGAAAAAAGAAATAAGAGACAGGAAAAATGTTGTACTGATTTCTGGAACCACTTTATATTAGGGTATCAAATACACAGGTTGATCAGTGTATAACCCGTACAACGTGAGTTTGATTTTTTGTTATCTGCCAAATCATGGCATGGATCAAAGGCATTCCAGAATACGGTGAATGCTGTAATTTCATCGTTTGATAAATGCATTAGAGTTAACTTTTTTGTAGTCATTGGCAATCTTATAATAAAAGTTGCATCAGAATTCGTTGTTAGTCATAGTTTTTAGTGAGTGACATAACTGACTGTTGGGTTGAAGATAAGTCTGGCCGACTAAGGAAGGGAGAACGAGAACGCCTGATGGTAGGTTAATCCGTTCTTTACCCGCCAGGGTTCTCGTACACGGACTATCCGTGATGTAGTTAATCTGGTGGGCTCGTCAGCAAGTTGTCCTCACGACGTTAGCGGCCATTAGATTGACTAGTTTTCTCAGAAATTGCATGAACTATTTTGCTGTCAAGAACAAACAGAACGAGAGAACGCATGTTATGATTTCTGGAGTTAAAAAATCGGAGGCTATACCTCTACAATCATTGATTTTCCGCCCTACTAGTCAGTTAAAGCGTAGCACAGACTGAGATCGAATTAATTGTAGCTGTAAATCCATCTCCAGTGCCCCTGGCACAAGGGACCAGCCTGGGTTCCCTGTTGCACATAGGACACAGTTTGTTGCGCACTGCAGAGGAGCGCATCCAGATGATCATGTTGATTCTGTCGCCAAACTGGATCGGCAGTGCACCATGCATGTGCTGTCCCGATGAAGAATTCCATAAGTTGGTTTGTGCTCATGTTGTGTACATTCTGTCTCTTTTAAAGGAACCTGTAAATTTCAAAAAATATATTATGTACCGACCGTAAGTTAACTTATACCAAGATGGTCAAGGTGGCACTTCAACAACCAAAACTAAAGAGCGGTTCGTTAAAGACAAAATTGAACCTGAAAACTCAAACTTAAATCTAAATTGGTGTTGGAACCGAGCTTTCTTATAGAGCGGTTTTCAATTGAGTGTCAAAAGTAATACTGGTTTTGCTTTGTTTTTGTATTGCTTCACTCTGTGATTGGCCAGCAAAACTCGCGCCACTTTCTCAAACAATGAAAACCAAAACCAATCGCGACTTGCACGCGCGTATTTTCCCGTGCTTTGCGCCGGTTACGTGCAATTACTTCGTATTCTGATTGGCCCATTGCACTGCTTACTTCTGTTGTGATTGGTCAGAGTAATTGCTTTGGTTTTGGTTTTACGACACTCAATTGAAAAGCGCTCTATAAGTGTGTAGATACTACTCGTACCTCTCTCATGTCACCAAAGAACAGTTCTCCACCTGTAAACTCTTTCCCAAGTGATACATTTAACGTGACTTCAGCATTGTCATAATGATAGCTAAGGTCCAAATCCTCTCCTATCTTGTAATGCACAGTGAATGCCTTGTGAGAGTCCAGGGAATCCCCTCCATAGTCAGGAAATAATAATCTGGTGATTGGCATCAGATAGTTTGTTCTCAGAGGAGAGAACAATCCTTCATCAAAGCCGAGTTCATTGAGCAAGATCTACAATGGCCAGATAAAAAAATAAAGCTTTGGGAAGCCATGGTTATGAATGAAGTTATTGCGATAGTAACAAACATATCCCTTACACATGACATGCACAAAAATAGATGAAAGGTTTCCTTGCTTCAAAGTTACAACCGCAGGGTTACAGTAGTGGAGGATATGAGTGACAGGGTCACCTTGTTATGCTTTGCCAAAAACAGGCTGCGAGAAAGTCGACTCTCCACAAAGGATGCAACTCCACCCAAACAAAGAAAGAAATGAAGACAATAATAATATTAGCAGTGGAATGGTATAATTGCATCCAGGGATAATAGTAACAATATGTTCTGAAAGGTGAAATTGGCCAGTGTTTCTGAACCCCTAGTCACACTGAAAAATGGCCTCACAGACCTACTCAGTCCTCCCATTTGTTCCCCTCAAATCTCGCAATAGAAACATTCCTATACGTAATGCATTATAGCAGCCACTCATATTTGAGGTTCATACTGTAAATAGAAATTGTATCAATATCACAATTATACCTACCCCATAGTTGTTCATTGTGTTTGGTCTCCCCTTTGGCAGATTTGTATTTTCAAAGTTGTTTATCTCCTCTATGAAATCTTGACAAAATTCTGGAGTGAATACTTGAAAGGTATAAACACCTTTTGCTGAAAGAGCACAATTTTTTTAGAAAGTCACTACAAATTAGTATTAACAACAAAGTTTATAAACATTTGAAACACGTCAGACAAATTTAGACAGTAGTGTTCACTTAAAAAATTTTAAATTTCGAGAAATTCTAGAAAAAAATCTAGAAAATCTAGAAATTCAAGTCATACTTGCCATCACAATGTTTTACCATAGCAAGTAAGCCAGTGGCAATGGCCTGTCTGTTCTCTTTTGCATATTGAACCAGGGATAGAAAAGTGTCAGCAAGGAAGGACTCCTTCAAGATGTACACATGAGGATGCAGAGGTTTATACTGAGTGGCAATAAGCTTTCTCCGAATCTGTGAATCTCTGTCCAGCGTTCTTCTCCTTTCAATTTCATCCTTTAGCTAATTATTTGAAGAGAATTAAATTGTGGGTAAAAAGTATATAAAACGGACGGGGCTTGGTCATTGTGTGGTATGAAGGGGTGGGATGAGTCAAGTTAAGGGAGGGGGAGGTTAGTGATAGTGGGTTTGAGTAGCTGTTATGTTTTAATGAATAGTGACTGTCAATTATGAAATAAATTCAAAATGGAATGGTTGATATTTGGCTGACTGCAAGGAGCCTATATAAAAGTTGAAAAAACCCTTAATTATACAAAAAGTAAGCTTATACATATCATGGATCATGTGTATTTTGTGCACCCCTCAACCGATATATCGGTCAACATATCAACCGACACTCAACCGATGTATCGGTCAACATATCGACCAATACTCGACCGATATGTCGGTTGACATATCGACCGACACTCAGTTAGCCCCGGGGTCAACCCCACGGGGAAGCCAATGACATGTGCATTACATTTCCTTGCCTGCGGGAGAGATTCCTGCATGCCTTAAAATTTAGGAGAGTTATGCAAGCATTTGATGAAATGATCAAGATAAAAAATCATAAAATGCAAATTCACCAGTATGCAAGTATCAGTGAAGTATCAGCGGAATGTCGGTAGCCTATCGATCGACATGTTGGCTGACAATCGGACAACCACTCTCGGTCGACATATTGACCAACACTCAACCGATATGTCGACTGACACTCGACCGATATATCGGTCGATATGTCAACCATATATCTCAGTCGATATATCGGCCGAGTGTCGGTTGATATGTCGACTGACATGTCGGTCAAGTATCGGTTGATATGTCGCCAAATACATCAGTCGAGTGTTGGTTGATATGTTGACTGATACATCGGTCAAGGGGTGCACAAAATACATACTTCAGGCCATATTTAAATACCTCCTTAAGTACTTCCTTCCATTGTTCATCTGTCTTACAACCTCTGTTATACAGTGCCTGACAGACGAAATCGTTAATATTAGGCAAGCAGAAAAGTATAAAACAAAACATTCAATGTTACTTATTACTTTTATTATTGTTATCTGTCAGTTTTCACAGTTAGAGCAGTTTTCAATTGAGTGTCGTAAAACCAAACCAAAGCAATTACTCCAGCCAATCACAACAGAAGTAAGCAATGCAATGAGCCAATCAGAATACAAAGCAATGACATGTAGCTGGCGTAAAGCGCGGGAAAATACGCGTGTACAAGTCACAATTGGTTTCGATTTTGCTTCTCATTGGTTGAGAAAGTGGCGCGATTTTTCCTGGCCAATCACAGAGCGAAGTGATGCAAAACCAAAGCAAAACCATAATTACTTTCGACACTCAATTGAACACCGCTCTAAGTTTAAACTGGAGATGTTACAATTATTATCATTATTATTATTATTATTAAAACATAAAACTGTAAAAACGAACGATAAAATCCGACGTTTCGGAGTAGTCATGACTCCATTATCAAGGAAAATATAAACGAGATCATGCAAATTACAGCACTTAAAGCGATTTTGGCGCGAAAAAATTAACATAAGAGGGTGCGAAGATTATACAAATACTTTCACACGAATGGAGTCTGATTGCACGTTGAGATTTGGCTTTAAAGCTCTTATAAAAAGCATTTCGTACACTAAGCAGTCAAATTTAGTTTTGCATTTCTTAAGCACTTGGAAACGCTTTAGCAGGTCCTGAGGCATTGTTCCGTGCATGTTCTTGTAGTGTTTGGCAATGGCGGAGGACATTTACATAATCGTGTGAAAGGACACAAACAACAATCCTCCGCCATTGCCAAACACTCGGATTTTATCGTTCGTTTTTACAGTTTTATGTTTTAAGAAGCCTCTTTTAATTATTATTATTATTATTATTATTAAGGTGTCAGTTGACATTGTACCTCTGACACTGCAATCTGGGCTAGAAAATAGTGCCTTCATACCCTTTTATAATCGTATTGAAACTGTTCTTCACTTTCAAACACAACATGGGCTTCATAGTCCTTCAGAAAAATGTTATGACTAAAGAAACACTCACAAACGCAGAACTCTTTACTGTCCGCCATTTTTTTTTTACACAAAACTTGAGTAAGCCTGGCTACGAGACAGAGAAGAGTGCATTGCATGTTGGGTAAATCTTGTTACCAAAGCACATATGGCGGAAAGTTCATATAAAAATATTTATAATTTCAAAGAATTGGCTGTAGATTTAATGCATTGTTCTTGCTGTATCTCTCTGTACGTCTGATTTTTTTACCAGTGAAGTTATAAAACTATCTTGACTTCGTGGACAGCTATCAGAGTGGCATCGATTCCCTCTTACAAAAACCTTAATAAGGTCGTCAAAGAGAATCGATTTGATGCAAGGTGGTGCAAGTCTAAGTACAAAACATCAAGTTCTAGCACTGGAGAGCAGCTTCAAAGTGAGCCTAAAAATCTACGTTTCAAGTATTCTAAAAAGATTGTGATGTGGTAATTTTGTCGGTGACAGCAATAGGCCTAATTATAATGGCCCATCTCCTTGGAAGTCAAGCCTGCCTCGATAGTTTAAGGCAAGACGTCACTGATGTTCAAACAACTGTCATGGATTTGCTATCCAGAGTTGGACCTGTCAGAAGTCCCTCATGGAAATATCCTGATAAGATATCCTGTGAACTAGACATGGATGATCTGCTGGAAAGATATTCTTATTCCAATAACGAAGATCACTGTAAACTTTCACATATCATCCTGTTTGAACTTCTGATTGACAGGTAAGTGGTATGTTGTGTTAAAAAATGTACATATGAGCACATAACCAGAAGTGAGAAGCCATATCAGAACTTCTCAATTTCTTTTGCATGACTGCAAAAACCATACACACTGAGAAATTGCTGGCCTTGCCATTTTGCAAAGTTTTGAGTTAGATACCTTGTGTAACCCAATGCAATGAATCAAAATAGTCTAGTCTATGAGCAAGCTTTCTTGGGAAGCTTGGCCACAGGCTACACTGGTTATTACAGTAGAGCTCAAGTCTACATGTCGGTCAGCTTTCATGCAGGATTGGGAAGAGGGGTATCACTTGACAGCAGGTTAGTATCGACACAGAGGGATCTGTATATTTACATTTATATAAAAGCTTACTCCCCTTAGGGTTTTTCAGGAACTATGTAGATTGAGGTCGGACATCAGCTTGTAAATGTGCCACTGACAGCCACTATCAGTCCATATTTAATTTCAACGACCCACCCACCCACCCAACCCATGCATGTAAGTTGGGCCTCAGGGTGGAGACCTCAAAGAAATCTACCATGACCTTCCCCTCCCTGCTTTCCATAATGTTCTTCTGTGGACTTGAAGTTGCATTGCACATAATATGAGCGGTGTTTATGTGTGGAACTGCCATTTAAAACATGTTTTGCAAACTAACTTCTACATGATTTGTCAAACCAACTGGATAGAGAAACTTCATTAACCCCAGAATCTTATTTTCTTAAACCAGGCTTGTCTTGCTGCTGCAAGGTATGGCCCAGTACTGTGACCAGCTGTTGACATCATGTGACGGTAGGCCTGCAAGTGGTAAAATTCTTGGTTCTTCAATGTCTGTTGGACTGGTGGCTAAAAAGTTCTGGAACAAGCTGGTTCATGTTCAACAAACAACACAGCAGCTACAATTTGAGGTAAGAACAAATATGTGAGATCGCTGACCAAACTTGATACTTGGGGTAGTTATATTTTGAGCATTTGAGTTAGACCATGGCTTTAGGCAGTAACTAGAACAAGGATTTTGTTTCAAAATGGATCATTACAAGTTGATAAATGTATATCCGGTTACTGCTATATGCTTTGTTGTCACTGTGTATACTAATTAATAGGCAGTGGGTCCTCACTTTGGCTTGTGTCCTTTGTGGCAGCATCATAGTTGTGGAAAATTGTTTCAGTTCTAGGTTATGTTAGTGAATTTGAGGGAAAATGAAAATGAAATTGTGAAACTGAAAGCAAATTTACCGTTACATACCACATCATCTACAAACATACTTTAGCTTAGTTTAGCTTATATTCCTCAACCATGGGTTACATTTCATTTCATTTCATTTCATTTCATTTTATTGTTTTCTCCATTCAGATTATTAAGAGTTACTTTAATTATAAATGCAAGGAAAAAAAATAGAATGGAGGGGGGCACAATATAGTAAGAACTAATTAGTGCCCTAAATAATATTTAATTATTAATATCTATAGCTTATTACAAAAAACATATAAGCACACACACAGGCACAGACACACAAAGAAACATCATGGCACAAAACAAGGAGATTAGTACTGAGCAAAATAATATTTGAAAAATTGCTTTTTTAAAATTGCTTTTTGATGGAATATTGCGAATGGAAAAAGGCCTCATATAAAGTATGGCTAGATAATACTGAAATTGTTTTTTTTTTTGGGGGGGGGGGGGAGGGGTTGTGAGGAGAGGGAGGTGAAGGTTTACACACAAATTACTGGAATTGGTGTTGCTTTTGGTATTGTTTCTTTGTTCTTCTTGGGATCCTAGGTTTGCTGACATCTTGATTTAGCAGTTCAATATAGCATTTTCTTTCTTTTTCTCAGGGTAAAACCAAGAACAAAGCTATGTCCAAAATGGAGGACACTATCACAGATCTGAGGGATGAAGTTAAGCTCTTTAGACAAGCTCTGGATAAGAAATCTGGTAAATCATCAGTTGTCAAGGGCAAGGTTCAAAGCCAAAGTGCAAACAGAACGTCTGTCAAGTTCATTCTTTCACCATCTGAAGAGTTGTCACTAGAAAGTCCATCTGCTTCACAGGATCTTACTTTGGCTATTGAAGATGTCACTAGTGCTAAGACTTATCAAGAATCATCGACACAGACATACGACACAGCATTTATACCTTGCGAAGCCTGTGCACGAACCCAGCAGAACCTTATTGAAGTTGGTAGTATGGTTATAAAAGTATGTGAATCCCAAGGACTTCCTTCATCATTGGCTAAGCAAAAGAAACTCTTGCGGCAGTCACTTATGGCTGCGGCTGATGTGTCAAGGTGGACATCGGAACAAAACCAGGATCTGGGTAGAATAAATGATCACTTGGACAACTTGTATGCACAAATAAACCCTTTGGAAGAAAAGCTTAGCAGGACAAAACAAAATTGTGCCAATTTGGAGAAGCAAATAAAAGATTTGGAACAGCAGGTTACAGCAGAGCAAAAAGAAACAGAGAAAAAGGAGGCAGATTTCAAAACACAACTCAGAAAAGTTGTTAATGAAAAAGACCAACTGCTGTCAGATGCTGAGAAAATGAACAATGACCTCGTGAAAGGGAAGGAAGTTCTTCATGACATGCTGTTGAAATTAGAAGAGAAGAAAAAGAAATATAAAGAGACTGTTAGGACTCTTGGTGGGTGAAACAGTTGATTAATTGAACAAATTAAGGGGATAGTTAAGGTAGCCAGTAGCCAGCGTGGCAGGCACAAGAAAAGGAATGGAAAGGGGAAAGAGGGTGTATGTGTGAAGTGAGTGAGGTGGACAGCTCATTTTCGTTCATTGTGAATAATATTATCATTACTATAAAAATTAACATCATCGTTGTTTTATTGGAGGGCACAGAGCAAGAAAGGTCATTTACAATAATTGTAAATGACCTTTAAGGCTTTGAAACCTGAATTGCTCTAAATTCGCTCTTTTTTAGTTGAAGCTGACCACCATACAAATGATTAAATTACTGCCTTGCTTGAGTAGCAAGACCTTTTGGAAAAGAAATGAGCCAGTTCTTCAAAGTTGAAATAAATATGGAGCTATGTACTTTCCAGATAACTAGTCTTAAAGGATTAAACTTAGTAAACCCATCAATAAGTAATGCACAAGTTTACACTAAGTTTTTATCTGCGTTTCAAGTGGCAACAAATTTTGTCAAAGAAATGGGTACGGAATTTGAGTTCATGGAGAGAAAACTTGAGTGAAAGATATCTCTCATCCTTAATCTAGGGGAAGAGAACTCCAGACTGTTGACTGAACTAGACAAGGAGTCAAAAGAAGTTGCAAGACTAACACTTGTGGAGTCTGAAGTACAGCAACTGAAGGTGGAGTTAGATGAAGTGCAAGCCAAGCTTAAGAGTATGGTGCTTGAACTTGGCAAAACACAGGCCAGAAATAAAACCATGGAGAGACATGAACAAGTAAGTGCAGTTACGTAGTTTTTGTCAAGTTATTTGTACCTTGGCGGGGTCCAAATCCGCTAGCGGAACTTGACCGGGGTGTCCAAATCCGCTGTGACATCGGCACGTGCGAATCCAAGAGCTATAACTTCAGTTTTTTTATAAGGTGGACATTCAGTGGGTTTTAAGCCTGGGTCATGTTGTTTATGTTTTAGGCTTTACAAAGCAAGCATGATGCTCTTCTTAAAAGAATAGATGAGCTGGACACGGAATGCGAACAGTTAAGAGACCGTGTACTGGAGGCTGAGGGTGACAGAGACGAACTACAGGGTTTGGTGGAAGATCTGGAAACAGAGAAAGAGAAACTTGGTCTGGAGCTTGACTCCAAACAGGTGCGTTGCCTTGTAGAAGAAATATTGTAACCATCGGAATGTTACGAATGGTTTACGGTAGTCTTCTTAAAGTCTTGAATTCTTATTGGTTTGTGGGTCGTTTGTCTATCTCCACATTTGTACGCACTTGACGGTCTGAAGGGGTATATAAGATAAGCTAAAAAAGAAAAAGACAATAATGATAAAGTTATGACCGGCCATAATTTTATGAAGAGAAGCTCTTTATAGAGGGGTATTTCGGAGGCATAGTTAGTAATCAGTCTGGAATAAGGCAAATGGAACGCACGCTGGTCTGAATTTTCCCCAGTCATTTCGCACCGTAAAATGTGTGATAACAGTCAATGCTTCGTGCGACTAGAAAACTCCGTATTGTACCCTTCGATGCTCTCTTGTCACTGACAGTGAACTGTACTGGTTCACAGAGTCGTTTATTTTATTACAGTCAACTCTCCGCTAACGGACAATCTCGTAAGTGGACAGCTCTACTAAAGGACACTTTTTCCAATTCCCGAGGGTGTCCGTTTACGAGAGAGGTGACTGTATTTATTTATTTATTTATTTATTTATTTATTTATTTATTTATTTATTTATTATTTATTACAGAATCTTCTGGAAGAACTTAGAAATGAGAAGGAGAAACTACTACGAGAGGTGGACGAGTTTGAAGCCAAAACTAGAGAACTTGAACAACAGCTAAAGGAAAGCAAAGAAAAACTTCAGCTGGTGGTGGAGTTTCCCTCAATGGACTCCAAGCAGCTTTCGAAGTCTGACAAAGCAGTTGAGTTTAACGGCGAGGCTCCTTCAGAGGCTGAAGTGGCTCAAGATATGGAGCGGCAAGTCATGGCAAATAACATCCGTATCATGACACTGGAGGAGCAGAATGAGAAGCTGAGAAAGTCGATTGCTTTTCTTATGAATGCTCGTGAAAATATATCCAAGAAAAAGGTGAGCAACTGAAGAAAGATTCTTCTGGAGTTAGCGGTTATACTTCAGAGCTGGTGTTGGTTTTCTTGAAAATGTGTTGTTGGTAGTCAGTGGATTGTTGACTGTTCAAGGAAACCTGAGGTTTGAAACATAGTGACTTTATTAACTTTTGTTTAGGTACAAGAACCGATTGCGTTATGGAAGCCAAACAACGAAGAAGAGATATCTGATGGACAAAGAGATACACTACCAAGGTTAGACTATTTTCTATCTTTCTTGCAACGAGTATCAAAGTTAGTGTGCAATTCAAGGAACACATCGCCATTTCTCGTGCGATTCCTTGTGTTGAGACTTGGCAATAGTCCCATGGCGGCATCGTCGTTTCCAGTCATTCCACGGAAAATTGGTGCTTCCGTTCGCCTGCTTCCAGGTTGTGCTCTGCCAAGGCGCACAGAGGAGGGGGTGGGGTAGCACTTTCAACACGTGAGTCGGGAGATAAGCGTGTTTTCTCGCGCGTGTTTTTTGTCGCTACTGACACTTCGCGCGCAAAACAAAATGACTAAATCACGTTCCTTGACGAACATGACCTCACGACGGTGAGTTTTTTCCGTCGTCACTGCTAAATGAGGTCCCTATCTTTTCTTTTTTTTTTTTAGGCCTTTTTATGAAGACGTCCCAAACATGGACCAGAAGCGCCCCACTTCTGCAATAAGAGATGGACAATGGTCTTACACAGACAATTATGCGTCAAATCTGCTACAGCCCCGCCCACCTGAAAAACCTCGAGCCCAGTCCGCCAAGACACGACCGAAGAGCTCAAGACTTTCAGATAAACGCCAGAGTGCGGCATTGAGCGCAAAACTTGCGGCTAGTGGTAAACACGCGGCCAACATCTTTGGAAGTCTCGCCGAAGGAGAGTCACAGAGACACGAGTGGCAACACTCTCCGGCCCCCACCCGGGATGTGTCTGGGGTTGAGGGGAGGGGTGGGCGTACAAGCCCTGCATCGACGCGGTACACCCCTATTAACGTGTTTATGTGTACGAGTTGCGATAAGATGTACAACACTCAGAAAGATCTGGATATACACAAATCATTCTGCTATGGCAGAGTTAATGAAAATTACACGTGACCCTGAAGACTGTCAAGTGATGAGAAGCTGGACTAAAAGTGCCTTCTTATCGGGGTTAAAACGATAACGAATACCTCCTGCAAACTTGAGATCCTTGTGAGTTGTTGTGAAAGAGTCATTACATTATCTAAAGTTGGGTTATTGCCAAGAATTTCAATATTTTGTAATTATTTCGGCAAAGGAATTTTACAGGTGAATTAAGCGTTCTAAATTTCTGTGGAAGCTTTTCACCTCCACGACTGTGTCATTGTCGCGGCATGCACAACGGTACTTCAGAATCCCTATCCAAGCCTCCTGAACATATTCAGTTCAATAGAGTCGATAGACCACCCAAATGCTGGCAACTAAGCTGATAATGTTAAATTTCATAGTATTTCCCACCCTCTTGTCGTCAGATTTGTTTTTTTTTCTGAAAGGGGCGTAGTTAAATTATCATAACCAGAAAATTCGATTTTCGATGTTTTGTAAATTTGACTGTATACATTCCTCTTCAGATTTTATCTCTTGCGTAAAATATTAAAAAAGTTAAGTGTAATGTGTTGGTGTCTTATATTATTCATTTTATTTCGCTGTAATAATATTTTACAGATTCGCTATTTTACAACTGCTTTATATATATCTGACAATTCCCCAAATGCAACCCCCAAATTTACGAATTTTAATAATTACAAAGTGGAAAGAATATTTAGGTTTCTTCGAATACATAATAATCTGGTGAAGAGAAAAAAAATCACTCCGTATAAATTCCTTATTTCCTTTCATCATTCAACATGAAACACTTGTTCTTTGTTTTGTATGCTGCTGTTGTAGCTCCGACAGCAGTAGGAAGAAAATACTTATTGATTTGTCCAAAATAAATGAAAACAACTAAAAATTGATCATCTTTCAAACTATAATTCCCATCTTTGCCATCTACAGCCAAAGATAGAAAACACTATTTTAAGTGCAGAAGTAAAGTAACTCTCTACAAAACTGGATCATTATTCATCATTCGCATCATGGCAAGCGAGATACTTGAGATAATTATTATTATTATTATTATTAGCTAGAAAATCTGTCCCTCGTATTGAGGGCTCATTGCAAAAATATTTTGATAACATTTCACCCCGGTGGGGGTTAAGTTAAGGCGCATTCATTTGGTACTACCCCGGTAGAGTATACTAAGAAAGGCAAGCAATCATAGTAATTCAGAACTTGGAAAAGCCTAATGACTATCTGTTGACAACTCGGCAACGTAATATGATAGACGTTAGCTGCCACATAACCTGGAAGAACTTGCGTGGCAATACCTGTCCATATCTTTATTCTGATTATAACAAATCGGTCACCGGGTTATTGATATTGTCAGTATGCACAAGGTGGCCTCAACTTAAAGCCTGGTCGTTGCTACCTTGCCACATATTGTACTTCTTATAAATTGTTAATGTATTAGAAAAAAGGCAAATAAATGATGATGATGATGACGATTAAAGATGTAACGGATAACGCAGTTGTGAAGGCAACTTTAGCAGTTGCGAAAAGAAAGTCTGAAATTTTCAGGCTCGCTCTTTCGAGTTCAGACAGAGATGGGGAATGCGGAAAAAACAAATCCAGTCGATGAAGTATTTCCCTACGTAAGTAACAACGTAAATTGTATGAAACGACGGTTTACTAAGTCCTTGCTTATTTGTTTCATTTCTTCGTTTCTTCCTCATTTTTTGTCTCTTAGTATTTCAACTTGAAAAAAACTATGAGCAGAATGGTCTCAAATGAATGCACCTATAATCTGTTGTTAATCTGGCTGGCTGAGGAAATGTTTTATAAACTGTCCTGTGGGCCAAGGGTCTTGTATTTTGTCATGCGCAGACTCTGTCGTGCTGGCGTTCTCTCGCAGATCTTTCCAGTCCATGAGAGTTTGATGGTAACTTTCCATCCGGTCGAAATTACCTTGAAATGAAAAACAATGTAACGAAGACTCTCATCAACTCGACTCCAGTAAACTCAAAACTGTTGTTGCAAGTGACATCAAGCACAGTGCAAATGACCCAATCAGAACTTCGCCCTTTGACTTATAATATCACAATAGAAATTCTCCTTTCTTGTCCCTGTGCATATATTACAGCAGCTGTGGAAAGAAGTTGTCAACATTTCCACAACAACAAAAACAGATAATTCGTGTTCAGTGACGTTTCTAAGAAATTAAGCGTAATTAGTGCTGCAAGGAGCAATTTGATGTCGATCAATACAAAAATAAATGCTACCAAGCGTGGACAACGCACATAAATCAAGGCTTTCATTTCAGTGTCTGTATATTAAGCGCCACAACGTATCCCAGCGAAAACCAAACTCTTAAAAAGTCACAATTGGGTGCACATGAAAAAAATAGTATTTGGATGTTTGGATTTTCCAGTTTTTCCTGGGGCATAGTCTTAACAAAACCAATGAGTGAGAAAGCGTGACAAAAGACCATACCTTGTGAATCATACAGATTAATAAGTCCTCTATAGTCATACTCCAAGCCACTGTAACCATCTCCAAACAGTTTTCTACCTATAAGAATGAAACAACTTTGAGAACGAAAAATAATAACGTCTCATAGAGAGCTTCCGTACATCAGCGTTCCTCTAGCACTTTTCAGGGACTTTTTTTACCCTTCTTCCACTTGAGCCATCTATCCCGCTACTACTTCCTGGCCAGCCCATTCATTATTTTCACTGTCTATTCAAACAGAAAGACCTCAAGTAGCCGCAAAAAGCTTTGCCCCAAGTTGCAAGAAGCCAAGACGAAGCAATCTTTTAAAACAAGACGCTATATTAAAAGGTGACTCTAAAAGAAAAGAAAAGAATAAACGGTGCACTGTATCAAAATATACCCGCACCCATACAATACTCTAAATCGCTTTTTTCATCCAAGGTCGTTGGTTGTATCTGTCCGACTCAAACTATTCATAGATACAGCAGTCCGATTCTGTTGCAAATTAATTTTCAATAAATTTCGACAAATTTAGCGCAATTTGATTGCGACCGGATCCCTAAAAAATAGATCTGCCTGCCTTTTAATAAATTGTTCATTTGTTTACATACTAACCTATCGCGATGGACCTCAAGTAGAGCTGTTCCGCCTTCTCATACTGCTCCATATCATAATTGTAAAGCGATGCCAAATGACCCAGTGATAGTGCCACTTCATAGTCCTACCATAAAACAAAATATTTCAAATGTAAACCTTCTATCACTACCAAACTCTCAAACGGCATTCAACTTTATTAAGCATACCTCGCTCCCTAATATTCTTTCCTTGATTTCAATTGCTTTCTTGTGCATCGCCTCTGCTTCCTGGGTAAAAGAAAAACAATTATCACTACCTTGAATGTCACCATAACCTGCTGTTGTGGTGAATAGTTAACAATTATTCACCGAACTGGAGGTGAATAGTGCATGGTGGATATTTACCGAGCGAGGTAAATGTCCACCACTTTCACCGACACTGAGGTGAATAATTGTTTTAGTATATACCACACAAGCTGAATAATTAGCGGACCAAAGCATTACTTTGTGTGACAATATACCGTCAAGTGGTTGAAAATTGTAAAATCTCGCATGCCGGCTGCTCGGAGGTGAATAGTACTTGCTAATCACCTCCGAGTTAACCAATCAGAGCGTGCGAAAAGCACTATTCACTTGAGTGGTATATACTAATGTGGTTTACCTCATATCTTCTCATGGATTGGTAAAGCCGTCCCAAATTGCCATAGTGTTTAGCTGTTTGTACGTTCTTTTCACCAAAAGATTTCCTGTGAAGAGAAAGCAACACTGCCGTGAAGGGGGTTTGGATATGTGATCCTAATTATCCAAAATTGGGTGAATTTTTGCTTTGAATTTCTCCAATAATTATTAATGTATTGAGAGCTTTATCAAACACACGATAGAGTGTTTCATCAGATATCCAACTGACCTCAAAGTCGGTTAAAAAAATCTCAGCTGCGCCTCGTTTTTTAGCCCACTTCTCAGTGTTAAGTTATCTGAGGAAACGCCCTTCCTCATGTTTGATATGATAGGCCTGTTTGTAAATGTAAACACGCCGTTTGAAATAAGTTCGGCACGACCACCTCGCACGGCAGGCCTTGACGTGCCGCACGGCAGAAGCGTGACTTGGTTTCAAACGGCACAACTGCATTAAATTCGACTTGCCACTGCCGGTTCAAATTCATTAGAGTTAGACGCGGTAGTAGTGTGACGTTTGGAATAGGCCTTACTTTGAAAGACAAGAAAGATACTAAACGCCACTGCATGGAAAATTGCTAGTCTCTAGCAAATGTTGCTTGTCCCCGAAGAAACTGTTTTGTTACACGTCTCCAGCTCTCCATTTCTGCCAGGGGGGAAGGGTATTTTCGTGACGCCGTGATCCGGTTTTTTTGTGCTCTGTGAATCGTGATTTGATAAAAAACTGTTCCGTGAATCGTGATTGAAGTGTATTCCGTGAGGAGTGAAATGCAAAAGTCCTTGGCTGTGAATCGTGAATAGATAAGAAATAAATCGTGAATGTCTAAAGTTGAGTTTGTAGCTGAATTTTACTGCATTGTGGTCAGATTTTTTCCGTGACCTTAGTGAAGTTTCGTGATTCGTGAAATCGAAAATTTTACTATCGTGACTTCGTCCCCCCCCCCCCTCCCTCTGCTGAAGAAGTGTATGACATCTTACCTTGCTAGGTCAAGTGACGCTAGGTGAAGCTCTTGTGCCTCTTTTAGAATTTCTTCTTCTTTTTGTCTAATTGGGTTATCTATCGCTATTTCCTCTAGAATCAGTGCTGAAATGAAGGAAAAAAACACTTAGCTAGGTGGACGCCTCACACTAACAAAAGATCAGAAAACACACTGCAATAGACGTCTGTTTTAACTTCAAATCATTCCATCTGGGAATCAAATATTTTCTACTATGGGAATTCACGATTACTGATAATAAACCATTACATGGAATTGTATCAAAGAAACAAATGGAACGGATAAATGTTTGAAATTGACAATTGAAGGGAGGTGGAATCTGTCCACCCAGCCATGTGCCCTCGGCTCCCATCCACCAAATAACACCACCCTCCCTCCCGTCCATCCATCTGTCCGTCCATCCGGTGGACAATGAGTATAAAAGGAGACAGGCATCTCTTACTGGAGGGAATGATTGAACAACAATGGCATTTACAACAAACTAAATTTTAGAAAACAAAATGTGCCACAGTCCTTACCTTTCACTCTTTTGGAAGAAGCCAAGAGAAGATGATCATCAGGGAAGAGCTTAGTTATGATACTAATAGCCCTCTCAGCATGATATCTGTGCATAAAATCAACAAATGTATAAATAAATAAATATTACTGCTAACAACAAATAACATGGGTCACTTGAAAAGTGATATTGAACCGACATTTAAACAAACGTACAAATTACCCATGGAATATTCCTTTACACACCTCATGAGAAACAGATAGTTCACAACTATTAACTAAAACTTTTGAACATTACAGGAAAAAAGAAACAGAAAGAAATTATCTTTGTTACCTGGCTTCATCAAAATTTCCTGTACTGTATTCATGGACATAGAGAGCATAGCCCAGATCCTCATGTGCTGTTGCTACATGCAAGTTGTTGTACCCAAAAACATAAAGCCTGGTGCAAAAAGCTTCCTGAAGTAAATAAAGCAACATTCGCATAACAACACACTGTACAGACAATTTATTAAGTGATGTGAGAATTGATTTTGATGTTCTTCAACACTTACTTTGTAGATTTTTACAGAGAGATTTATGGCATCTACATTCAGAAGATAATACCCATAATCAATCAAAGTGTCAGCATACTTTGGGTGATCACAGCCAAAGTGCTGCCTGAAACACAATATGTTCTTTGTCAGTGAAGCATTTTATATATGCTTGTACTTCTACCTAACCTCCATCATAATAGTTGTACACCACTCCAAAAGAGGCCCTTTAAGGGTAAATTCTGACAGGCGACACGGCTCTGAAATGGTGACATGTAGGAGCAGAAACGATGATGAATGACGAAAACACTGACATGAAATTACAATAGCGACAAAGACTAAAGAAAAATGGACAGCAACATTGATGTTTTTATAATTGGACAGCAACCCCTTTTCTGGGTCTTTTCTCTTAATTACCATCTCGCACCTTGCTAGGTTTAAGTATGAATTAAATTGATAATTATCCAAGGATAGAATGTTTTGGCAACAAAATTACAAGAACACATTTACATTAAACATTCCGGAGCTAAACATTTCCAATATCAACATCAGTGACTTTTGACGAAATCTCAAAAGTGACATGAAAAGGTTTCATACACAGACGGGGGACATGAATAAAGACCCTCTGCCCCCTAACAGGGCCTTCTAAAATGAATTGTCACTGTTCTCTCCCACTCACCACAAATATTACAAAACCAATACTATTATAAAATAGTAATTATTAAAAGCAACAGGGTTTAAGTTCATATATAATAATGATGATGTTGATAATATGTACACTAAAACAAGGATGACGACGGCAATGGTTATGGGATTACTGATCACATGAAGATGGTGTTGTTATAAATATTAAAATATACTATCACAGATGTTATATAATTATATAATTATAACAATATTGATTTTCTTACTTGGCTAAAAACATGGCCTGCTTTATTAACAGTTCTGCTTTTTGGAACTTTCTTTTCACTACACAAGCCTGAAAAAAAAATTCTATAAAATTCAATACTATAAATCCCCCAAAAAATTGCTCTTTGCTACCCAGCCTCCATAAAGTGAACCTCAAATAATATTTCAGACACAAGCATCCTTCAGATCATATTTATTTAGCTCTCTTAAGGTTATTCCTGACATTTGCATTTGCATAATTTATGGCATTATTTAGCGCACGGTCGTGCACATGCACATTGAAAAAATGGTGGATTTTCCTTGAAATTGAGCTCTGTTTGACAAATGGCTATAGCTCACTAACGAGCACAGGTACCCCAGCTTTTTTCCAGTCATTGTTATCAACTAATCATAAGCTTTGTGTGAGAAAAGACTGATCTGATTTCTATTGCTGAAAATTGAAAAAATATGAAAAATAGCAGATACAGTATGGTCTTTTCTATTTGCAGTTTAGTGACCATTTCAAGAAATTTGGTTCAAATTTTTTATCAAGGATTCAGCTTTCTGGCTAAATGAATGAGTTGCCAGAAATCGGATACCTATGTTATGCGCAACGGATTATGGGATCGCCAGGAGGCAAACATTGTAAGTCACTACAAAGAAATGTACGGTGTAAAGTTGTTTCTTCGTCAAAAGCAGTGATTTTGAACAAAGAATGATGTATTTTCGCCGTGATTTTGTGAGAAGCGGAGGTGACTAATGTCAGTGCGTGGAAATCTGATTGTAAGTTTTCGTGCAATTAATGTGGTAAAATCTATTGATAAATAATAAATAATAATAATAATAATAAATAGTATTTCTATAGCGCACAACTCCAATAAATTGTCCATGGTGCTTTACAACAAATAAAAATGAATTATAAACAAACTACAAACTACAAACTACTATAAATAAACACTTTGTTGCGTAAGGCAGATTATGAAATCACTGAATCTGCATCAAGTATTGGTCTCGAAATAGTACGAACTGATATAAATTTGAGGGGATTCACTCAAGAAAGCTTTTTCAGTTGCAATTACGTGTGGTGATAATATTTTGTTTTTAATTACGTGTGTTACAACATTATCTTATCATTGCTGCTGGAATTTTACCCCCACATTCCCAAAGGATGTAAATTTATTTAATTGTTGTGCGAGGGGATGGGAATTGTTTCTACCGAGCAATTTCGCTATGGATGGATGAAACCAGTGATAGAAAACACAGAGAAATTCAAAGGTTGTCTAGTTGTTTTAATGAGCAACATCCCTATGTTATTCAGCTACTACTTTACTCTTAGAGTCCATAGGAGGAACATGTGAAACACAAACAGAAAGCCCTTTGTCACGAAATTCCACCCAGCATAAAAAATGGTTTGCAGAATGTACTTATGGACAAGTGATACTTATTCAGCATCAGCCAACCCTCAGAGAGATATTCAAGGAACCTCCCTTGATCTCTTACATTAAAGGAAAATCGCTACAAAGGCTTTCAGAAACACAATAGACACAGTGCTAGCAGGAGTCGCGTTGGTCAGTCAACCCTGGCCTCCAGCCTTGTACAAGATAATTAGAGCAGATCTTAGTACTTATTGTCACTTTGACTTTATCACAATTTATAGCTCTGGACCATGACAAAGCATCCTGCAGCTGCTTGGTTTTTGGTGCGTAGAATCTCAATAAACCAACATGAGGAAGAACCCTTTGTTTATCTGGGTGCCCTCGATAGTTGTTGTGAGTGAATCCCATCAAATTTATAGGTGTTCGTACTATTGCGAGACCATTACTTGATGCAGATTCAGTGGATTTCATAATCTGCTCTTACGGCCTGCTTACGCAACAAAGTGTTTATCAATATATTTTACCACATTAATCCAACGGAAACTTACAATTTCCATGCGTCGACATTAGTCACCTCCGCTTCTCACAAAATCACGGCGAAAATATGTCATTCTTTGTTCAAAATCACTGCTTTTGACGAAGGTACAACCTTACGCCATACATTTCTTTCTAGCAACTTGCAATGTTTGCCCCCTGGAAATCCCATAATCTGTTGCACATAACATAGGTATCCGATTACTGGCAACTCATTAGACTTAAAATGATTATCTATGTCCAACGTAATGTATGGTCTGTAGTTTAATGCATGTTCTCATGAGTTTGGTTCACAAAGATTTTACAATAACTTGAAATATGTTCTTACAATAAGCATCAAATAATGCCAAAATGGGGCATTTTCAATGCAACACAGCTCCTGAATGAGCATAGGCACCCCCCTTTTTTATTTCAAAATTGAAGTTCTCATATGATAAATATTCAGTGGACAAAATTTGAACAAAAATCTATTGTAACTTTTATTTCAGAGGAATTACCTCACATGTACACTCACAGACTGTTATGTTTAGCGGTTTTGGCCTCTTAAACTGTTTTCTTTTTCCAGCCCAGCCGGCACTGCATTGTGATATTCAATAACAATATTATTATTGTTTATCACAATACAGCACAGGCTGTAACTGTTCTCTCCAATAACAAGCTCCTCCCAATACAAAGCCCTCATGGAAAAGAACGTAGGGCTAAAAGAGCCATGAACGTGGGATAATTTGAATTATATGCTACTTTATTGGCTTAGGATGAATGATTATTCCTTATTCAAAGCGTAAGTAAGTGCCAGTAGATGCATATCCGCTTAACATATGATTCATAATATAAGCAAAAATACAACCTAAACTGAAGTTTTCATACCTTGGATGCATTCCTAAGTATGTCAACAACTGCCTGTAACAGGAAATGTAAAGTTTAAGAAAGAAAATTTTAAGAAAGCTATGTTGACAACTTTTGGAATTTTTTATGTAAAACAGAAGGCTTATATCAGTGTCCCTCTGAAAAGACCTACTTGAGATTACTTACTTTCATTGGCAATCCAGGACCAATTTTCTGCAAAGCCTTCATGCTGCATAAATAACCCTAAAAATATAAGAGACATTGGTACAAACATGAGTGAAAAAGGAAAGTTAAAACTGTATTGTGTTTCTACAAATTATTGGGTTACCCCTTCTAAATTAGGTACTTCCTTGGTCTCATGAAAACTGAGATAATCCCTAAACTATAACTAAAAAGGCCCTTTGCTTTCTGGGCTTTGCATTTATTTACTTTGGGAGACTTTAATATTTACTAATGAGAAACAAAAACATCTGCACAAAAACTGAAAGTTGAAAGAAAAACTTTTCCCTTGTTATTTAATTTACTTGCTATCAAGGAAAATATAGTTACCTCTTCATAATCACTCAAGGCAAACAGCAGACCACACTTTTCTCCGTAAAGAACTGCCATGCTTATTTCCTCATTCTTACTCCCCAACCTACTTGCAATCTCCATGGCTTCCCTGAAGGTGTCTCTTGCTGCATTAAATTTACAATTTGCAGTTCTAAGGTGAAGTAACCTATAACAATGCATAAGATGGGAGTCACATCATGAGCAGTTAGAAAGAAAGAAAAGTCTCTTAAGACTTTTCTTTTAAAACCATGCTTTGTTCTAGCTGTTATAAAGCACACAAAGGTCATAAACTAGAAAAGTGAATCTTAACTGTACCCTATTGAAATAAAGTGTTATAATCATCATCACCATCATTTGATTGTCAAGGTGCTGCGCTACGATAACAACAATCATAACCAAAGAGAAGCAGGAATAGTTTGTTACCTAGTAAGAAATTTAGTTGCTATTTTACAATCATCTGGCTCTCTGGTGTTGCAAAATTTGTAACTGGTGGCCAGCACTTTCTCTGCATCTTCATACCATCCAGCCTCTGATAGAAAACCACCTGAAGCAGCAAAGTAATAATTATTGTTATAATTTGTCACTTGAGACCTTGTCTACCATGGCAATGAATCCAAAATCTCCTTTACTTTGTGAACAGATTGATGACTATATTTCATTCTTTCTTGTTTGTATCTTTATTGTCTGGCCAAAACAGAGAGCTCGCTCAACCACCCTATTGATTGCCCTAGCATCACAGTGCCATCCCCAAAATATCCACCCTGCAGAAGGTTTGTCTATTTATTGCAAATTTTAAGGGGTCAGGGTGATGGGTTGCCACTCATCTCAACAGCTGAAACAATACAGGGAAATACAAAGCAAAGTAAATCTGGACCTTTTTCAGGGTTGTTGTTGTTGTTGTTTTGGGGGGGGGAGGGGGAGGGTTGAGGGAAGTTAGGAACCACTACTCATTGCTGGGGTGATAATATGCTTTGGAAAAACTGATAACCTGATTCTTCATGTGAGTACCCAAGTATACTGCATTTCTTTTGTTTTATCGTAATATTTTAGTGGGTTTCATTTCAATTTACTTTGTTGAGTTGCTTTCTTTCTTTACAGTCTTCTGTTTCATATACGTAGTGATCTGGTACTAGCCTCACAACTGGGTAAGGAAATTATTAATTTGAGACTAAGTTATAAAATTCTGCTGCAAAAGTAATTAGGTACTATAAGCTCACCTAATGACATTCCTGTTTTCAAGAGCTTCTGAATGACTTGTTGCTCATGTTTTCCTTCTGTCAATGAAACCTTGTGACATCTCTTAAGAAATTCAGTAGCAAGGACTGAAGAAAGATCAAATCCTTCTTCTCGCAGTCCTTGGAATACTGCAAAAAGTTTAACTCTACAAAATAAAACAGAAAAGAAGACTTGAGAAAGAAGAAGGGGTGTAAAACATACTCTATCATTAATACAAAAGGAGAAATTGGCAAGTGCAACTCGGTAACTTTGGCTGAGATGCCCAACATTTTGTGATCTTTCCTTACTTTTAAAGTTGTGAGGTATGCTGTATGCTCCTTGCATCCAACTTAAACAAAAATATAGCAAGCAAGACCTTTGTTCAATAGCATGATTTAAGAGTCTGCCTGATAACAACAATATTCTTTAGTAAGATCTCAAAGGTTGAAGGTTTTTTATTTCATAAGCAGATACTTAGTACCTCCAAATATTATCCAAAAAAAAGGCTTCATCAGTTCAAGTCTTTTATCTGTTCTGTCCTTGTTTATGAATGTAGAGCTTTCATTTTCAGTAAAATAACAGTGAAATCTGTCTATCCAAATGAGGTGACAAAATAAAACAGCTGACCCTAACAGTTCATGCACTTACATTGTGCTTTTTATCCATGAGATTTTAGCATCTTAGATTTCCATGTGGGTGGGGTCTTACATTCAAATTTCATACAAAAAAGCATCCAAAATTTCAGAATCTAAAATCCCTCAGGATAGTACATCCTATCACACATAAGCCCATTGACTATGGTGAGTTAGCTGATTTTTATCAAGCTGTTTTATTGTCAAACCCAACCAATTTTAATACACTCTTTTTTTTTTTGTAAGAATATTGTTTTTTGGCGCAGGCTGAATACTCCTATTTTTTGGTCGATTAAATATTCTTGTAATATTCTTAATTATAGCTTATGACATTTCCGTTTAAGGACGTATTGGGGTATCCCAGTACAAGTTAAGTGTTTGCTATTTTGTACTGCACAAATACATCATTGAACATTTGGCTATTGCTAGCTAGTTAAAGTAAAAAGTTAAGTAAAAACATATCATTATGTGGTATTTACAGATTTTCAATGCACGAAATTATATTCTTTTCACAATTTCAGCCTCAGATTTATTCTTAAAACCTTCTTAAAATCTCGCAAATATATTCTTATAAAAAAAAGAGTGTATGCAAACTCCGCATCACTAACAATCACCCCAGAAAAATAATTTTGGAAAGAAAGTCTTTTAAGCGAATATAAGCCCATGGATTATGTTTACAATTTTAATTTATGCAAGCAAGAGAGGCCACGGTTAATAACAAAAACCCAGGGAAACTGTGTACCGCATAGCGTACAAAACAATTTACACAATGCAAAATTTTAAAACTCCGTTGGAAATCTGCTCTTTGAAATACAATCAAATTGCCTGCCTCTAAAAATCTAGGGAAATCAAAGAGTGAAATGTAATCATAACATAGTTTGCTAAATAACAGGACAAGACTGTTTATATTGGCGTAATGACAATTTCAGTTAATTTCGGTCACACGAACCGTGAAATGTCATGAAATGAGTGAAAATCCCATCAAATATGAAAATGACCACGAAAATCTAGCAGAGATTTTGTTAACAAAGGATCCCTTACAAATTCAAACCGTTCGCTATCTTACGTGACAAAAATGGAATGAAATTCAACAGATCTTCTCACTGTGAAAGAGAAATAAATAACTTACATGAGGATACATAGTTTAAACGATAACTTGGTTTTTACCTTGTATCTCCAGCTCTTAAGGCTTTTGAAACAACATCTAGTTCACTTAGTTCGGCCACCAAGACTTCGGTTTTCCCTTTTTCGTAAAGCTGAATAATACCAAACCGAAATTGTGTTATTATCAATGTCATGTTTTCATGCCCCACAGCCCTTAGCAGTTGACGTATAAACAACATCAAAAACCTACCGCTCTATAGATATCACATTGAACAGCATTTGGGAGTGAGCGGAGTTCAGATTTAAAGAAATCGCAGTTTCTTACAGTCGTAAAAGCTGCTAAATTGTATAAACTTTTCACCCTGCAGTCCGCCGCCATGTTTACATCTTGTCCTTGTCGTCAGCGCTTCCCATGAGAACTTGCCGCTCAACCGGAAATGAACTGATTGTTTTGAATATGATTTCTCTTCCTTGTTTTTTTACTCAGTTTAAAAATATTGAAGAACCAGCTTGCACTCCGCCAATCATATCTGTTCAGTTTTCTATAACCGATGCCCTCGGGCAATATTAACTTGCAAACAGCTGACTTTAGCGTGCGAAATCATTCAAGCATGTGATACCTTGGTAACTTCCGGTCTGGAGACTGGCGCCAAAGAATAAATCGCGCCAAAATTTTAAAACGAGTGTCCGCCATATTTCAAAGCTTCCTCTACTTTATAACTTGAAAATTTATCTTTTTCAAGTATCTTTAAGCTTTTTTGCAGAAAATGGTAACTGAAAGTTTTAAATTTAAAATGTAAGGACACAGGTATTCTCTGGGAAATTTTGATATCCTGTAAATCTCAACTTTCTTGTTTTTGTTTTGTTCAGTCAAAAAAACGTGGGCTAAGTTTGGAGGAGAAAAGGACTCGACTCTTGGAACTTTTCTTCGAGAGGGTAAGAATGCCGTTCTTGGTTGAAAAATAGTGTTGTTTATTGCGTATTTACGCAGTCTTTGTAGGGGGCTAACCAAACTTAAACGTTTCTTATTTTAATTCTGCATAAGTTTGCCATTCTTAGTAGACGACAGCGTAAAGCTTAAAAGGTTACTGTGACTTTGTGAGCATACATCTCTCAATATCTAATTATACCTCTGTTTACGGTTATTAAAAATGAACATTTTACAATTCCTTTTATAATTTGATTAGCTCACCAAAAAAAATACAAGGATTGTTGACATACCCAGCTACACCCCACCCCCAGTCATGTTGTGGGGTCGCATTACCTTTTGACAGACATGTCACTCAAAACAAATTCATTTGTTTTAAAAGTATATTGAATATTTTAAATGTTAGTATTTCAGTATATTTTAGCTATGCTTCAGTTTTATTTGATTTCATGTATTTTGCTAGACAGGTCCACATCAGCCTTTGGCTACCTTTATCAAGCTGCATTAACAAATAAAGTTGTATGTAACCTGCAATCAGGTTTCCCCCCAGGGAAAGAGGAATATTTTCCTTCCCTCTTTTTTCTCCTTGCAGTTTTAAAAATTTAATGCCTGGCTGCAGGTTACCCATTAATGACATATCTGTCAGGGGTCTATTTACTCTGGAGGTCTGAAGACAAAATCTCATCAAAATAATTCCATACACATCCCATCTTTTCTACCCAGGGTATTGTCCCCAATAATGTTGCTTTACACTTTTTGATCAAATTTTACACCTGGCCACAGCTTCTGTTTAGTTTGTATAATTCTAGCATCATGATAACAATAATAATGACTGCTTATTGAAACTTTGTTGGTGTCGGTCATCTTAGAGTAATCAATGTCTAACTTTGAATTCTTGATACTATTCATTTTAACAGAAAGACTTTTTCCTCCTCAAGGAACTAGAGAAAATCGCCCCTAAGGAAAAAGGAATCAGTAAGAATAAGTCGCGATAAAAGTGCATTGAACTTCATGTTGTTATCAAAATACGGTATTGCACTAATAATGATTTTTTTTTCCTATTTAGCATCAATGTCTGTAAAGGAAGTTTTACAAAGCTTGGTTGATGACAACCTTGTGGACACAGACAAAATTGGTACTTCTATTTATTTCTGGGCTTACCCAAGCAAGGCAATGCATACAGTAAGTGAAGCCAGTCCACATCAGGCCACTGAATGTGTTGACCATACAAAGATGCTGGTGAAAGGTGCCACACAAATGCTGTAGCAACCTGCCGACTCCAACCTTCAAAACCTAGTCAATGCTTATTTGTCTGCCAGTCATTGTAATTTTGGAAACAATGCACCTTAAAAATATGAATACGATGGACTAAATCCACCAATCACAGCTTTTATGTGTGTCCCGAATGTTAATGAAAAAAACCCCTTCGAAGTCAAGTGTAGCAATATTGATGGCAGTGAACAACAAGACTAGTGGTCAGAGTTTACGTGTTCTTCAAAGGTTCAGTGAGACTAAATGAACCAAAATTACAAATTAGTTTCAATGAGTGTAAAGACTGCATGGTCTTCAGTAACTAACTACTTTATCGAATCCTTAGAGAAAGCAAAAGCTCCAACAACTTACTGAGCAAATCAGTGAATGTGAGAAGAAGATTGCTTCTACAACAAAACTACTGAAGCAGGCTAACAGTGGTAGAGAACAGTCAGTAAGTATTCCTGATTTACATGCCACAAATTACAGCCAAACTCACTGCTATGTGCAGATACTGGTTCTTGACAATTTCCTGGCTCTGATTCACAGGCATGATCCAATCAAGTGCAGCAATGAAACTGGCTACAACTTAAAATTACATGGTACTACAGTATTGCTCTTATAGGGGAAGACTTGCAGGAGAATTTGAAGTCCTTTTGGTCTTTTTTTTTTTTACAATATACAATCAAACCTCCTGTAATGGACACCTCTGCATGGAGTCCTCTTTAAAGAAGATGCTCAATCCATAGCACACAGGATGCTTCACCTCCCAAGAGCAAACAGTTCTCCTATGTACGCACTTGCATGAACATGAACACTTGCATTGTGTTCTCACCAGGGATGAATTTGTAACAATGCGTTAATAGTAATATCTTTATATTAGGTATCCTCCTTGTGTAAGACAAGAAATTTAAGCTTGTGGTCAACTGATTCACAAAAACAGAAACAGCATACCGCTTTCAGGGCTGTCGTTAATTTTTGAAGCAGGTAGGGAGTCCAGCTTTGATAGTTTAGTCAGTGCTGTTTTTTTTTTTTTAATCAGAATAGCCGGGATCTAACTAAGAATTTCCAGTGGAAAATGCTGGCCCCCAGCGCTTAATGACAGCCCTGTGCTTTTATTGGCTGTGGGTGAAACATTTATTTAAAACCCAAACAGTAATTTATCCGAGAATGAATACAGTATTGTGCAAAAGTAATGCAAACGAAATTCGACGAATTTCGTTCTTTGTTCTCGCGAACTTTCGCGCGAAATTTCGCGCGATATTTTGAGCGAAATTTCGAAAGTATCGCACGATATTTCGGAGGGTCAAACGAAATATCGCTATCGCGAAAATTCGCAGAAGCGAAAATTCGCGGGGCAACTCGCAGCAACTACAATGACTGAGAACCTTAGTGACAGCAAGGTTCACATCGCTTCCGATCACACAGCCGAAAAGTCAGTCTGAATACCTGAACAAAACTTATCGTAATCTGACTTGTAAACGTTTACTAACAAATGAATGTCAACCTTAATAAAACAACAATAAAATATAGAAAGATCACCTACCTACTTGGAGTCAAACACACAAGTAAGCGAGAAATGTTTTTCATGACAAGAGCGTACAGGCATGTGAAAGTCGCGCGAAACATAAAACACTTCAGTCGACCGTAGCATGAAGTTCGATTATGTTCCTTGACCGTTACCGCTCTAATACTTGTGTGATGCTAACGAGATGAAAATATAACCTCTGATTGAGAATAGTCCACGTTCAGTTTCTTAAAAATATACTGATTAGGATTAAGTGGAAAGTGCTGGAAGATAGTAAACAAAACGAATTGCGGTTGTTTCACCAACGAGCAACAAACAATTCAGTCGACGGAAAGTGGTGCCTAAATTTAAAATGTTAATTCCATGACCATAATTCTCTTATACTTGTGTAATGCTAACGAAATGAAAGGAGTTCCCAGAGATGGTTGCAATGGCCGAGATTGTTAACGTCAAATGTCCAAACTTTTCGGAAACAACGTATTAATTAGGAAAAAGAGAAAACTTTGGAAGCAAGTCAAATCTAATGGATCACCGGAAATATTCTTAAAATTTAAGGAACTGAGGAGGAAAACGAAGAGACTTATTAACACAAGTTATTATAATTATCTTCAATCACTGTCTGGAAAACTTCAGGATAACCCCAAATGTTTCTGGTCTTTTTACTCTGCTAAATCAAAAACTAAGAGAATTCCAGAAACTGTTATCTATGATAACGTTTATTCTACAGATACATCGTCCAAGGTGGAACTTTTTAATAAGTTCTTCCACTCAATTTATTCAAAAGATTCAATGGATGTTAATAGTCTGGCCACTGATGTTGTGAATCCTAACCTGTTATTGAATGTTACCACTACAGCATTTGAGGTGCAGGGAATTCTAAGAAAGCTTGACATCAGTAAATCACCTGGTATGGATAATATACCATCCAGAATTCTACGACTGTGTGCAAAGGAACTGTCGGTACCCTTGTCACATCTGTTTAATTTATCTTTAAGATCAGGTGTCATGCCCACTATATGGAAATCTGCCAACATCACTCCTATACACAAGAACAGTAATAAGGAATTTGTTGAAAATTACAGATCAATTTCCCTGTTACCTATCCCAGCAAAATGTTTGGAGCGTCTTGTGCATACTGCTATCTATGCACATATTTCGCCTTATTTATCTGAGTGGCAACATGGGTTTGTAAAAGGAAAATCCTGTGAAACACAACTGGTCCTCACCCATCATCAATGGGTCACAGCTTTAGATGAAGGTCGACAGGTGGATGTTGCTTTCATGGATTTCTCCAAGGCTTTTGATAGAGTGAATCGTTCTATTTTACTACAAAAGCTTTGTAATTTTGGAATTTCTGGCTATCTATTGAAGTGGTGTGAAAGCTATTTGAGTGATCGTTGGCAAAGAACTGTGTTGGATGGTGTCTCCTCCACCTGGTCGGAAGTTCCATCTGGTGTCCCACAGGGCTCCATTTTGGGGCCTTTATTTTTTGTTGTTTTTATAAGCGACTTGCCAGATGTCGTTCTCCCTGGAAATACTATTGCGCTCTTTGCGGATGATTGTAAAATTTCAAGAATCATTGATGATGCTAGTGATCAACTCTGTTTTCAACAGGACCTGGATAATCTCCATCAGTGGAGTATTCGCAACGCTTTGGACTTTAATGTCAAAAAGTGCAAAATTATGAGAATAACAAGGAAACAGCATCCCTATGTCTCTAATTATTCCTTGGACAATAATTCCATTTTGGACGAAGTTAAAGAATTCAAGGACTTGGGAGTAACAACTACTGATAATTTTAATTGGAACTCCCACATTGATATTATTGTTTCCAAAGCAAACAGAATGCTAGGGCTAATTAAAAGGTCATGTAGAGGTCTGGATGACGCTAAGACACTGAGAACTCTCTACTGCGCATTGGTTCGATCAAATGTTGAATACTGTTCTGTGGTATGGTCACCCTACACCAAAAAGAACATAGAAAAGCTTGAAAGAGTACAAAGAAGAGCAACCAAGTTTATTTTAAAGACTGAGGACAATTATGAGACTCGCTTAAAGAAGCTAAATTTGATGTCACTAGAAAATAGGAGATTCATAGCTGATGTTACATTTTTATACAAAGCTCTAAATGGAATAAGTAATATTAATATAGATTCTTATGTTGATTTTTATTCTGATGCTGATCATTATTCATTTAGGAAATATGATTATTTATCTCTTAAAAAGAAATACACAAGAACAAATCTCCTCAAATTTAGTTTTTTTCATAGGATAGTTGACGCCTGGAATCTTTTGCCTTACGATACTCGTAAAGCAGAAAGTGTAAATATTTTTAAGAAGGGAGTTGAGAAGTATTTGTTGGATAATATGTCAAATTAGTTATTTATAGACCCTCTTATTAATTAATTTATAGTTTTTGATATATTTATCCCACTTGATCTCTATGTGATGGCTGATTGATTTTTGATTTTTATCTGATTTTAACGAAAGTTGTAATAGTATAAAAACATTGGTGATCTGTTTGTTATGGGGTCCTGGACTCCTTTACGGATTATCCATATGGCTATTTTTATTATTCGTTTAGTATGTACTATCTCTGATGCCATTAAATTGTAATAAATTAAATAAAGCTAAGATAATGCTTCTCAAATTACACGTGCAACACACTTGAAAAGTCACGTTCGATCCGACGGGATTCATATTACTTGCGCGCTAAACCTCAATGCAACAAATGGTTTTCAACGAATATGTGGGTGATCATTGCGGTTATGAACACTACTTAAGCAATAGTGTAAATAAAGCCTGGAAAAAAAAAGACTAGGCAATTCAGGCTTGTGCAAGATTCGAGACTGTGTGGAGACAACGCACATGGCCGTATTGAGTCTGACAAAGCCTTGTTTTTGTCTTGAAGAATAAATACATTTAATGTTGCTGGAACTCATGCAAGTGTGTAGTGTCTTTCAGTTTTACTTTCTAAAACAGACCATGAACAGGTAAATTTCATTTCCAGAATGTGAAACCTTTAAATGGAGGCGTAAACATGCACAGACATTTTAGAATTTGCTTGGCACGTGTTAATGTTTACATGTCATGTTTGTGGTGCGAGGGAGATAGAACGAAACTATAATAAATGTATCATTTATAGCAAGCGAAAAATCACTGGATACAAACGAAAATTCGCTCGAAATATCGCTAAGTGCCACGAAATTTCGCTCGAACTATCGGGGAGTGCCGCGAAATTTCGCTCGAATTATCGCGGAGTGCCGCGAAATATCGTTGTCGCTCAAACAATAGGACTCCCGAAATATCGTCGAAAATTCGCTCCAAACGAAATTTCGCTAATTATCGTCGAATATTCGCGAATATTCGCGAAATTCGTCGAATTTCGTTTGCATTACTTTTGCACAATACTGTATATGAAAATCATATATTTGAACTGCGGATTAAATATGTGACTGATCATCGCAGTTATGTACACTACCTAAGCAGTAGTGAAAATAAAGCCTGAAAAAAATTCAGGCTTGTACAGGACTCGAACCCATGACCTCTGCAATACCGGTGCAGCGTTCTACTGACTGAGCTAACAAGCCATCTGGGAGCTGGTCGTTTTGTTGGTTCGTAATATACCCGTGAATGGTGAATATATGATCAGTCACATATTTAATCATTAATCCGCAGTTCAAATATATGATTTTCATATATCTCTTTTAAATAATAACTGTACAATTCCAGTACCAGTAATTAATAAGATTTAATTTTGTAATACAGGATGACAGAGATACCATTCTTCAAGAGTTGGCACAAAAAGAAAAGCTGTGTAAAGAGTTAGAAAAAGAAGTTGAGAGATACAGGGAATGTGATCCAGAAGTGCTAGAAAATATGCAAAAGGAAACACACATGGCAAAAGAGGGTGCTAATCGCTGGACTGATAATGTCTTTACAATCAAGTCGTGGTGTGTTAGGAAGTTTGGATTGGAAGAGAAAATGATTGATAAAACCTTTGAAATACCAGAGGACTTTGATTACATGGAGTAAATTGAGTGGCAAACCTCACAAACAAACTGAAAATGGTTCTTTTAATACAACTACATCTTGGTAACATAAAGGAGCACTATCACCGGGATTTTTTCTGTTTTTGGCTCAGTTCTGCCAAAATTACTGCCTTTTACCTGTTATTGTGCAAAAATTGCTCCTACAGAATCAGCAAGATGAATTCCAATGAAATTTTAGCAGGGAAAGCTAACTATAATAGTTTTTTTTTGGTGATTTTTCAATGCATAGCTTGAAATTTTGAAAAAACTGGCAAGTTTTTCAAATTTCAATCCATTTCCATCCTCGTCATCTTTGATGAAATACAGGAGTTTATTGTGTCAATGCAGTACTACACTCGTTAGCAGCAAAACAAGACCATTATTTTAAGGTTTGCACTGATGCATTGGCAGTTTTAAGCTTTTTAAAATGATAGTACAATAGCATGACACTGCCCCTTTAAAGCCAGTGTTATCATTATTACAACCTAGTGCATTTCAAAACAGTTCCTTTCCTCAACATTCAGAGGGTCAAAGAGTTTCCATAGAAGTTGAGAGCTGATATTAATAATTTACAAGAACTAGAAATAATCCAGTCAGTCATCGATTATTACCAATTACTGACTATTAGAGCCGTTTTCCATTGACTTTCGTAAGTAATCCTAGTTTGCTTTGGCTTTGCTTCACTTCACTTCAGGGTTTTCCATTTTTGCTGCCTGTGAACAGCTCAGTTGCAGGCAATTGCACAATAAAGAGTCCTTGCCGTCAATAATTTTTGGTCTTAAAACAAAATAAATGACCTAGATGGTTGCACCTTTGGCACTACATTGGGAACTAACGCACCCAAGTGTTTTTGTATTCTCCATGGGCAGCTGCTTTGCTGAGGTTGACTGTAACTTCATTTCAAAGGAAAACCCTACATTTTGTGATTGTTTGCAAACTCACACTACTTTCTCAACCAATGAGAACCAAAACCAATCATGACTTGCTTGCAAGCAAATTTCCCACGCTACATGTAATTGCTTTGTATTCTTATTGGCTCAGAGGACTGTTTGCATCTGCTGTGATTGGCCAGAGTAATATTGCTTTGGTTTTGGTTTTACGAAACTCAAATGTTGCTCTTTTTATTGGTATTTAAGTCTGTAATGTCACATTTCCTCAGAAACAGTAGCTTGCATAGCAGACATGATTGCATGCATTTGCACTGTAAGAAAGGGTCTTGCAGAGGCTCTGTGTAAACAGAGAAGAGGTGCAATAACAGGAATAGAAACAAAGGAATCAAAAAGTGTAAGCTGTGATCTAATCAACAAAATTCTTTTTCCAGCCCTAGATTGCCACTGGTTCTTCTCATACTTTTATGTACACATAGCAGATTCATTGACGTCATTATTTCAGTCCAGCTAATGTTGATGGGAGCACAATTCAAAATCCAACAATCTTCTTGGTTGATTTTCCCATTCGTTTTAGTCGGTGATATTCTGCTTCCTCTCTTGACAGTAACATATTTTTCCTTTTTGGATGAAGATTTAACTTCTGAAGTGTTTCTCGGAAATATTCTGGAGCAGGTGCTGTAATAATAATGTCTTTTCCATCATCAAATTTTGGTAAAGTCAGTTGCCTTGCATGTAAATGAAGAGGTATGAGTGCCCTTTGCCATGGTCGGATTTTTCCCTTGGCTTTGGGATCATTTGTATTCTTCACACCTTGAAATTGTAGAAGCTGCAGTAATCGCAGTGGTAGAACCTAAAGAAGAAACAATGATAACCCTATACACCTTATTCCAAAATGGCGGCAAATTTATTATTCTTTTGTTAGCATGTTAATTGGCCCCCTTTGCCTCATTTTCACTTCAAAATTCTTTTGTATTTTGTGCATGTTGACAAGGCAAAAAGGGCTAATTAACATGCAAACAAAAGAATAAATTGGCTGCCATTTTGGAATAAGGTGTATATTTAGCAGTAAAGGGCACATCTGAATAAGTAAATTTACATGTTTGTAGTAGTTTTTTCTCTACCTCAGTGAAGTTCATTAGCTTGCTAAAACATTCTTAGAGAATGCTGGTTCCCTTTGGGTGACTAAATTAAATAAATGTCTATGAATCAAAGAGTGTTACACCCCTTTGTTTACAAGGGCTATTAAAAACAATTACATAATTAAATTTTAATTAAGAACTTAAGAGGACAGACATGGCAGAGATCTGATTTACAATCACTTTGATGGCCCATTATTGATGGCATTCACACAGTTCTACTGAAATCTTTAGTTTTCTCTCTTAGTCACTTGGTAACATGCTTGCCATCTACGGTATCTACTGATGTTCCTACCCTGTTGCCTAAATACAGTATCTACCATAAACAGCCATGTTATGCTTAAGTTTGTTTTACCTGAGGTTCATGTGAGTCTGAAGAGAACTTGTGATCTCCCAGTACTGGACATTTCAATCCCTCTGCTGTGTGCACTCTGATTTGTTGTTTAAGACCTGTGACTGGCTCCAGTTGCAAAAGAGCACATGTTGTTTTATTTGTGTCTAAAACATCAAACCTTGTTATGGCACTTTTGAAACCTACATCTTTTAACACCTGAAGGGAAGCAATGCAGATTTGAATTTGATGAACCAAAAGCAGAAAAAAATATACTTTAGCAATCTTCAGATACCTTATCAGATTTTCCAGTCAGGTCTCTTCTAGTAACAATACGATGTCCTCCAACAAGCTTAGCTTCTCCAACTGGAATATTGATTTCTCCTTCGTGAAATGTAGGTACTCCAACTGTGATGGCCCAGTATTTCTTTTTGACTGTTCTATTCAAGAACATTTCCGAAACTTTCTGGGCTGCACTTGATGATCTGAAATAACAGAAAAATGATAATTTTTTTTCTTATTGGTCTCATTAATTTGGCTACAAAAGTGAACTCTTGTTCTGTCTAAGAATCATTTCTACATTACAAACAATCATTGATCAGTACCTTGTGAGTAACAGTGTCCCACTACAATCCCTGAAAACAGAACAAGTTACCAGTATTTATCAATTAGACAAGAACTAAACAGTGATCCATTGATTTTGATGAGATTTCACAAATCACTCTAATATACAGCAGTATTTCCATACCTGTCTAGCCGATGTGCCAGTTCTGGTTTTTTCCCCAGTTTCTTAATTTCTGTAAACTCATCAAGCATATCCATTACATTCAACTTCACACCAGGACCAGCTTCAAAGAAACAGGAAATTGGTATCTTATTAAAATGTACAAGTAAGAATCAGGTTTCCAAACTTTCCTGTTTGTACTTGATATGTACTTACAGTGTACAGGCAGTCCATATGGTTTGTTGATCACAATAATGTCTTCTATTAAAAGCAAATAAAATTAGTTTTAAAGGCTCAAATAAATTGAACAACTGGCCATGTGAGCAGTACCAGTCAAAGCAAGATTAGAGCATAGAATATTGTTCAGACCTAGCCTGGCTGCCAGAGGCTTTTCTGGAACAGTTTCCAGGGCTAAGTCTCTTATTATCTTCATGTGTCTTTGGCTTTGCTGATCATAATGTTGGCTGTCATCTGCCTCTGCCTTAGCTTGCATAGCAAGCATTTCAGTTTAGTTTTCTACGTTTTTTCATTCCTTGATCACATGAAAACTGGAATTAAAACCTGACAGAAATGCTAGCTATGCAAGCCATTTCTGCCCAGTCTCAGAAAAATACTCTTCCACCCAGGGTAATTGCAATGACAATGTACTGCAAAATTGTGACTAGTCATAGTGACCATGTGGCAGACTGAACTGTGATTAAGTGACAGTTATATTGTTTTGTGCTACCTCCCTAGAGGGGGTTATATTAATTGTAACCTTGTGCATGTGTTATGTCACTGAGAGTTGTACTCGAGACAAACGATGTGCCATTAAATATTGTTGAGTTGAGAAGGATAGTTGTGCGTGTTTATCGACCACCAAATTGGTGACCCTGATGTGACTTGAGCATGCAACCTTCTGCAAGGCTAACTGGCAGCAACTGGGTCGATGATCTCCCCATTGTACTACTGGGAATGCACACGACCCACGAAGAAGATTTATCGTGCACTTCAGCCGAGTTGGTCTATGGCACTACCCTCAGGCTGCTAGGAGACTTCTTCTCACCACAAACCTTTGAGGAGCCTTCCTTGTTCGTGTCGAGTCTGCGTCATTCCATGCCATGCCAGCAGTTTGTTCCCACCCAGTGGCATGGACCCTGTTGTACCTACCTTCCCAACGACCCGCAGACAGCAACCCGCGTCTACATTCAATGTGATGCACACAGGCCACCCCTCAGCTGTCCCTAGAACAGTCCCTTCTGGATTCTAAGAAGATCAGAGAAGCACTCCACCTTGGATGTCAGCAGGAAGACAGAAGTAGTTACTAATGACCACCTGAAACCTGCGACACTGGAGAGGGCTTCCATTCCCTGCCCAGTGATCTTTCCACATCTACCCCATGTCCACCTGCAGTTTCCACTCAACCTTCCTGCTCTGACCCCGCTCCCAGCAATCCATTGGTTGCCTGTCCGTGTGGAGCCCAAGCCAGATCAACCACTACCCACGCCGGCTGTACTGTGTGTCAACCTCATCATTTCAGTGATTATGTCACAGACTGGTAGGGGGGTAATGTGGAGGACTGAACTATGATTGCATGACAGTTACATTGTTTTGTGCTACCTCCCTAGAGGGGGTTATATTGATTGTAACCTTATGGGTATGTTATGTCATTGGGAGTTGTAATCGAGAGAAACGATGCATCATTAAATATTGTTGAGTTGAGAAGGATACATGTAGTTGTGTGTGTTTATCAACCACCAAAACCACCAGTTACTCATAGTCAAAGTATGAAGCTCAAATCACTGGTAAGCCAGGTTATCAATCTGAGTCAAGAACCCTTTGCCCCCTTTGCCCAAAAATATGACGATACGCATGTCAGTATACTTACTGTTCATGAAAAGCACTCTGTCAGCAAGATACTGAGCGTCAATAACGGCTCCTCCCAAAGCCAATCTCGCGGTTTTGATCGCGAGCGCCATATTGAACGCCCATTGGCTTTAAATGGAGTAAACATCGAGCCACATACATAACGTAGAAACCAAATTCGGTCCCAAGCTCATATCCGCGTGCACGTGTTACGAAAGGAAGATGAAATGGCGAAAAGTATTCGCTCGAAACGAAAACGCAAACTTCGAGCTGAAAGACGAGAGAAGCTCAAGCCAAAGGTGAAAGCAAAGTTGGAAGAGATTCTTGGATTAAAAGATAAAGAAATGATCGTAGAAGCGGAGAGCAGTGAAGGAGATAAAAGCGAACAAACACAAGAGATACTTGAAGACAAAGAAACGACCACAAACAACAAAGCAAACACAGGTAAATTCTGTTTACTGTGGGGATGCTGCTTGGTGCGTGATTACATTTCCCACCTCTTGAGTTTCACTGTAAAATGAGTCATTTCTCTGGATCCTGATTTCTTGTTTTTGCTTATAATTTACTGCCAGATGATGTCGTCATGGAGTCAGAGGAAGTGCAACAGAAGAAACCTGGGAAGAAAGGTCTCAAGAAATTTAACAAGAAAAAGAATTTAAAAAGACTCTCAAACAAGAAAAAGAAACAGCAAAAGATTTTCAAGTGGTAATTATGGAGGAAAGAGGCAATACTGGCTAATTTAGATCCCCAGTTAAAAAGAAATCAGATAGAGTGGCATCCGTTAAAAATATACCATTGTAAATATGGATCCTATTTCTGGTTGTATTTGATATAGTTTAACAGTGTTGTATGAAGCATTATTTTATGCTGTTGCATGCCTTGATGTCAGGACAAGGCATTCTCAAAGGAACTCTGTTACTTTATGCTTCACTCCAACACAAAAATGTTTGCTTTTTATTGCATAAAGAGTACCATCACTGCCTTGGTCTAAGTAAATTATAGAGACTGAATGACTGTTGCAGCTGTTGTGATAAGTTTATTTTGGTGTTCATGGTTAACACATTTGTTCAACGATGTTTATCAGCACTTGGTTGATGTACTTCTCTGTTCCTCACTCTGACTTGGTGTATGAGAGGTAGATTGGTCTTTTCAAAATATGCGAACAACTGATAGTTTTCTCGTCTGCAGTAAGTAATTGCCATCTACACTGGACCTCTTAGAAAGCAAGAGGACCTGACCGATTCAGAGTGTATATATATATATATATTTTTTTTTTTTTGGGGGGGGGGGGGGGGGGGAAATGAGAAAAGAGAAGCAGCCTCCCACACTCTATTTTTGTATGTCGCAGACAGTCTACTCCTCCCTTGAAGGTAAAACCATTCTTTCCTTGAGGGAGAATGCGTTAGGTTCATCATGTCAGCATCTACTTTTCTGCCTTGCTGTTTAGTGAAGTTCTTCAAGTGTGTTGATCAACATGAACCGGGAGAACAGTATGTATAGCTTCCTGAACCACACCCACTGGCTCTTGTGTGCACACATGGCCTTCTGTGGGGGAAAAGGCAATCAATTCATCAGTCTTTCAAAGAAAACTTGAAAATGTAACAAGCAATTGGACATTGCTAACCTGGGCAAGGATAAGCTCCTCTGGACTTGACAGAAACATATGCCTAAAATAAAGGAAATAAAAATTGTGCTGGTTACATTAGTGTGAAACTTAGTTTAACACGGTGTATGACAATTTTCTGACATCAGCTTGTCACAGTTTTGGCACCCCCCCCCCCCCCCCCCAAAAAAAAAAAAATTATAATAAGCCCTCCGTTTCCCAAGAACAAGCCCCTCCTGTAAACAAGCTCCTGAAAAGTCTTAAGAATATAAACCCAGGGCTTGTATTCATGATGTTATGGGATGGTAACTCCAGAACAGTACAACCTTACTTTATTAGAGCAGCACAAAGGCTTGTCAGAACATTCTTAAGGAACAAAAAACATATTTAGCCACCTTCAGTGCACATCTGAATGGAATTAATTTTCTGTGTTAGGCTTACTTGCCATGAATGAAAACTAAACAGAAGGTCCAATAATGAGATGTACTTCCTCAATACACTGATGCTACTGAGCACATAAACTGGGACATCTTCAAGGAGTCCTTCATCTTTCAGTGTTTTTACTGCTTTGAAAACAGCAATGTGGTTTGAATGGCCAGATACTCCATATGAGTCAAATGTTACAACCTGTCATAGAAAAGACAAATCTTAGCACAAAAAAGTAATACTTAGTCTAATAAAATGAGCAGGTCTTTGAATGGTCAGTCTCTAGACTGCGAGTAGTCCCTCTTTCTTTCCATCGTCGATCTTGCGAGTGCGAAGCGCAAGCAAGCGGATGTCAGCGCGAGCGAGCAGAACTTCCGCTCGCCCCAATTCTGCTCACTTGCACTTTGCACTCACTTACAAGATCAGTGAAGGAAAGAAAGAGGGGCTGCTTGCAGTCTAGCCAGTCTCAAAGGTGTCAATCCCCCTTTGAAGATAAGGTCTATTCAGTAAAACCATATCTTCAGAAGTTTTTCTCACTCTCTCTGCTATAGACCTTCTTCTGAGCAAAGATCTGTTAGCAATCTCCTTTTCTGATTCTTAATGAGATTCAGCAGCAAGGCTATTTAGGCTGTGCATTAAATCAGGGCAACATAACCATTCCACACACTGGAAGAGACAATCTTCTCCTATCATTTCAGAGCAATGAAACTCACCACTTGAATCTTGTTTTGCTTGATGTGATCAGTAATTATTCTGCCAACAAGCTTACTATCCCAAGCTACTGAAGGATCATCAGGAAGGGAACTGAAAGGTTGTAATAATTAAAAAATGACCATCTTATAATAGGGTCACAATACAAAAGATCTACAGGATGTCAACAATGCAAACAGACCTTTTCATTCTCTACAATAATCAAATACCAATTGCTGAATCTTCAGCATCACTTCACATGAAATAAATAAAAAATAAAATAAATGACCGTTATTTACCCTCAGCAGTATTTATAGCACAAAGTCTAGTAGGGCGGAGCAAATACAAGAAACAACTTGAACCTGGGACCTCTGCATTGCCAGTTCAGCACCCTAATAGCTCGGCCACCCTGCCTCCTGAAGGTGACATAGGACTCAAAATTTACAAACAATTCCATGCATGTTTCTGCTTGGTTTACCTGTGATCAACTACAGTCACATGACTGGATGGAATTTCTAGGATGCCACAGCTTGACACTAACTCCTCTTTCCTTATGGCTCCTTGTCCGTAGTAATTACCTGTGATAAAAGGGTCACATGAGATGCAGTGATTCAGAAGTCTGATCTCTCTGTAAGGAATTTTGGACAGTTGGTGTTGAGCTACCAAAAAAGACAACTGTTTGGAAAGATAAAAGGGTCTTAAGGCCCTGGCAAACAGGGACACATTGTTGTGGACACATTGTTGAGGACACATTGTTGCTCATGATGTTTCTTGGGTGAGCAAACAAGCGGGACACGAAACAAAATGTTGTGTTTCCATGCTGTGCAAACTGGGAAACATTTGTTGCAGACATAAAATGTTTCTGGTAAAAATCAGAAACATTTTTTTTGTGTCTATTTGTGTCCGCAACAAATGTTGCACGCGGGCAAACAGGGAAACAATGTGTCTACAACAATGTGTCCGATACAATGTGTTCTCATTTGCCAGGGCCTTTACATGACCAAGGACAAAAATAACCCCAGGGAGTGGGTATGGGTAAAGTATTTGTGTGGGGAAAGGGAGGATCAAGGGGCTGTTCTGGGAATTTAAAAAAAGAAGCAAAACTCTTCACGTTTGGCTTGGATTGAAAATACAAGGATTAATTTTTCATACCCACCTGTCGAAAGGCACAGTAGATAAACTGTAGAACATCGTTTGAGATTCAAAATGGCGGGCGAGAAGAACATGCACTCGTCATCTGGGTGTGCTGTGATAACAAGAACAGCTTTCTTGTCAAATTCCAACCTGTTAATTCGTTGGAACTTCAGCTTTCTGTAGTAAAAGCCTATTAGAATACCGGACAAAACAGCAACAAATATGAGGAATTCCGAAAACTCACTCAGTTCAAGGGGAAACATTGAAGCGCGTGGTCACTAAGTGACTTTGCGTGGCTTCTAAGCTATGCAACAAAAAAATCATTGTTTTGAATATTGTGATTTGCCGTTTGTGGAGGCATATATGTCATTATATGTGCTTGTTTCTTCGCGTCTTTTGCTCCTTCAGTCGCTTTAGATACTTGAAAGAATATTTTTAAAAGATGGAGACGGTTTTTTCGCAATTCTCTGAAGAATGCAGCGTTAAAAATCACCAGGGGACGCCATATAAAAGCGTGAACGAGAAGCCTGCAAACTCTGCTGTTTTGGAACAACTTGATAAAGTCTCTCTCCAGAAAACAAACTGCGACCCAAATATAGCAGTCAAGAAAGAGAAGTTTGGTGATTTTCCATTAGATGAAGAGGAAGGAGAAGCCTTGGAAGACAGAGACAATCAAGGACGAAAAAACATATCCAGTTTAACATCAAAACATTATGCTGGGCACGTGAGGGTCTTCAAAGGTAATCATATGCTTCCATTGTTTTTATTCCAGGTTTTGTTTTATCAGAAATATCAGTCTGTCTCATGGAAAAGAAAAATTTTAACAGTACGTTTTAGCCTTGGAGGTAAGGCAATAATCTTTTATTTCAAATAGTTTTCCTTTTTCTGAATCAACAAGTTACCCTATAAACCACCAAGTTTATTGATGGAACATCCTTCAGGATTGTATATTCCCTTATATAATAAATAAATAAATAAATAAATAAATAAATAAATAAGCAGTGCTGGTGACACAGCTGAGGCAGGAAAGGTTGACCTTGGACTACCAGTAAAGGGGATATGGAGCAGCCTTTCAAAAAACTAAACATCTTGCAATCTGTCATTCAGATTTCATGGGTATCACAGCCTCGGATCTCTGCACAAAGCCTTCTTGGAGTCTGTATTTCCTTTGCAACCCACAGAAAAAGTAGTGGTCTTGCTGTCTCACAATGTCTACTATTTACTGTTTGTCAACCCTGGGCAAAAAGTTTCCACGTGTTAGATTAAATAATATTATTATTAGTGCTGTCATTAGTGGTCTGCAGCCAACTATGAAGTCAACTATAATAAGGGTGACCAGAAAATTGGATAAGACATACCAGATCTTTTTTCAGTTATTTGCTATCCAGATAGGTAACGAAAAGAGGTCCAAACAACAAGTCAGTCATTTTATTTATTTATTTATTTATTTATTTATTTGAACAAATATTTTAACAGGATGTTCCCAGTTCAGCAAAAATTGGTTTAAATGGAGTCCTGCATTTACATTAATTTAATATTACAGTAATTACAATATTAAAGACATACATATAATTACAGAAAACATTACAGCAGGGTATTATGTCTTTATTCCAGAGTGGTTAAAATCCAAGGGCGTCTCGGAAGATTTTGAACAGTGGGAACCAAGTATAATCAGCAACTGGCTCTCTGAATTCTACAAGGAATCACACTTAAAACATGGTGGCACTAAGAAAGCAAGCTCGCTCAGGATAATACGCTCTGCCATTGATCATCATTTAAGGAGTGCACCTTATTGCAAGTCCTTCAGTCTCACACATTCCCATGAGTTCAGCAAAGCAAATGCAACTTTGCATGACTTGGAGGCTGCACAAAAAGAATTCTTGGATTCTTCAGATTGCAGTACCAGTGCTTTGCCACTGAATAAGGATGAAATTCGTAAACTTTGGGCAACTGGTGTTGTGGGAATCAAGACTCCAAAATCTCTTCAGCGATTGGTTTTCTTGGGTATAGGAATCAATTTTGGTGTTACTTCCAGAGATGACTTGCGAGATATGAAACCAAGCATGTTTGAGTTTCACATTGATGAGAAAACAGGCCTGGAGTATGCTTCATGCAATCTTGGCGATTCTTTAACTACACAGTTGAAGAAAAACAAAAACAAGTGTATTGGAAGGAAAATGTTCAGCGTTCCAGGAAGCTTGCAATGCCCTGTTGCAGCTTTGAAATTGTTCCTTCAACGGAGAAACCCTGCATGCTCAGCATTTTTTCAGATCCCCAACCGTGACTTTGTGTCAAGTGGTATGTGGTACAGAGCACAGGCAGCTGGACTAAACTGTCTGTCTGGTATGCTTAAAGACATGTCACATGAGGCTGTACTATCAATGGATTATTCCAACATCAATTTGCGAGCCACACCTCCCATTGTGTTATATAAGGCAATGGAGGGGATGCCAAGTCTATGTCCTCCACGCATCATAACTGAAGCAGATTTGAGCAACAAGATTGCATTGAACAGTCCAGGGCATCCAATGTTGAGCTCAATCACATCTGCTTCGCTGAATACTCAAACTGTAAATATTGAAAACAGTCCTGGATCACCGTTAGTGAACTCAGTTCCTACACCAACACTAAATACTCAAACTGTAGTTGTTGACAAAAGTCACAATGTGACATCTGCTTTGGAGGCGCATTCTGCTAAAGCAGTGTCTGATGATACAAGCATTTCTTCTAATGTGTCCAGTCCCTCTGAAAATGTTCCAAACCACAACATCCCTCAGAGATTGCATCATGTGCTGTGTGTTTCTCAAGAATGGAACATCACAGATATCATCAGAGCTGTAAATTCAGGAGAAGCTCTTGTCATTGCAAAACAGTCCAACAAGAGAGAGCTGGAACACAGTCAAGGGGATGGTGAAGCAACACAGTTCGGAGATCAGCAACAACTGGAAAGCAATGATTTGTTCCAGCATGTTGGGCGTGACAGATCTGGACGCAAACAGGTATATTTCAGTGAAACCTCTCAGTCAAAATTGGGTTAAGCATTCCTCCCAAAACTAAAAAAATGCAGTTCTTATTTCAAAATTGATTTTGGTGTTCACTTTTATTTCCTACTTAAAGCCGGAGCCTAAACGTTTACGCAGAGATCCAGATTCAATGAAGGGAGAATCTTCAAAGGTAAAGTGTTGTTATAAGTTTAGATATACAACAATGATTTTGAATTTCGCAGACATGTTTCAGCAGAAACTTCTGATTTCTTCAGTGCAAGTGTTACAAGATGCAATTCTGAATACATTACTTGCCAAAATTTTTGGATGTTAAAATTTCGGACATTTTATTTTGGACGTTTAGTTTTTGGACACTTTTTATCTCACTTCGGACAAATTTTGGACAAAAATTTCGGACACATTGGTGGAACGTGGTTTAAGTAAAATTACGCCTACAAAACAGGAATTAGACTGAAACATCTGTCAAAACAAAAGTTTTACTGCACCCTCAAGGTTTTACAGATACACTGACGAGAAAATAAACCATTACATAAAATTAACGACAGGAAGCAGTTTCTTCTTCTTTGTCTCAAAGAGTGTATTGAAAAGAACTATGAGCTTCTTGATAAATCACCTCAGTCATTGACAGCAACGGATGAAGAAGAACCACATGCTAGTGATAACAAGGAGAGCCTTTCGATTGTGTTTTAATTGATGATGCGAAGCAGAAGAGGACTAGCACCACTGGCACTGGCAATGCAATTTTCTTTCTGTTCTCTGGACTATTTACTGCAAAATGGAATTTATTTACATTATGTTTTTCGTAGAAGAAACAAAAATTTTCCTTTCCAGTGATAAGAAAGAACGAGCAATTCTAACTACATCATGTACTGACTGGCCTTGAATGGAAGTGATGGCATCACCCAAGAAAGTACTTAAAAAAGTTTTATACTGTACTGTAAAAATTTTGGACACTTAAATTCTGTACGCTTAAAAATTTCAGACAGTTTTATTTTCAGACACTTTTTTGTCCAAAATTAAAAATTAAAAGTAATGTAGTTATTTATATTCAGAATTGCATCTTTTAACACTTACACTAAAGAAGTCAGAAGTTTCTACCAAAACATGTCTGTGAAATTCAAAATCGCCGTTGTGTGTCTAAAACTTATTGTGACCTTCCTTTTCTTCTGACCTTGAGGTGTTGTTACGTTAAAAGTCACATTTAGACTAAATCAAAGAATTTTGAATACTTCATCTTGATTTGAGGGGCAATAGGTTATCAGAATGGGTAATCAAATTACACTTGCTGTGCTTTTGAAATATTTTAAAATGTTCACCAATATGTTGTCTATTTTAGGTTGATGATAGCTACATGAAAGCAATAAATGGAATCAGGAATGGCCTGCAAAGCTTGGATGACCTTGTATCTAAACAGCAGCCCTCTGATCTAGTTATTCACGAGTTGACACAAATTAGTGACAGTATTCAAAAACTGCTGAAAGGGATTAACACCAATGGGGTGGTAATGCAGTGATTCTTCTTGGGTTAGGACATTCTTCCTCTGTGTTGAGTGAAGGATTTTAAGATGATACTTGTTTGAAGAATGTTAGCTTATGTGGCAGGTGTATAGAAATGGAACTGAAGAGGCAATTACCGGTAGGTGGCAACTTGCTGGAAAGTGGAAAGGAAGGGAATTAGGAATCTGGGAGAGAAAAGTGCAGCACCATGTGCTAGAAGAAGGAAGGAGAATCAAAGGCCTACGCAAAGCACATGTGGAGAGTGTGGTACAGCAATGCCCCTCTTTCATTACCCTTTCTATGTTAGGAAGTCAAGGTTGCCTAAGCATGGTATGTGTATGCAGTTTTTAAAAACAATCACAATCTTGTTCAGCATAAATTCTCTAGGACATTAGTAGCTCTGCATATCCTGAAAATTGGGATAAAAATGTGATTTAAAGACGTAGATGAGGAGAGCTTATAATTTGCATCTTTGAAATAAAGAGGTAAAAAGTAGAAAGTTAGGGACTGGAAAGTCTAAAGAAAATTGTGAGAACGAAGAACTGCCAATGGCAGCTTGAGAATTATTTGTTTCCAATACTGGAAGCCCTAGTAGAAATAAAACTTGATAATTAGGTAAACAGTATTGTATATTTTTATTTGCTAGGTCAAAACAGCTTAATTGTACAGGCAGATTAACTTGTGAATTGTGGTTGTCTTTAGTAGGATTCCAGATTGCCTTTGCACGTAATTAGCTTTGAAGTTGCCAGTTGCTTTCACTGGTCATTTGAAATCCAAATTTTCAAATTGCTTCATACCAACACTAAGTTCACATCTGTTTGCATGTGAAAACAAACTGTAGAGGTGAAGATTCTAAGGCTAAAAGTTAATGTATTATAAATTTCTTATTTATGAAGAGCACATTATGAAGGTTTCGTAGAAATTTGTGCTCTTTTTGTACCAGCACTAGTTGCATAATGTATCTCTTAAACTAGCTTTGGTATTATTTTATTGTAAAACTATGGGAAAAGTTGAAGGACATACTATATATGTCATGTAGCTGTGTTTATTCTGGACCTAAAATGTTACCTTAGAGTTCACAATCTTGTAAATATGTTAAAAGTGTAAAGAGAAGAGAAGGTTATTTTTATCACAAGGGTAAAGTAAAGGAAACTAGAGTTGTAAATTTAAAGTCATACAGTGGGAGCAGGGAGTGGTCTTCTTTAATTTCTTAGACTTGCTGTATGACAGTATTGTGTTTCACCCTCGGCTAGATATCACTGACAATTAAGGTGGATCAAAATGGTTTTGTTAAATTTAAATACCAATTCTTTAATTGGCCTCTTAGAAACACCCTTAATTTTGGCTTTATGTGCCTTTAACTAAAAAACGAGTCGGATGACCCCCGTCTTTATTATTTAATTGCAATCAGCATATTATCTTTCTGCAGAGTTTTAAAAAAATCTGTACATTGAGTTCAGAGCCACCCTATTGTTTCGATAATTTAAAGTGGCTCTGAACCCAATGTTTTTTTTCCACTGTGATTAACTCAACTGATCAAAATGGAGAAGCGCTTTTGTGAAAACGTATTAATATGGCAATTTCCCCGTTGAAACGAGGCACTCTGTCAAGCGAATACGAACTACAACTACGAAACGAGACGCGCTGCACACTCTCCCGTCGGTTCGCGCGCTACAGGCCGTCCACATGTAACCCGACTCTTATGTGCACTCGAGCTCGCCAGTTTGTGAAACGAGTGTGTAACAAAAAGATAAGCAGGTTGCTTTCTACAGAAACTGTGAGACGATCTGGGAGTGAAAACGAGTTATCGAATTTCTCTGATAAAGACAACTTGGCTTTTCCTCTTAGCAAATCCACGTAAAAAATTATCTTGTGGAACAACGAAGTGACGCTTAAAACAAGCTAATACAGAAAATAACTTTATTAAACTCAATGGTGACTAGGCAACACCAGCCCCCTGAAAATATAGCGTTGAATACAAGTCGCATATTGAACTAAAAAACGTAACTTCTCTAGAAAGTTTGCAAACAATCCATCACACAGAATTACATACAGCACACAAGCAAAGAATTTTCTATATCGTCCTTGGCCTACTGACAATCGCTTCAATCCCATAAAAGTCGCTCCTCTCTGTACATATGAAGTTTATCTACATTAAAACAATCCCGTCAGCATTTGTTGGGCAACACTAAGCTTCCTGACCCTCTGAATGTTATCGGTGCCTCGCTTGCACAAGTTGCCTATCTGACCTAACTCATCTTTACCAAAGGAATCTGAAGTCTTACGGAGTTGATGAATGAGCTGAAAGCAAAAAAAATAGCATTATTTGATGACTTCTGCCTTGTTAGACGAGGTTTGAACAAGGAGAACCTGTTTAAAAACCAGAGAATGACCAGCACACAAACGAGGATTGAGCTGAGCTGAAGAAAATTGGCACGCGTAGCGTACATGTGCAGATTCTCTGAGGTCTGGTCTAAGCCTCTGGCGAACCCAAGATATAACTACGATTTATCCACTGCCGGAATGGGATTCAAAACTAGACTTAATATTTCACGTGGTCTTTCTGCTTGGTCACACAGGTGACAAATTCGTATACGAATATGTGAATGATCATCGCAGTTATGAATTAAAGCCTAAAAAAAATTAAGGCTTGTTTCAGGCTTTATTTTCACTACTGCGTAAGTAGTGCTCATAACTGCGATGATCATTCACATATTCATTCTTTCATCCACAGCTCAAATATATGATTTTTATATATTCATTCTATATGTTTGCCAGAAGCCGCAATAAATCTGGTAAAAGCGGCTACAATAATGAAAAAAGTAGTTGAGAAACTCCGAGAAAAGAAACATTTCGTTAAACGCATGAGTTTTCCAATCTCCTCTTCTCATATTTCGTCCCCCTCCCCACTTTTCAATGTTGTAACCACGTGACAGTGTCCGCGGAGTGTATTTCAACATTGAAAACTGGGGAGAGGTGGGCTTGACTATCGACAAAAAGAATGTTTCTGTTTTTCAATTACAGAAGGACACTCATAGAAAGCGTTTGTTGTGCTCAATTGTCTCAACACTTTTGTCCATGATTGTAGCTAGCCGGCCTACCGGCCAACTAGCCAACCAGACAGTTGCTATTTTGGGACAAAATAGGCTCAGCCATTTCGAACCATAAAGTATGCTATCCAGTTTAAGTCATTATACAACGTCCTCGAAATTTAGTTTAAATACAATCTGAAAATGAATGTGGGTGGGGGGATAGTTAGATCTTACCGCTAAAAATTCCTCGAAATCAATAGCCCCGGATCCATCCTTGTCAATTTCACTAAAATACTGCTCACGAACCTCGGGTTCAGATCTGTCACCAAGGTCGTCGAGAACTTGCGTTCTGAAATGGAAGTAGCGAAACCAATTTAATAGTCCTCAACTCCACCATTATACGATACTCATTTTCTGTCCCTTACTTATTTTGTGTTCTCTTTTTAAACCGACTTTTGGTTGAGGTGTGGTCTGGATCCGACCACACCCCTGAGTGTTCAGTAACGAGAAAGAAAGCCACGTAATTTCCCGTTGATTTGTTTTAGATGACTACTCTAGATCTTCTACCTAAATGTGGTCAAACAGAAGTATTAAATCTTGTTTAGTACTTGACGTGTCTTTCTAATTTAGTAAAGGGAATTCATTTCTACTAATTAAATGCCAGCCTTGCGAGCCTCGCCGATTTCGCGTATGTCATTGAAACGCCCAAGAATACCTTTTAACCACTGAAAATAATGCATACTTACAATTCTTGGTAATCGATTATTCCATCTTGATTCAGATCAAACGTTTGGAATTGTAATCTTAAGTCCGCTATGTCACTTTCTTTAAAATCTGGAAATTCTTCTATGAGGGATCGGAAATCTCTTTCACCCATTTCTGAAGAGAAAATTAAAATGAACGTCTAAAATGTGTCGCTGCTTTGGAAAAAACAAAGTAGGCACACGAGGCACAACTCTGCTTTTCTGACCACCTATTTACGTTGAAACTAATCATCGGACGTCGTAGTATAGACCGGTTTGCAGTCGCCGGGATGTCTTATAAAATTCATTACTAACACTAAAGTATCCCTCTGCCCAGTCAACACCCAAGTGACCAGCTCCTGGATTGGCTCAAGATAACTGTTTGTAGCAACAACACACGATTGATTGGTAATGAAAGTTGCGCAAATTTTTGTACCAGTTGTATTTCTTTTTTACCAAAAGTAAAAGCGAATAATTGAAAGCCGGTCTCAATTTAGCCATATGTATGGAAGCTGTCTGTGACAGTCGCGTCGCTTAAGGCATAACCTGTGTTTCAAGCGTTTCCTTGTTGTTTTTGAGCGCTAAAAAAGCCGATTTCTACATTTTTGTTGCGTGCGAAGTGGGGAAAAGCAAAAGAAAGAACGCCCCATTTCGAGCGCAACCAAATTCGGGAATCGGCCTTTTTAGTGCTCAAAAACCACATGGAAACGCTTGCTACGCAGGCTACATAAGGCGCTTCATGGCAGAGTATTTGCCAGCAAAATATAATCCATAGTGTTCTGATTTTGTTGAAATTAGCTGGTCTTCAGAGTGTAATGATGTGGAAGAATTCATACCTTGGAATTTTCTTCTGTTGATCGCTGATCGTCTTCTTTCTTGAAGGAGTTTTTCCCAGTATTGTTCCTGAATTTTCTGAAATTCTGTGTTTTTTAATTCCAATTCACCGTGTGTTTTCCTCGTTCCTGCACGCACCAATGAAACGTTCAGTTACAAAAGTACACCATTAAAATCTTCTCCCACATTAAGTAAGCTTAATATTTCTCGACGGCGATGATTCTTTGTAAAATTTCTCTCTTAAAAACACGAAAGCGTCATGCAGTTTTGGACATGATGGCGAAAATTACATTGCAAATAATTTCCCTATGAGTCAAAAAACATAAGCTGTGGCTTTTTCTTACCTGTTATATTGAAATAATTGTTAGGTTCGTATATTATTGGGCTTCTAGCAATGGGGTAGCTTGGAATGCAGCCCATACTGCATGTTAAGGCGTTAACCAGGACAAACTAACAGCATCATCGCACTGTTAGTCATCGTGAAACTTTGCGTAAGCCAAGGACTTATTATAATACGTCACAATCAGTCAACAATTATCCAATCAAAGCTAGAAAGATGGAACGCTTTGCAAGGGACCGGCCGTCGGCCATCAAAAACTCATCCGATAGATCCAAGTTTTTATTCTTTTGGCATTTTGGGGGCGGCTGAGAAATCCTTGGTTTTCTCAAAGAAGGACTGGAAATTGCCGCGCGCGCGCGCTCTGCTGAGGTGTTTCGGGTTCCTGGGGCAAGTTGGTGGAACTACGCGCGAGACGAGGAAAAGGGAAAAATGGACTGCCTCGCGAGGCATCTTTTACAACCTCAGTGTACAAGAGACTCCGATCCACATGAAAGTATGAAATGTTTTTTTTTCTACGTTCTCTGTGCAACAATTGTAAGGGGCCTTTTCAAGATTTAAGAGGAGATGAACATACCGACCATCTTATAAATGTCAAAGAGGAACCTGTATTAAGCGGTCAACCTCGGGGTATGGCTTAGTGACTGTTTACTGATACAGGTCGACCGCTTAATACAAGTTGCACAGAATACTCGTCAAACACAAAAGTGCCACTTCGTAACAGTTTCAGCGATAATACGCAAAAATCGTTCTATGGACACCCAACCGGCGTTATGTTTAGCAATGTTAAATCTTTAAGCCCGGCGGGGCTCAAGAGTTCGTCCGAGCCGAGTTAGAAAGGTTCAACGCAAGCGTTGAGCTGGAGTTTAATCACCCAGGAGAAAAAAATTCTTGATCTTTATTGAAATATCCAATCCATTAAAAACTGTATGTAACATACAGCAAGAGCATAGCTACAAAACAGAAACTGATAAGGTAGATAATACGTTACGGTAGTGCATGCGAAACAAACAACATTGGTTAGTGATTGTAAAATAAAAATAAATGAAGCATAAACACGTAATAAAAGGTATATTTCCAAGTTAAAGTTTCCAGGAGTCGACAGAATGTGGTTGCTAACAGAAAGAACAGAGCGTTATTTTTTTATTTTTTTTTTCTAACTTTTTTATTTGAATATCATGCCTTATTACAATACGTACATACATAACTTATTAATTGACAGATATTAACAGCTATTTACAATACGCAAATAAAAATACAGCAATTCTACTTACGATACTTGAGACCAAAACGGAGAGAAGAAAAACGGAAACAGAAACACACACACATGTACGTGTCGTTTGGTACTGTGAAAACGTTGTTTTCATAAATTAATTTGCGATTTGCATTTACTCTTCTCTATAAATAATTTGCTTTTAAGGTAAGCAAGGAAGGCTTCGAAGAAGTAATTTTCTTCATTCCTTGAAGCACAATAAATGTAATACTTGGCAATTATCAAGCATAGGTTTAAGCCGAGTTGTTGTCTAAAATCGTTTGTAAAGCCGTAGATTATGGTTTCATCGTTTAAGGTGATAGAATCGTCATTCTTAACATTCCAACAGCGAGAAAAGCTTTGCCAGAAGGTCTGCACATCCGAGCAAGCAACAAAAAGATGGTTCAGGGTTTGCTTTTGGTCACAGAGATGACATTTATCATGTTGTATGATTTTATCTCTGAAAAGAGTGGCATTAGTTGGCAAGATGTGGTGCACAATTTTAAATTGAAAAATGGCGAGTCTTGTATCCTTGGTCACTTTGAAGGGAATATTATAAATAGTGCTGATTGCTTGCTTGTCTAGGTTCGCTTGCAACATCCTTCTCTCAGCTGTAGGAGGCTCAAATTTCTGACTGATAAGAATTCGAGAAGCTGATTTGCAGGAAAGCTTGCTTAAAGGTATTTTCCCCACGTTTTCTAAATTCGTAGGTGTGCTTGCGTTAGATTTTTTTAACAAGCGAATCCATTTTTGGGGAATTGAATTGCATAATCCGTAATATGTGAGGAAATTGGTTTTGATAGTGAACTTGCGGCAAAAGTCATTGAAAGTTAAGAAGTTGTTTTCACAAAAAATATCTTTGACCCTGATCACTCCTGCTTTATGCCAACATTGGTAATAGACAGAGAACTTTTCAACTTTAATAAAGCGATTATTCCACAGGATTTCGTTTAGTATTTGTTCTTTGTTTTCTGGAATATGTTGGTTTATCGTTTGCCAGGTATACAAGATGTCTTTGTAAAATTTAATGGGGATAGACACTTTAAGACATTCTAGATCATAGTTGCATTCGAATAAAAACGAACCTCCTACCTCTTTTAAAAGCGAAAGAGGTATGTGGCTCCAACTTGCATTACCGCTACTTTCGTTTAGTCTTTTTATCCAAGTGACCTTAAGGGCGTTGTTCATTGTTTCGAAATCTGGCAGGTCTAGGCCACCTTTAATTTTCGGACCAATCATTGTGGCGTGTTTGATTTTAGGTTTGGTATTCCAAACAAACTCAGAGATAGCCGTTTTAACCAAAGCTGCAAATTCTAAAGGGAAGGTGAGTACTGATGTATTGTAGACTAGCTTGGAGAGAGCAAGGCTTTTAAGAATGGTTATTCGACCATACAGTGTAAGATTTCTTGTCCGCCAAAGATTTAAAAGTTTCTTCATTGAGATTAATTTTTCCTCAAAGTTTTTTTGGAAGGAAATGTGTTCATTATAAGTGAAATAGATTCCTAGTGCATATATAGGTTCCGAAGGCCAGGCTATATCAAAAGGTGTCGAAGTGTTGTATCTACACGACCCTAGCCACATTCCTTCAGTTTTGGACTTGTTTAATTCTAAACCTGAAACGTCTCGGAAAATGCGCAATATTTCAAAACGTTTTCCGCTGAAGATACATCGGACACGAAGGCAGTAGTATCATCCGCATATTGTGATATTTTATATTCCTTGTTATAGATTTGTATTCCCTTAATATTATTACTATTTCTGATTGCCTGAGCTAAAATTTCCGCACAAAGAACAAAGAGAATACCAGATAGAGGACAGCCTTGTCTAACTCCTCTTTGCAGGTTAAAAAACTCCGTCTCGTCTCTTAAAAAACTCTCTCTCGCTAGATTCCGAACTTATGCTTTGTGTCGGCCTTTATTCGTGCAAAGTAGTGAAGGCTCAAGACATCAGATCTGTATGAATCTAGTTCTAGATCGAACAAGGAAGTTGGAGGTCGTCACTGCTGTAATCTGTCGTTCATTTCAGCTCCATCTTGAAACAGGTTTATTCCACGATGGTCATTCAGTCGGCTTTTCAAGAGTGGCACCTCTCTAAGATAGATGCTCTCGGCTCAAGGCTGATTTAGACACTTCGACTTTTGCTTACGCTTTAAGAAACACGACATTACATGGCATTAGAATTTGCGCAATAGAAAGGCTTATTATTCATTATAGTAGGTTTATCGCCAGCTTATCGGGTACAACAAAGTCGTATTGTCTAAATTGGTCTATAAACAGACACCAATTTAAGACGGCTAAATCTCCATTGAGGCCCAACAGCATCCAGTGTTTTTAGAAGTCACCGAAGCCGGCCCTCGCCTGTATGCCTTGTTACAGGGCGTGTGGTGCACAGCACTGTCTCCTCTGAAAATGAGAGGAGGGATATCTTCAATTCCCATGGATAAGAGGAAACCCCAAAAGGTTTTTAAATTTTTCTGCTCCCATAAATAAAAAAATCTTTGATTTTTCACTTTGCTTCTCGTTCAGCTACACTGACGTTCTTGTAGGTCAGATAGTTAGTGAATGCGACATATTAACCCCTCCCTCCCCTCCCCTCTCTCTCTGGGTTTCCTAGTTCAACACTAACAGGCTTTAACGGGCCTGGTTCTTGCTAGCTCCAGTCCTCTTGTTTCTTGATAAACTCTGCCACGTTGGTGTAATAGTTCAGCTTGATGACTTCCTCTCGGGCTGTTGATATATCACCTGGAAAACAAAGGGAGATGATAGACGAGACAGATGACCATGGATGCAAAAATCACATTACTTGAATAGAAAGATATTCGTTACATTCAATCCATTGTAAAGGAAACTTAGATTAAAGGAAAATGCGGTGTGGTGCCTGTATTGATATGGTGTGATCCATACAAAGAGACAGTATAGCCGAACCAATTCAGGCTTCTGGATATTGGCATCTTTGGGATCTCGGATGTATCCATAATAGCAAAACATCCATAGGAGAGGTTAGGTTCCTGTGAGGAAAGGTTTATGGGCAGTACATCCAACCTATTAGCAGTTTCACAACAAACGTTGACAAAAAAAAGTTAAACTACAGGATAACTCAGAGTTGGTATTACAAAAAAAGGAACAATGTAACCCCACACACAAAAAGTTGAGTTTCCAGCTTCGATATTTTTACCTTTTGCAAAAGCATTTGAGATATTCCGAATGCACTTTTCTAAGCTTTCTGCAATTAAATTAAAAACAATAAAATATTCTTAGTCAGCAAGTTCATAAGAGCGCAATAGTATGCTTGTATTATTGTCTCAAAAGAACCTGTTAATCATTATTGTTAGTAACTTTCCCAGCAGTGATTACCTGCTGGGCAGAAGAATGTTTTTGCCAGAACAATTTTCCTAAAAGCCCATTTCAATAATATCAATAAGAAACTCCAGCTACTCTGTGTCACATCAATTTCTTGTTGAGAATTGTAGCCACCCACCTCCATTTTCTGCTTGAATTGCTTTAACTTTCTTCTCATCAGATGAAGCAATTTCTTCATATTGTTCCATAATGCCTGTTAAGAATTCAGCATCTGTTGAAGTTGCTTCACCTTCCTTGATTTCTTCTCTATTTAAATTTAACTGCCACCATAAGATAAAAGACAGAATATAGGATCAAAGAGACTTGAAAGGGATTGGCTGAGGGCATTATGCAGCCATAATTTCCAAAACAATCTTGATGCAATCCCTTCTCTCCCCTGGAAAAATAGAGCCATTTTCCAAAACAATCTAGCAACAGTTAATTTGTTTACCACAGTGGCACACAGACTCACCAGATAGAATCCTCTGCTTAGTGGTTTTATCAGAGTTCTGTAAGCTTCATTTACTTTGGATGACTGCTCCTCAGACAACCTTTTCTCCTCCTAAAAAGGAAAGTAATTTACCTTCAAAACCTCATTAATAATAATCAATCAATTAATTAATTGGTTACATGATTAAGTAACATTTAATGGTGGTCTTTATATCTGATACAGACACGGTTACATTTTTCATTCAATTTTAGGCCAAAATGACCCAAAATCTAGATAGATGTACAATAGATCTTTTGAAACTGTTTAAAGCAATGGGCTCATTTCCCAAAACAGTGGCTGGTAATAGAGCCTAAATAAATTTGCAATTTGTGTTTCACCAAGTCCTAAAACACTCAGATGCACCTTGTGAAGAATGAAGAAAATTAAGTTGGAACTTCCACTTCTATAGGTGCTATAACCCAGGCTTCTGATTGGGTTATAATATTGCTCTCTCTTCACTTAAAGTACAGTGAAAAATTTGACAGATACAAAGAATGAGATTTGCAGATTATCTAATTACCTTACCCATACCTTAGATACATCAGTAAACCTATCAGGGTGAAGTTTCCATTGCAGTTCTTTGTACTTCTCAGTTAGTTGTGCTGGGTCAACATCAAATGTCGCAGCACTAGAGCCATGAAAAATAAGTTCAGACAAATTGTACTTTATAAAAGACATTTGTTAGAGAACAAGAGGTGAATAACAAAGTGGTGAATGGTATTTCAAAAACCATCTCAGTCAGTAATTTTGTTAACATTTCCACACACTGCCCCATACATTTATATATTAGCTATGCTTATGCTTCCCAAATCAAACACTATTTTCAGTTTTTAGTGTTTTGTTGTGGAGAGCATTGTGATGGCATTGCATGTGTAGCTAATGCAAGGGGTTGTGTAGAAGTCTCTCAGTAATTTTTGCCATCTTGTCAAGTCTCAAATTTCTTACCCATGAATGCTACAATCTGATTGGCTACCTTCTTAAACAATTGAGTGTTTCTGTCTTGAGACAATCAGTCCAACAGTTACCCTGTGGAATTATAATATTCTTTTATAAAACTGGCATGTAGGCCCAACATCATTATATTCTTCCACTATCAACTCATAGTGACTTGCTAAAAACACTGTGTTTCAAAAGAGTGCATATAGCTTGGTCAATCTGACCACAACAATTTCTCAAAATTAATGCTAGTAGATTTTAATTAGGTGATTGGCTGAAACCGATAATAAGCCACCCAAGTGTTTTAGCAAAATTCAGTGCCTGATTTTCTAATCTGTTTAAGATGTTTATCCTGGCTTAGGCTAGTATTTGTAAGAGTGGCAGCTCTCACTGGATAATTGCTCACAGCCAGACTATCACAGATTAAGACGGTCATGTGTAGTCAATCCGATTGCAACTTTGCCTTGAATTCGGTCGCTGAGTTATACTAATAAATCTATAGAGACACTACGAGTTACCCCTGCTCCAGTACTATGTTGTTCAATGCTTCCATAATAATTTTATTGTCCATAGCCCTGATCATTACCTGTCCATAAGCTCAAAATAAGTCGTCGTCTTTGATGGACGTTGAATGACATTACAAGCGGGACAAAAAAACTCTATTGTTGAAGTTATTGGAGCCTTACACCTCCAACAAGATCGCATCATAGCTTCTCTTTGACTTTCTAGATTGCTACAGTACATCAGAGTCAGCCATGTTTTTCTTGGCGGCGAACGATATACCAGAGAATTTGCTGCACATCTAGGTAAGATTGTAGCTGCCATTGGAAGGAATTTTCTAACGAACATGATGTACCGTTTGCTATTATTACACTGCAAAATTTGATCATTACAATTACCATCAAGTTACACACTTCCAACATCCGTTATAGCTACAGGACACATGAGGCATTCCTACATGAGGCAGAGGTTGGCCATTATTTTGGCCTGGTTTCAAAGGTCAAAAATGGCGACGATTATGCCACGAATTTTTTTCGCGTCTTTAGGCACCCCAAAAGGTTTAATTTCTAGTGTTTTACCTCGAATAGGAAGTGAGAGATGTATAAAAAGTAGAAGGCGTTTATCAAGTCTTGCGAAACTCCCCGAGACACACGAGATGCTAAGGCAAACATGCAGGGATTTCGCGGAGAAGGAGCTCAAACCGATTGCCGCAAGTCTTGACAAAGATCATAAATTTCCCCTTGAACAGGTGAAGCAGCCACGTTCTGTTGTTTAGGACTTAATTCAGAAATAAGCATTCACCGACTCCAGCCAGGTAGTTAAAAAGACTTCCACTTTGATTATAAAATGTCGTTAACCACCCCCACCCCCCTCCCCCCAAAAAAAAGGTTGATTGGAACTTAGAGTTTCTTGTGGAGTTGAGAGAATATTTTGTTATTTTCAGTAATATTTAACAATTAGTCACTGAAGTGGAAGTGAATAGTGGTGGATATATCATCGAGCCGTTAAGTGGAGAGGTAAATATCCACCACTTTCACCAACACTGAGGTGAATAACTATTTTAGTATATACCACACAAGCTGAATAATAGGCCCTTTGCAGCTGGGGTCACATGACCAAATTTTACCTAGAAAACTTTTATATTATGGGCTATAACTTAAAGAATGCCAGAAATGGAAAGGGCGCATCGAAAATACCAATATGGCCAAGTTTGAGCCCCCTGGAATGAAAGAGTAAGTTTATACGACAGTTTGAATTTTCGGAAAATTTAGAAGTTTTGTATGGGAAATGTTGCTGGTGAGCAAGGTCTTGCTCTCCAGCAACATTTTCCATACAAATCTTCTTATTCTTTTAAAACTTCAGACTGTCATAAAATCTCATCTTTTAATGATGGGGGCCTCAAATTTGGCCATTTTGATATTCCCGACATGCTTTTTCCATTTCTGGCATTTGTTAAGCTATAGCTCATAATTTTATGAAAAGTAGGTCACGTGATGGCTTAGCTGCAAAGGGCCTATTAGCAGACCAAAACATTACGTAAGTGACAATATACAATTGTAAAATTTTGAGTTCCTATGCATTTTTAGGAGTATTTCCCTAACAGAAAGGCACTAACATTTGCAGGTAGAAAACTTGATTATTTAAGTTTAAAATAAGAAAGTTATTTTACTAAAAGTTGCCCAGATTGACAAAATAAAAGTGATTCATATAACTGAAAAAGAGCACACATAAATAATGATTATATTTAACCACAGTTAAAAATGTTCTTATTAGTGCGGATGCTATGTTGTTTCATTAGATTAAGCACAAGACTGGGAACTTTTCAGTTAAATGTTCCAGGCGTTCCACACCATCAGCATGAATGATCGAGTGCAAGCAGATTCGGTCATGTTTTCTCTTGCCTAATTCTATTCGATTTGATTTGAGACTTGAGAAGAGTTCCAGCCATCAGTTCCTCTCAAAATAGGGAGAAGAATGTTTTAAAAGTGTCTTTGATGATAACTAACAAGTGTAAGATTTTTCATCTTGACTGGTGGCAAAATGAGACAAAAGTAGCTGGCTGAATTAAAAAGATGGCTTACCAGCCAGCAGTTTTGGCCGACTACCAGCCCTTATTGACAGCCCTGAGTATACCTACCAACTTGTATATATTACATTCAAGCTAGTCTCACTCCTGTAGGTGAAAAATCTTGCACTTACACCTGAATCACCAATCAGTGACTGCTAATATCAGTAGTTCCTTGGTTGAACAGCTTGTAAATTCAAATCAGTTTCAACAAAAAAGTCCAGAGATTTTAGATGGGCCTTCTTTTCCGAATCCTCCAGAATCCTCCAGAAAAAGGGAGGGGGATTGGCATTCTGTCCTCAGCTGTTAATTCCATAACATTTGCCAACAGGTCAGACAGATAGGAGAGCTGGGTCTCTTGTCAATGGAAGTTCCTGAATCATTAGGAGGCTCTGGTTTAGATTATCTGGCATATGCTATTGCAATGGAGGAAATAAGCCGAGGGTGTGCGTCAACCGGTGTTATTATGAGTGTCAATAATGTAAGTAAGATGCTCCTTTTTATTCCACTTGCAACAAATTCATAAGATGAAATTTTCCCTTTCTGAACAAATTACAGTTGTTGTATATTTTAGAGGGTTTTTCTACAAATAATATTATCCAGAACACCTTATTTTGACCATCCATTAACTGTACCTCTGAAACTTTCACCTCTCACCTTTAAAATTGCAAAAATGTTTTTTCTTCTTTCAGGATTCTTCAAGGTTAAAATGTTTAAAAATTGACATTTTGGCTAGTTTAATTGGCCCTCTTCAGGAAATTTTAAAACATTAAAATTCAGTCCACCATACTGACTTTAATTTTTTAAATATTCCTGAATAAGGCCAGTTAAACTGGCCGAAATGTCAATTTCAAAACTTTTACCTCAGAAGAAAAAGCATTTTTGTTGTAGTAACCATCAAGTTGTAAATTGTTATTTGGACATGTTTGTAGGGTGGTTTTTAAATGAGAAAATAAAGGTGGTGTAAATTAATCAAACATTCAGGCATTTACAAGTGGTTACTTGAGTTTGTAAAGTAATATAGGCTCTAGTCGATTTAGGCCGGTTACAGACGAGCAAGTTTTCCTTGACAAGTGTCATTGACAATTTTTATTTGCTCATATTTATGAACGACAAATTTTCTTTGACAAGTTTTGCCTACACAAGTTTTATTTGCTGGTGTGAACGAGCAAACAAGTTTTCTTTGGCAAGTATTCACGGTAGCCAGCAATTAAATTACACAGCGGACAACATTTTATTTGACAAGTTTTCCTTGTCGACCCGTACAGACGAACAAGTTCTGCATTGTGTCAAGTTTTTCCTTGACAAGTGCACTTGCTAGTTTTTGAACAAGTGCACTTGTCAAGGAAAAACTTGACAATTTTGACTTTACACACCAGCAAATAAAGTTTGTCAAGTCAAAACTTGTCAAGGAAAACTTGCTCGTCTGTAACCGGCTTTAATTTGTTGTGTTTGCTACTTGCAGTCACTTTACCTTGGTCCATTACTAAAGTTTGGAACAGATGAACAGAAGAAGAAATGGGTGACACCTTTCTGCTCTGGAGAAAGAGTTGGGTGCTTTGCTCTCAGTGAACCCGGTTAGATGCTTGAGAATATAAATTAATAATAAATATGACAATATTATTCATTGTTCCAGAAAAGAGGAGGTCTCAGGTCAAAAACCCTAGAAAGTCAGTTACATGACCCAACCAATCAATAGAAAATTAATAATGGTTTGGTAGGAGCGAATTTGACATTTAAAACTTATCTGGAACCCTGATTATTATTCAGTCATGCTTGGTGTTGAGGGTTTGTTGTGGTAGGCCTACACATTATCTAGTGAATTTCTTTACTTTTCTTGGGTTTTCCCTCTTTTTGGTAACATTTCATGCAAGAAACCTAACCCAATTTTTCCCTAAAGTTTGTTGATAGTTTTGATGAAAACTGCAAAAACAATATCAGATTTGAAATTTGCACCCAAGAGATGATGTTATGTTATAGAAACATCCCTGTTACAGACTGGGTAGATGTTGTTTTAACTCTCTGGGATAAAGTTAACTTAAGTACTTAAGAAATCCACCATGTCTAAAGAAGGCTCACACTGTACTTACATACTTGTTAACTAGTGAATAATTAGAGTTACTGTGAGCAAAATAATCAATGTTTTTAGATAATGGCAGTGATGCCAGTGCCGCCAAGACTACTGCCAAGTTAGATGGGGATCACTGGGTATTAAATGGAACAAAGGCATGGATTACTAACGGTTATGAGGCTGAGGCAACTGTGGTCTTTGCAACAACTGATCGGTCAAAGAAACACAAAGGAATCAGTGCATTTATTGTGCCCAAACCAACTGAGGGATTGTCACTTGGAAAGAAAGAGGACAAATTAGGAATAAGGGCATCTTCTACATGCAATCTGATCTTTGACAACTGCTGCATTCCAAAAGAGAATATGCTTGGAGAACCTGGCTTTGGTTTCAAGATTGCAATGGTAGTGTATCAGTTCTTGAAAGAATTTTGTTCCATGTGAGACAGAACCTTGTCAAGGTGCTGGAAATGGTTTTGTTTTTAAAATGGGGTTGAAATTTGAATGCCTAAGAGCCATTTGAGTGTTCACCAGACACACCTCCCCCTTAAAAACAAAATAGGAAGAACACAAGAATTCATTTTTCTCCTTTTGTATAGTTTGTCTACTTCTTACAAAGGGTGGCACCAGATTACATGTTTAACACATCACGTTTCATGCTAAATCCAAAAGCTCAAAGTAACCTGGAAGTTGCTTTGAAGAAAAAGTCAAGAATGCTATGTGAAAGTTTGTTCATCTTTTCCAGGGCACTCTTGATGGAGGTCGCATTGGCATAGCAGGTCAAGCATTAGGAATTGCTCAGGTACTCATATGTGTTTGCCTTGTACATGTACCTCTAATTGAAAATCTTTGTGGTTATAATCATGAATTAATACTGTTTTGTTTCAGGCTGCTCTTGAATGTGCCATTGATTATTCACAGAAAAGATATGCGTTCGATCAGCCAATTTCCAGCTTTCAAGCCATTCAGGTAGTTTTCCTAGTTACTGAATTTAATATGATGCAATCTTTTTCCAATTGTGTATACTTTTGGCAGACAATGATAAAGGTTTTCAGTTTTTATTTATTTTCCTGTACCCAACAGTTGAAGTTAGCCGACATGGAGGTCAAGTTAGAAAGTGCCAGGCTGATAACATGGAAAGCAGCAATGCTGAAAGATGCTGGCGAGAATTTTACAAAGGTGTGTTGAAATATTGTTATGATCCCAAACTTGAGTATTTTGAGTGTAAAGTAGTGCAAGAAAAAGCAGCAAGACATTGAGTTTGGGGAGGATAATTCTGTAGACTATGTAGGACCAGCCTTGTTCCAAAGAAATCTTGCATCAGTGGTCACTAACATGAAGGCAGTAATTTTTGGATTGAGTATGCTGTTAGCAATTTATTTGGCAAATCTATATAGTTGTTCATTTTCACTCTTAAGAGAAGGATTTCATTATAGTTGCTTTTTGTTTGTTAGAACTGGATGGACAAATAATAAATTGATCTTTTTTTTTTTCAAGAATGGGATGCACTCATTTGAAACTAGGCTTGTTTTATGTCATTTATGGCATGTAATTTGCCATTTACAAAATGGCTGGTCTGGGCAGCAAATGACTGTTTTCATAAACTTTCTAATTACAGGAAGCAGCCATGGCAAAGCTTGCAGCATCTGAAGCTGCTACTAGCATTTCACATCAGGTATGGTAACTCATAATATCCAAGGTGCACAGGGTACCTTAGCTCTCAAATGCACAGTATGTGTACACAGGCATCCCACAAATGTGGCCAAAGACCTGCATCCCATTTCCAGAAAGCACCAATAAATTACGGTACCTGATCTGATAGGTAGCCTTGTCAAATCCATTTTGATTGATTGGCACATCAAATTGTAGAATACTGCCAAAAATCAATAAAGATTTATCGAACCTCTATTAAGAAACATTATGCAACCAAATTAGTTTCAGGCTTGCCAATGTTTTCAGAACTTCCAAGAAACATGTCACTTTTGATGGTTCTTTCCTGCTGCTTGAAAACATTGGTTTGTTTCTTTAGTGCATCCAAATCCTTGGTGGTATGGGTTATGTGTCAGATATGCCAGCAGAGCGACACTATAGAGATGCAAGAATCACAGAGATTTATGAAGGGACAAGTGAAGTACAAAGAATTGTGATTGCTGGACAACTGTTAAAGGAATATGGCCAATAAAGTTAAGTGTTGTTCTTAACAATTTCCATTTGGCGAAATAATGGCCTCAATTTTACTGGAAACATTCCTTCAGATTTTTTGGGGGCTCAAAATTGTAAATTAATTCCATTTTCAAGTATCTGTTGAAATGTGGCATTCCAGTAAAGTTGGCCTTTTCCATTAGTTTTAAAATCAAGACATTCTTTACAGCCTGTTCATATTTCCCTCAGAAGTGGGCATGCTTCATTTATTTAGTCTCAACTTTTTTTTTTTACTAATTCTGGGGGCTTTAAACAATAATTGGAGTGCATGCAAACACACTCTAACATTTGACTGGTATCAATATTTTTAAAGTTTAGCTTTCTTTGTCAATCCAAAATGCAAGTAAGGAAACACAAGTAGATACTTGCTACTGTCACTTAGCTGTTGTTTGGTAAAAATTGCTCAGTCAGTGAGTGAAATGATGGTTGCCTGACCAAGCTCCTGTTAGGTTATAGCCAAAGTGGTTTACCGGTATTGTTCACTTACAGAAATAGCACTCATTTTACAAACTGTATATGCTCACCAACACATGAGATGTACAAAATAATGTTAAGTCAGTTCAAGGTCATAGCAAGTATGAGGTGAACTGAGGCACCTGACTCGGTAAAAATGTTGAATTTTACTGTATTTTTTTCCTTATTTTGCGTGTCTTATGAAAATATCTTTTCAAGCTCTCTAGTTTCACTGTTGCATAAGTGTTTTTATGCAGTTCATGTAAGAGGCTAGTAATGAATATTAAAGAGGTGTTTTTTTCTTTTTACCAGCAATGCCTTGGTGGCAATTTCCATCTTGCTATTGCCCAGAACTTACTAAAGTATAAGATAATTTAATTATATAAAGGGTCTATGTACAATTTCTGTTTACAAAAGTTTGCAAAATTGCCCAGGTTTTGCAGGCATCATGGAATTTGTGCACTGAAGTTGACAAAAAATATCCACAATGTGCCCAAAACCTGGCTGTTAAAGGTGATTTTCTTGAACAAAATAGCCATTCATTCTTGACATGTGCTCCATTTTGATGAAGATCTTTGATCAGTAATTTATGGTTTACGTCATAACTCTCTTTAAAAGTACTTTGTCATCCCTAAGACCAGTTTTATGACCAAACATTTGATCAGAGATGCACTATTCTTTCATTTATTTAACAAACTGAAGCAACAGATTCACAATGTAGGAGAAACCAGTTTTAACTATTTTTATGTACATGATACTGGTGTAATTCTCTGATGATGAGATAATGTATGGGTACTCTAAATCAATGGATGTACAAATAAAACACATTTTAAATATTGTTTCTCTCTCCAGGAATGTTCTTTTACTGTTGTAGGTGTTCTCAGTGATAAAAGAGTGATACTGTATATACAAAATACCAAAATAATACATTTAATGTGATATGTCAGACCTGTGGACTGCAATTTTCTTGTAGTGAAGATGTGTATAATGCTCCTAGTTGTTGAACACCTTTACTTTGATTAAATACTCCACAAATGATTCAGAGCCTATTATACACATTTACGTTTATGAAATTAGTCACCCTGATTTTGCCCGGTATGTGAAGGAACACCTTGTGGTAAGAATTCTTGTGCGGCCTCTCTTGCTGATTTCCAGTAATGCAGCTTGACATGCACCTGTATAGTCAGTGGGGGTGCAGGAGCCATTTCTTCCTCCTCATCCATGTTTTCTTCATGTTTGTCTTTGTCTTTTCCTTTTTTGTCATCTTTGCTTGATTTATTTCGCCCAGCTTTCCCCTTGCCAGGGGTTGATGCTCGTAGGTTCCCTTTGGAAGGCTTATCAGCAGCATCTGGTAGTCAAAGATACAGAATGTATGAGAATCTGGTAATGAAGCCTAAACTGGAAGGAGTTCTTGTCATCCAGACACATTATCCCACTTATTTACCAGTACTTAGACTGCACATTTCAAGGGCTACAAAGTTAAAGACTAGTATACATTTCCAAAGGGTGCTGTTTATCTACGCTACAAGAGATCACCTAAGGCTGTTATGCATTTACCACTTAATGAAGAATGGCACATCATGCACACAATGCTTAAACGGGGGAACCTTTTCAATTATGTTGATTGATTTCTTTTGTTTGAGTTGGTCCAATTGTAGGCAAAAGTCATATGCTAATTTGCTGAAACCAGGCTTCTAAATCACAAAATAAGTGCAGAACTTCATTACTGACACCATAGCCAGTCTGTATGCCAAAGTAGAGTGAATTCAGAGAGATTTGGATTTTAAGGCAACAAAGTGATTTACACCAGCCTAGTCCCTTGGCATTCCCTCTTTCCACCCTTGTCCGCCCGAAGTCTGGGAAGGAGTGGGTGACAGAACGCCTAGCAAATACTGCCAAAACACCCCGATTTTAGCGTTAAAAAAAACCCTGGTTAGAATTTACTTGTTTCCATGCTGTATGGTGTGATTGCTTCCCGCTGATGTGACAGTCCAGGATAATGGAAGTGTCCACAAATGACGGTAAGTTCTAACTTTGTGGAATAACCTTTTTTGTCTGTTATTTTGCATTGCTTTTCCGTTCAAAGTTCTGTCATGTTCATATTAAAGTTACATGTATTTCGTCGCACATTTTTTATCGTGAGCATAATTTTTGTAGATTCAGAGTGGGAGACTGCGTGCATTGTGAAGCTTGCCACCCATCCTTTGTGTATCAACCTCATGCCATTGTAATGTATGATCTTCAGTGCATATTTCAGTGTTGTTTATGCTGGATCTGGCAGTATTTGCTAGGCATTCTCGGTGAGTCTCTCTTGGTGATGTCACCACTGACAGTTGGATTTGACAAAGCCGAGAACACTTGGGGACTAGGCTGGATTTACACCCCTTTTGCGGAACACCCTTCAAATGTATTACCCCGTAAGAGCCTCCACTTTGCGCTTTGATTCATTTTATTACCGAGTATATGAATATGATCTATTAATTTTTCCTTCCTTGTCTTTGCTGAAAACATATAATTATTGTGTTTTTGCTCAGAAACAGCTAGGAAGTGCTACTGACAATTTATTGTGCAGGGTATCTAACCTCATACTGACAACAATACTGACCTTTATTTGGCTTCTTTTTGTCGCCTGCATCAGACTTGGTACCAGCTCCTTCATCTTTCTTATCACTTTCCCCAGACTCCTCTCCCCCTTCACACATGCATTCTGCTTCAACTTCAAGTTCTCCTTCTAGTAGAGAAGCCAATACAACTTGACACGAACCCAGTACTGACTGTGTTCTTGGAAGCTCAAACAGCTCAATGTCTTCTTGTTTGTTCTTCTTGCCTTTCCCATCCTTTGGCTGCAAATTACCAATATGTGCAAACATTAATTACATCGTACCATCATCTAAGATTTCTTTTTACCTGAGAGGGTTGTCCAATATACCCGATCTGAGTTGGGTGGAGTCTGAGCGGACTCACCGGAAGTCAGGTTGCACCAAAGGCAATCTAATGATTTTCACCTTGCTCTTCTTTAAAGCAGGCGTGCGATCTTCCTCATTGTTAAGCACACGCGCGAAAATGACTGTTGTAAGAGTCGTGTGCTCAACCTGACTCGACCCGTCTCTCTAAAATGCGGCCCGTCTTACCGGAAGTTGGTTTGCAAGAGACTTAGAAAAATTTAGCAAGGACGGTTTACAGAGAGGGTTGAAAATGTTGGCGGATCGACATCGATCCGTCTTGACCCGACATGACCCATCTCTCTAAATGTTGGTCCATCTTACCGGAAGTCAGTGTGCACGAGACTTCAGCAAGAAAGGCTAACAGGCACGGTAGAAAATGTTGGCAGATTGACTCCGTTCGGTCGAATCGAGTCGGTCCGTCTCACCGGAAGTTGGTTTGCGCTAGAAATTCAGCAAGGACGGTTTACAGGGAGGGTTAAAAATGTTGGCGGATTGACTCCATTCGATCGTGTCATTGATCCAACTCGATCCGTCTTACCGGAAGTCGGTTTGCGCGAGTCTTAGAAAAATTCAGCAAGAAGGCTAACAGGCACGGTAAATAATGTTGGCGAATCGACTCCGTTTGATCGGGTCGAGTCGGGTCGTCGATCCGACTCAATCCGACTCGACCCGTCTCTTCAAAAGTCGATCTGCAAGAGACTTAGAAAAATTCAGCAAGAAAGGCTATCAGGCACGGTCAAAAATGTTGGCGGATCAACTCCGTTCGATTGGGTCAAGTCGGGTCGTCGACTCAACTCGATCCGACTCGGCCCATCTCTCCAAAAGTTGGTCTGTCTTACCTGTTGAATCGAAAGGCAAATTGTCGAGTGGAGAAATACATCTCATTAGGGGACTTTGAATTTTGGAGCGAGTTAGATATGGCAAGGGTCACTGCAATAGTGTTGTCGAGTCGTACGAGTCATTTGGAGTGGAGGAATGCATCTGTTTAGGGAGACTTGGAAATTTTCAGCGTGTTAGTGTAAGCAAGGGATACTGTGATATTATTATTATACTATTATTGTTGAGTCGTTCGAACGAGGCACACATGTGTTGCACCTTTCTGTTTGTGGTTTAAGCAACGAGGTATACATGAGTAACGTGCGCTTGTTTGGACTTGTGGCTTTAAAAAAGAACAAGTTATATACATGAGTAGCGCGCGCTTCTTTCTGCTCGTGGCTTAGAAAACGAGGCATACACATGTGTTGCGAGCTTGTTTCGATCTTCCCCATGTTATTATTTATGCTAATGAGATGCAATTTTCCACTGTGGTTTAAAGAACAAGGTGTAAACGAGTAACGGGGGCTTGTTTTGAGTTGTGGCTTAAAGAACAAGGCATACACAGGATGCATATGTGTAGCGCATTTGTTTATGTCGATTGTGGTTTAAACAACGAAATATACATGAGTAACGCGCACTTGTTTGGACTCATGGCTTTAAAAAAGAACGAGTTATGTACATGAGTAACGCGCGCTTCTTTCTGCTCGTGGCTTAGAAAATGAGGCATACACATGTGTTGCGAGCTTGTTTCAATCTTCCCCATGTTATTATTTCTGCTAATGAGATGCAATTTTCCACTGTGGTTTAAAGAACAAGGTGTAAACGAGTAACGGGCGCTTATTTTGACTCTTGGCTTAAAGAACGAGGCATATGCATAAGTAACAGGCACTTGTTTCTGCTCGTGGCTTTAAGAACGAGGCATACACATGTGTAGCATGCTTGTTTATGTCTGTTGCGCCATACTGCTTGTGGTTTAAACATTAGGCTTATTCTATTTTGCGAAACAAAACGAAATGAAATAAAAAGATAAGAAAAACAATGCCGTTTATCAGAATACTGTACTCCTTCTACTCAACACTTTATCTCAGTAGTAATTTTATCAAAATTACTATTTTGCAAAATGAACCCTCAGGGAATTCTTAATGTCATTCTTGTGCTGTGACATGAATTTGAGTTGCTTAGTAGTACAAACAGTTTGGAAGAAGTCATTTACAGTTGCCTTATTCGCGTTACATCCCATTTCGCAAAATTGCAATTTCATGAAAATTACTATTTTGCGAAATGAACCCTATGTGATGTGATTTTGAGTCGCTCAGAACTACAATCATTTTGGAAGAAGTCATTTACAGGCGCCATATTCGTGTTACATCCCATTTTGCAAAATAGCAATTTTATTAAAATTACTATTTTGTGAAATGAACCCTCTGTGAAATCTTAATGTCATTCCTGTGATGTGACATGATTTTGATGCTCAAAAGTTGCTTAACATACACATTTTGAATGCAGTCAGAGACTATGAAAGAGGATAATCACAAGAACAGAGGCCGTGTAAACAGAGCACAGTTTCAGCGAAAAGTTTCTCAGAAAATAGTTTTGCTCGAAATGAAAGCAGAGGAAATCTCTCTTGGTTTCTGAAACCGTATCAGATTTTTTTTGTGAATTGGGAAGTGTCATAAATAAGGCAAGTGTAAATCAATTCTTACATACATACATACATACATACATACATTACTTTATTTACCCTCGGATTTTAGAGTAGCTTGTGCAGCTAATATCTAAGCATTTAACCATCAGATGAGAGATAGGCCACCACACCAGGAAATACGTCCCCTACTCTTTTCGAACAGTGTGTGGGTTTATATTACATCCCACAGAATCAATTATGAAGAGTTGTGAGATGGGGCCTACAGTTTATCGTCCTTATCCGAGAAGACTAGAAAGTCCAAAATGTTTGTACGAGTCGACCCAACTTGGCTGGTACAGAAACTGTCATGTTCGTGTGCCGGCCTTAAGAACGATCATTACTTTCTCTTTTGCGCAACCTGACTTGTCAAGGATCGATGTTAATTACTCTTTTGCACGACCTGACTTCCAGTGATGGGTCAACTCGAGTCAATCCGATGGAGTTGATCCATCGAAATTTTCAACGCGACTCGGATATTACTTTGTAGGTCGCGCGTACGTGCGTGAATAACAAGGAAGGTTGTTTGGTGTGATCTGACTTCCGGTGAGTCCGATCGGACACGATCTGACTCAGATTGGGTGTATTGGACCTGCATGTTACCTGAAAGCCACTATTTAAACCAAAAGCATGGAAATATTCACAAACTAAGCTTCAAACCTTGTCCCTTGCTTTCCCTGAATCTTTACGCTTCTCCTTGTTTGGGACTTTCTGTGATTTACTTCCTGGTCGACCTTATAAAAAGATATAAGACCTAATATATATACATATATATATATATATATATATATATATATATATATATATATATATATTATAATAGTTACTTTTTTACTACTTTGGTATTTTTTTAATTAGTTTCAGTTATGATTTTGTATTACCGGTAATTTTATTTTAAGCCTATTTGAATATTCAGATAAATTCACTAATAAAGAATTATTATTTATGATAAAGAATTAATTATTATTAATACATTTAACTCCCTACTCCCTCATCCCCAAGCTACACTGTATGTCCAGTCACAATTAATTATGGTTTTTGCAAATAGTTTAAAACTCAAGCCAGTGGTGCTAAATTTACCAATTTTTAATTCACCTCTCAAGAAGAGCTATTCAACTTAATAAAGAGATAACCCGGAGGAGCTGGAAAAGAAATGCAGATGGTATTGGATGCTTCATAGAAGTACTGTGTAAAATATTTAGCTTGTGCATGCCAGAGAAGGAAGCTTGGACTTGAGCTCCATAAAATTAATGACAAAACCCCAAATTATATCAGTTGAGACTGCAAACACTCTTCAAATGTATGTCTTCTGACTGAAGTGGATCCTATCTGCAGAACCACTGGACCTCTGAAAACTAACAGACTGACACAAAATTAATAAATATCATTGTTATAAATGCAACTCACTTTTTGCTGAGGCTTGAGATTTGGTTTCGTCATTTTGCACAGCATTAGGGTCCTCCAGGACATACATGTGCTTGGTCTTGATTAATGTGAAATGAATACCATCTTGAATAAAGTCCCTCAGTGGCACCAGCAAACGTGTGTGGAATTTACCACTGTATTCAAGTTCTATTTCATCTTCAGACCAGGGCAAGCTCGCAGTAGCTACCGTTTGGAACAAACCTTAAAATAAAATAAGAAGACCAATTGACACAGTCTGCACATTTTAAAGGAATTTACTTCTAGAATAATAACTCTTTTCACTTTTTTATGCATAGTAATAATTTTATACAGTTTAAGTTTTAGTTTTAGCAATAGTTTATGCCCCATATAATTTAATTGTATTGTTTGATTTAATTGTTTTAATGTGCAATTGAAAACTTCATGTTGATACTAATTTGTGCAATACATATTGAATTAAATTAATTAATTAATAATTAACATTAATTTAATGCCAGAGATTTATTCAACTGACTGGACTCCCCACTTGCATGAATGTCTTCAACACTAGCAGTGCCTTCCTCTTGTGTAACATTCCTTCCATCAACTGATGTCAAAGAGATGGTGGGGATTGAAAGGGCAGGAGACTCGCGTATAACAGCTGTGGGTGCAGCTTTAAGGAACTGGAATTCCACATGGTACTTGTGCTCAGTCTTGGGATAATCTGAGTTGATTTCTGGATCCTGTGGGAAGTTAGTTTAAAGATACTGGCATGTTTAAAAATGTTTGGAAGGTAGGAACAATTGATCAAACTGAAGTTGGATGCAAAACCTGAAATCTAACCATGTCTGATACAATTTTAACTGATAGCCATTTACTGACCTCAACCTCTTCCGGCATTTTAACTCCTTTAATGTTCCTGATGGCTACTGTGACTTGAGCTTCATCAACTGGAACATCTGAAACAAAAACAACAAATTTAATTTGTGTTTGTTTAAATTAAGGCACATGAGCTGAATTGCACACTTTGGAGTAGGGGGTTGGGGGGGGGGGGGGCGGTGGAGAGAAAAAAAAAGGAATTGATCAAGTTCTACCCACCCTCCACAAAAAGAAAAATGAACATACATGTAGTTCCTAATATTAGTTAATTTCCAAGGACAGTGCCAAAACTTTGTTTTAACTTATTTTAATAGGGAGTTTCATTGGTTTGAAAACTTTGCAGTGTTATTTAAAAGGGAGAATTTCAAGCATGTGACCAGTGGGCACTTCAGCAATGGAAAGCCTCCTTGCATAAGTATGTCTGGAGCACAATCATGTGAAAAATTAAGGACTTCTTACCTAATTATCATAATTCAGCCCTCGGGCCGCAAGGGTAATTTTAATGAACTATCTATCTATCTCTGGAGACCATGCCATGAGATTGTTGCATGCATGTGTTACATGCAAAGTTCCATGATTGAGATAACTACAGAACACTTTTGGAATGGAAGGTTTCAAACATACCTTTCAATTTGGAAAGTCCTTTAAAGAAATGCTTTTCATCTGCTGAAATCCTGATGTCGTCAAGAATTGTCAATTGTCGAATGGAGTCAATAGTGTACCCACGGTAACCTGGTACAAGCTAAATAAATAGAGTATGTTTTACTTATTAATATCATCAAATTAAATATCAAAATATTTAAAGATTTGACCTTGTGCCTAGTGCACTAATTTAATTGTGTATTTAAGATTGTAAAGATTCAGAAACTAATTTTGAATATTTTCTCTACAATAAGCTAAGATTTCAACCACATATTTCTGTCTTCCATATTTCTGTCTTCCTATAACAAGTTATATATTAAAGAGAAAACAGGTGTAGCTTCAAAACTTACTGCCAGTGGATTTCCCTGAAGGACAAGATTTTTCAGCTTGGGTAATGTTTTCAACACATTGATGGTGTGGTAAAGATCTGCAAGGTTGTTGAAGCTTAAATCCAGAGATAACAGATGAGGCCTGTAAAAAGGAAGAAAAAGTAAATTGGAATTTCCAAAGGAAGGCTAACTATGCCAAAGCATCTTCCCTTGGAGGGTTATATATTTTTTTTATGGGCTGATAATTTATAATGCTCTGGAACAACCTTCTCTTTGCTCAAATATATTTTCTTAATTGCCTGACCCTTTGTTGGCAAAGGTTGATGGTTATCAGTTGCCACGACAAAAGGTGGGGGAAGGGGGAATACAAAATTACAGGAAAAGTAGTTGGGAGTTGGGCACTAATAATTAAGTATTAATCAGCTAATTACTAGGCCAATAAAAAGTGTTTGCAGGTGGTATGTATGGTACATACATGTAGCTAGTAAATTTGTGTTGTCAAATTAAATTATGTGAGTGTATGTTATATTCACATTGTACATGCTGATGATGTCCATATTAAACTACCATTTGAAAATGTTATAAAACATTTGGATCATGCGTCAGGTGTGCGTTCAATGAGATATGAAGCACTTGGGAAGTTTGGAGAGCACTCAAGAAGCTCAAGTTGCTCTTTGCAACACCTTTAGCAACCCTTACACATCTTTCATGCTCTCAACTGCTTCAAATTTCAATGAACGCATGCTGATACATGAAATAATTGTTAAATATAACCAATTACCAAACCATGACAAACCATGAAGTTGCTTTCATGTGGCCTGTGATGGAAGAAATCAAATTGTAACTGAGACCCAGGTGAATCAGAGGTGGAGGGCAGATACACAGAAAACTGATGTCTGAAATCTGATTAGCTGCCAGTTCCAGCTCCTGTAAATAACAACAAAATTAATTTAGTACAAACATTTGTACTTATTGATAGCTGAGTTAATCTTTTGTCTCATCAGGTCTTCATCAGGCGATGGTGTCAACTGGCTGCGTGTGAGTATAAGAAGCACCGTGGCTAGTGGTGATTGGTGCATTTCGATCCTCGCTTAGGCTGTTGTTAATTGGAGGATTTCGATCCTTGTCGTTCAAACTAGAAATTGTTCCCTCAGCGGTCCGCTTTGGTACTGATCGGCTGTTGTGTTGTTTGATCGTGGGCATCCACGCTTCAGCAATTTCAATTCCACTGTCCCTGTTGATGTTGTTAGGGTGAAGTCTTTTGTGAATAGCCTCTTTAACCCTATGGGTGTACCAATGTGGGTCTCGTCAATAAATTTAACTTCGTCCCAGATCGGATAATGTCCGGTCGCGTTGCTATGTTCTGAAACGGCGGAGGATTGGGTTCAAGCAAGCCGTACAGTTGTATGTCTCTATCATGTTCCTTAATCCGTTCATGCATAGATTTTCCTGTCTCTCCAATATAAACCTTACCACATTCGCAGGGAATCTTGTAGACTACTCCGTCTTGTTTTACTGGATTGACAATGTCCTTAGGTCGCACTAGGTGTGATCTAAGAGTTGTGTCAGATCTGAAAACAGTTCGTATGCCTTGTTGTTGTAGGCAATGGTGAAGAGCCTCCGATGTGCCTTTGACGTACGGCAGAACCACAGTAGATTTAATTGCAGGTTCAGGTTCTTTAGTGGTTGTTCGTCCCTTGGTTTTCGTAAGACTTTTTACAAACGAAAACGGATAACCGTTGGAAACAAGGACCGATGAGAGGTGTTTCTTTTCATGAGAGATAACTGATGATTTTGTTATGAGGTGTTTAGATCGATCGTACAGGCACTTGACAATACCACATTTTACAGATTGCGGGTGGTGTGAATCATAC
>JAEMWC010000096.1:202500-300000 GCA_016490735.1 Pachyseris speciosa
TAACATTTATCACTAGTTCTATTATTGTTGTTATTCCGCATCCTGTTAATTTACCGTAGTCGTTTCATACTTTTTGTACACCTATTGTTTTTCGTTTCATTGTCTGAGTTACGTAACCCGTATGTAATTTGTAACCATTGTTGTAAAATCATATTTAAGTTGTAGGTTTTTAACATTCTGTTTGTAACTGACGAAGGTCGAGAGACCGAAACGTTTTTTAATCATAAATTTTTAAATTTTTATCGTTTTTTGAACCAAAAGTTGTCCATTTTCGGTCTTTTTAACTGTTTTTATATATATATATATATATATATATATATATATATATATATATATATATATATATATACATGTATACAAATTGTACATTAACTCAATAAAGACATCTATACATTTATAGCTATATGTACAGCATGTTGTGGTTCTTGGCTCTTGTTTCTAACAAGCTAACCCGACCTGTGAGACGCTCTGTTACAATTGCACTGTTGAGAGCCAATCAGATTGCAAGGATCACCAGTGATTTCAAAATGGGTGTAAGTAATAAATTAATCAAGATAAAAAAGAGCAGTGCCTAAGTGTGAAATCACCTTTTTGTCAACAATTCTCAGAGACTTAAAGAATTTGAGGATGAAAGCTTGTGAAAGCTTGTCTGGTGTCTTGACAGCAATCTCTCGCAGGTTCTCAGCTTCATCACTCCAGCTACAGTCCACATCATAAGGGATCTTCACTGCCAGCTCTTGCAGTGTTTCAACAGTCTCTAACTGAGCGCTGTTTTCTGTAAAATAAACAAAAGAAGCTGTTTAATTACTGAAAGCTATTACATTTCAGGTAAAGTGTTTTCTTGAATTGATTGAGCTTACCTGGAATGATTGCAGGAATAACTGATGGTGTCTTTACACCTGCGATGGACCCTGTACAGTTTGCTTCTGCGCTACTCTTTAAACTCGCATTACTGCTAACATTGGGAGCTCTCTGGGATAAAAGTAAGAAACCAGGCTTTGAATCATCAGCTAGTTTCTTTTAGCATTTAAAGCCAGACAACAAGTAACGTGCACCAAAGAAAGAATATTCACGACAAGCAAATAATTTAACTTACCCAACTGCCATATCCACAAGGAAATTCTCTAATACACAAAGTATTGAGCTGTGAATGAAACGCAGCAGTAACGTCTAAGGAATTAGCAGTTTCAATCATTTTTTATTTGTATTTTTATCTGAAGCTCGTCCGCCATTTTGGTTGTCAACCAAACACACCAGAACGAGGCAACTGTTTCTAAGCGAAAAAAACAGGGAAAAAAGGAAAACGGGAGTGGAGACCCGGAGATCTGGTACCCAGTTTATCCAATATGGCGGACGATCGTTAACGTCGAACGATTTATATAAAAAAAATTGTTATTTTTTTTAAATGGCAGAGAAAAAGAGTGAATTCATGCATATCAGCGGAGATGCTGATTTCCAAGGTCGCAGCAATTCGATTTTTGGCTGCCTAGACAAGCTCGAACCTGCACCAAAGAGTGACACAGAACCGAAGGTATCGGCTGGGCCTCGTGCACCAAAGCATGTCCCAAATCATGTATTACACCCTGAGAAGTGGACCAAGTACACCTTGGAGGACGACGGCACTGAAAAAAGCATGGGCCTCTCTGGAGATGCGTTAAACAGGCATGTCGCTCTATCGTTTATGGATGAAATCCGTAAAAGAAAAGAAATCCCGAGCGAAATTACTGAATCGGAATCAGATGTAGTTATGTGTGAAAAACACGTCTTCTCAAAATCTGCCCTTAAGCATAAAATAGAAGTAGACAAAGGCCCTGTAAAGTCTCAGATCGTGGAGGGTGTCAATGTTATGCCTGAGTATGTGATAGGCATATCCCCTTCCAAAACACCCAAAAAAGAGCTAAAAACGGAACCAGATGATAAGAAATTACAGTCCCCAGGGAAAACAATCTGTCTGGACCACTTGGCGCAGAATGAAACAGCAAACACTTCTCCAGAAGTCCCAAGGGATGTGTCAGGTTTAGTAGAGGAACAAGATGGTGCAAAGTTTGCCAAAAGAAAGGTAAAGTCACGTAGTGGACTTCGTGCAAAGAAGTCGTCAACAGAAGATGAATGTTAATAGTGTCCACCTTAGAGGGATTTCACTGTATTCCATTACTTGTACACTGTAATGAACGATGAAGACATCAAGCTAAGGGACTGAAAATATTTCTTTGAAGTTTAATTAGATGCTCACAACATTATGAAACTTTTAACTGTAAAGCATGCTACTGAAAAAAAGTTGTAGAAAATACAATCATCTGAAGCCATTCAAGCCTCATTCATTTCTTTCAGAACTGTGTCACTCTGGCTAGGTGAAGAGCTTGTGGAAAAAACTAAACAAAACTGGTTGGAATATCAATATATTAAGAACAGGAAAATGATCAAAATGTGACCCCAATTGACTTAAAAGACAAAACAGTTTTATTGGTTTCCAGTGATTTGCCACGCCTGTGTGTCATTGGGTGCACCCTCCCATTCAGTACTTTAGCACTCTCCTCGGACTTTTCTCTGAACAGCCCTAAAAACAGTCTTGTATAATAACCTTGTAAAGAAACCTTCCCATGCCTTCATTGTAAATCCCATACTTACACCCATCAATGAGAGGCAAAAGCTTGCAATATCTGTGATTTTGTAAACAATTTTGTACCTTAATTTCAGTTAGCTTTATTCTTTGTGCATTCAACTACGTACCACACAGCCAATAGGTAACTATCATGATGGTGTCATTTGACAACAACTACCAGAATTCAGTTTGTTTTTCCTTTCCTATTCAAATTTTGTAATCCCAGTGGGGTAAAAATAACAGCAGGTCTAATTAGCATGAGAAAAGCAAAACCCAAAAGATTCTGATAGTTGTTGTCAAATGGCATCATCATGCCATTGTATCCTATTGTCATCTTGGTTCTGATCACTATTGAGTCATGTTGTGATTGCAACAGGGCTCATAATAAATATTGTTTTCGTAGAAATCTACTAGTCATTCAAAACTAAACACGTAAATTGTCTAAATCTTCCACTTAGACACTTCGAAAACACAAAGAAGCGGTCGCCATTTTTTTGACAACTGCTACTCACTATCTATCTATCAGAATAGATGGTGAGTAGCATAGCCAATCAGGGAATCGCATTCCTGATAGAACGCTAGTAGATTTATACTAAATGTGTATAGAGGCTCATTAAATCAAGGTTCCACTGTAGTCACTGTTGCAGCTTTAAGGGTTAACGTAATGCCTTTTCTTTTCATTGGGTTGAGGATCTGAAACTCTTTCAAAATTGGCTGGCTTAATTACAAGAAAAGATCGAAAGGTGAAAAGGGGATATTGTGATCACCCAAAGTTTAGTTTAAAGCAAGAAAATGGTAGGTTTATTTTTAGACATTTTCCTTTCCCACTGTGGTTAAATTTTTGTGAACTTATGACTGCATGAAAATCAAATTAAACCCTTTTGAAAATTGAAGGCATTGGGGCAGTGTAGTTTAGTTACAAACAAAATTTCTGTTTGATTAAGACAAGGCTGTTAAGAAAGCATGTACAAATCCAATGTGATACTTTTGCAAAGATGGTTTGGCCTGAAGAGTTGTCATTTTCATCTTGTTATGTCACTCATATTGCCACAGTTGAAATTATTAAAATTGACCAGCATCTTTCAATCTTGATATTGTTGTGGTAGTTTCTAACCATTACTTTCTCTGACAGGAAAATAAAGTTACTTGCTTTATCTTACTCTTAACATTTGATGTCCATCTGCGAACAGGGGCATCTGTATAGCTGGCAGCAAATCTCAACTGCTAGCCTTAACTTAATGTAAATTTGGTAAATTTTGTAATTTCTGCTCATAGTGTTTTTATAATATTGTACACAGATTTATTTTATTTTAGCCATTAATTGTAAATATTGTACAGAATTGTAGTTTATAAGTTATCATATGTTTTGTTGACTTTTTTTGTTATTGTTTTCTCGGAAACAGCTTTTATAATAGCTACTCTTAAATTCGAGAAAAAATAAAGTTTATGTATGTATGAGATGCCCTTCATTCTCTGGAATTCATCCAATAAACAATATATCTGGTTTTGCAGGCTGATGATCAGACCTAACTTGAAAAAGGTAGGGTTTCCACGGTAAGGGAGAAATCAGGGGAAAACGGACTTATCAAGGTCATGGAAAAGTCAGGGGAATTATGAATCAAGTAGGGGGAATTCTACCCAGAAGACATTGAAAAGTCAGGGAATTTTACATTAGGTTTGGGAAGGAGATTCCTTGTTAGTAAAGGTAATGTCATTTCTGAAAAAATATATATTTATTTAGCTTCGCCAGAGACCTGGCAGGGACCCTACAACAGCTTGAGCCAATTACTGTAGGCCCATAACTGCAAATCCCTTCCCCATAACCACATTCTAGTAGAGATAGATCACCACACTGAGGACTATGTCCCCTACTCTTTTCGAACAGTTCATGGGTTCTTAACGTCCCACAGATTGATAGGTTTTGAGTATGTCATTCGTTAAGGCATTATTGAAGCTTAGAAGCTGAAACTTGGTGATAATAGACCCTTTTCATAATGGTGCCCGACAAATTATTCTTTTATTCTTATGATAATGAGCCCTACTAGCCTCGTCAGCATGTGCAAAATTCAATAGAATTTTTTCATTAAAGTGAGGTTAGTAGGGCTAATTCCCGGGGGGTACTCCCATAAAGTCCGGATAGGTGTGTGCCGCGAAGGGTCTTAAACCCTGACCCTATTTAAGGAACAATCCAACGAAAATTGATACCCTATTTAAGGCCCAAATCCGAAAAATGACACCCTATGCAAGTGAAGAACAAAAACTCAAAATAGCTTGAACAGGTCAACTCAAAAACACAATCTTTTTAAAATCGCTTTTGGCAATACTTTAACTTTGACAGATCATTTGTTTTCCTCTTAACTGGGTGTTTACACCCTGCTATTTTTGCTGATACAAATTTAGGCACTCTATCTAAGGATCACACTGGGACACTATGCCAACATAGCCGAAAAGGATACCCTATTTAAGGATCGAGAACCTCCAAAAACCATACCCTATTCCGCGGCACGTACCTATATAGCCCATATAGGGGAGTACCCCCCCCCCCCCCCGGGGGCTAATTAACACATATACAAAAGAATAATTAAAATCGTCCGCCATTATGTAAAAGGTCTATTGGTTTGTGGTCAGTGAAAAGGCAGCGAATTTTTTCTATTCCATTGAGTGGCAACCGTGATAAGGGAGTGGCAGTTCTAACCCAGTCCCCAGGGCCTCCGCACTATTCGAAATGGCACTTAGGGGTCGAGTTGAAACAAAATTCATCTATGTATATAAGGGGAGGTTAAGAAATAACAAATCAAGTGGCTCTGTAGTGAAGAAGTTATTTCCAAATGACAAAGCTTCAAGTTTTTAGTGCCTTTCAGCCGTGAGAAGCCAAATGTTTACAAATTGATCTCCTATGCCACCTCAGGCCAGGCAAAAACATGTTTATCATCCTTTCCTTTGCTCGTGTCTGACACTATAGCTATTTCTTATAATATTTACCATTAACGGTCATTAACTACAGAAACGAATGCGAAACAAACCGGAACTCAAGCTTGGGTATTTCTTTTTATTGCCACATGGTGAAATAATTCTGCTACAAGGGCCAAGGCCATACTGTCTATGAATACTAAGAAGTAAAAACTAGTTTTAAATGAAAGGGGGTTGTGGAAACAACAGCTGGGTGAAAAACCTCCCCGTGCGTCCACTTGCTCCTAGGAGGAAAACCCCGAGCCAGCTGTACCCCCATTCTTAGACCTCCCGGGCTGGGCCGAAACAAAGTACTAAATATATGACGGATGAAAACGGGTAACATTAGCCAGAATGCCTTTTCTTCTCGGGACATTTACTTACAGTTCAATAAACTACCCAGGACTGTCATATTGATCGTTATTATTCATAGACGCGCAGGAAGAACTTATTGCATTGGTTGCCAAGCACGCGCGGCAATGCTTAATAGTTGAAATCCTAAGAAACTATAAGAGTAAAACATTAAGAGAATACCAAGTTCGAAACTGGGGTCACAGTTTGGGAATTTATGCACAGACTCAGAATTTCAGATATTATTCACGACTTCGTTAATGATCCTGGGAGTGAAAGAGTTAAATTTATCATATGACCTGTACGGCTCCGCACGCGCTTTGATTGTGAACAATTGAGAAAATCCCCGTATGAGGGCCGTACGCCTCAGTGCGAGCAGGGCCGGAAATAGCCGTACGGCTTAGGAACACTTACGGCCCGAGCGATACGAATTTAGAGGATTTCGTCGCGTCTAACCAAAAACACTAAAACACTTATTGGCTGAGTCAGGTAGGACCGGACGGGAAAATGTTTGGCTCTCTGTCATGGCGCACGGACCACGTTGCGTTCGGTCCTTACGCATGACCTCGAGCCAAATACTCATGCTTAAATAAGTTGTTCTTTATAACTTGTGAATCTTAAACGTAAAGAAGTAATTCAACTTAATCGACGAATTCTAGAAACAGAAGAGTTAATGAAAAAACACAGCAAAACGTATTTAGCAGCAAGCGATTCGCAAAGAGGAGTGTCTTAATGGCGTACCATATACAAAGCGGACTAATTCTCGAACTGTAAATTAACTGAAACCTTATCATTCAGCTGCCCACAAACATCATTCACGAAATTTTCTTGACGACTTGACAACAAATATGAGTCAGAAGAAAGCTTACGAGAGAGAATTTCAGCATGGCTTAAAAGTCCGATTACGTTTTGTAAATTTAACTATACAGTGTTAGCAACACTGTATAGTAAAAGTACCAGGGAGAATTTTGACTCTGATATATTATTGGACAAAACGAAAGCTAACTTTTTTCCTGATTACGCACGCACCCTTTTATCTTAAGACCGGTTTACTTTAATTTTCATTTCACATTGTATGCCTAAACTTTTCTCTAAAATGCAAATCGTTTTATCACAAAAAGTGCTTATCCCTTCTTTCCTGTCACTAACTCACTTGCACTCCTAGATTGAACAGTCATTCTTTTATAATTCATTTATCAGTCATTTGCTAACACGCGCACGCTTTCTAAATCTATCTAATCATTACCAATCCGTCATAATTCAATTATCAGCCATTTACTAACACGTACACTCTTTTTAAGTCTATCTAAGCATTACCACTCAGTCATAATTGATTTATCAGTCAATTGCTAACACGCACACTCTTTTAAGTCTTCCTAATCATTATCACTCCGTTATAATTCACTTATCAGTCACTTGCCAACACGCGCACTCTTTTTAAGCCGATTTAATCATTACCACTCAATCATAATTGATTTATCAGTCATTTGCTAACATGCGCATGCGTTTTAAGTCTATCTAATCATTACCACTCCGTCACAATTGATTTATCAGTCATTTGATAACACGTGCACGCTTTTCAAATCTATCTAATCATTACCACTCCATCATAATTCAATTATCAGTCATTTGCTGACACGCACACTCTTTTGAAGTCTATGTAATCATTAACACTCCGTCATAATTCATTTATCAGTCATTTGCTAACACGCGCACGCTTTCTAAATCTATCTAATCATCACCAATCCGTCATAATACAATTATCAGCCATTTACTAACACGTACACTCTTTTTAAGTCTATCTAAGCATTACCACTCGGTCATAATTGATTTATCAGTCAATTGTTAACACGCACACTCTTTTAAGTCTTCCTAATCATTATCACTCCGTTATAATTCAATTATCAGTCACTTGCCAACACGCGCACTCTTTTCAAGCCGATCTAATCATTACCACTCAGTCATAATTGATTTATCAGTCATTTGCTAACACGCGCACTCTTTGCCGATCTAATCATGACAACTCCGTCGTGATTCATTTCTCAGTCATTTGCTAACACGCGCACTCTTTTTAAGCCGATCTAATCATTACAACTCTGTCATGATTCATTTCTCAGTCATTTGCTAACACGCACATTCTTTTTAATTCTACCTAATCATTACCACTCCGTCATAATTGATTTATCAGTCATTTGCTAACATGTGCATGCTTTTTAAGTCTATCTAATCATTACCACTCCGTCATAATTCACTTATCAGTCAGAGCAGAGTTGGCGCAGTGGTGAGTGGTGGCAGTGGTGGCAGTGGGGAGCAGAGTTGGCGCAGTGGTGAGAGCGCTCGCCTCCCACCAGTGGTCCCGGGTTCGATTCCCGGACTCGGCGTCATAAGTGGGCTGAGTTTGTTGGTTCTCTACTCTGCTCCGAGAGGTTTTTCTCCGGGTACTCCGGTTTTCCCATCTCGCCAAAAACCAACATTTGATTTGATTTGATTTACTTAGAGTTGATTTGATTTAGTCTCCCCAATTAGTAGAGCATCTGTGCTCGGCTAAATACATTTGAGACTTAAATAAAGTGATTATTATTATTATTATTATTATTATTATTATTATTATTATTATTATTGCTAACACGCGCACTCTTTTTAAGCTGATCTAATCATTACCGCTCAGTCATAATTGTTTTATCAGTCATTTGCTAACATGAACATGCTTTTTAAGTATATTTAATCATTCCCACTCCGTCATAATTCAATTATCAGTCATTTGCTAACACGCGCACTCTTTATAAGTCTATGTAATCATTACCACTCCGTCATAATTCATTTATCAGTCATTTGAGAACACGCGCACGCTTTTTAAATTTATCTAATCATTACCACTCCGTCATAATTCAATTATCGGCCATTTGCTAACACGCACACTCTTTTTAAGTCTACCTAATCATTACCACTCCGTCATAATTCCTTTAATTATCAGCCATTTGCTAACACGCACACTCTTTTAAGTCTACCTCATCATTACCACTCCGTCATAATTCATTTAATTATCAGTCGTTTGCTAACACGCACACTCTTTTAAGTCTACCTCATCATTACCACTCCGTCATAATTCATTTAATTATCAGTCGTTTGCTAACACGCACACTATTTTTATTTCTATGCAATCATTTCCTTTCCGTCATAATTCATTTATCAGTCATTTGCTAACATGCGCACTCTTTTAAGCTGATCTAATCATTACCACTCAGTCATAATTGATTTATCAGTCATTTGCTAACATGCGCATGCGTTTTAAGTCTATCTAATCATTACCACTCCGTCACAATTGATTTATCAGTCATTTGATAACACGTGCACGCTTTTCAAATCTATCTAATCATTACCACTCCGTCATAATTCAATTATCAGCCATTTGCTAACACGCACACTCTTAAGTCTACCTAATCATTACCACTCCGTCATAACTCATTTAATTATCAGTCGTTTGCTAACACACACACTATTTTAAGTCTACCTAATCATTACCACTCCATCATGATTCATTTATCAGCCATTTGCTAACACGCACACTCTTTTAAGTCTACCTCATCATTACCACTCCGTCATAATTCATTTAATTATCAGGCGTTTGCTAACACGCACACTATTTTTATTTCTATGCAATCATTACCTTCCCGTCATAATTCATTTATCAGTCAGTTGCTAACACGCGCACTCTTTTTAAGCTGATCTAATCATTACCACTCAGTCATAATTGATTTATCAGTCATTTGCTAACATGCGCATGCTTTTTAAGTCTATCTAATCACTACCACTCCGTCATAATTCAATTATCAGTCATTTGCTAACACGCGCACTGTTTTTAAGTCTATGTAATCATTACCACTCCGTCATAATTTATTTATCAGTCATTTGATAACACGCGCACGCTTTTTAAATCTATCTAATCATTACCACTCCGTCATAATTCAATTATCAGCCATTTGCTAACACGCACACTCTTTTTAAGTCTACCTAATCATTACCACTCCATCATGATTCATTTATCAGTCATTTGCTAACACGCGCACTCTTTTTAAGTCTATGCAATCATTACCTTCCCGTCAGAATTAATTTATCAATCAGTTGCTAACACGCGCACTCTTCGTAAGTTTATCTAATCATAACCACTCCGTCATAATTCATTTATGAGTTACTTGCTAACACGCGCACTATTTTAAAGCCAACTAATCATTACCATTCCGTCATAATTCGTCAGTCATTTGGTAACAAGCGCACTCTTTTAAAGTCCATCTAATCATTACCATTCCGTCATAATTCATTATCATGCAGTCATTTCCTAACATGCGCACTCTTTTAAGTAATTTGCTTACACTCGCACTCTATCCAAGTTCACCGCCACTTTGTCCAAACTCGAACCCAGGCTTTCTATCTCTTTTCCTCCCTTGTCGTCGAGAGAGACCCTGGTCGGACCTGATCATGTGAACACCCAAAATCTGGGTGGTAAAAAAATTGATGGCAGCGAGGGGTGGCAAAGTCAAGAAACTTTTACTGCTACAAAACGGCTTTAATGATCCACCCTCCCTGCAGTTTTGATGTTTTTACTGGTCACGTGATCAGGTACAACCAGGGTCTCTCTCTCGACGACAAGGGAGGAAAAGAGAAAGAGCCTGGGTTCTAGGTTGTACTCTGTCTTAATTCATTTATTGGTCATTTTCGAACGTCCGCACTCTCTATTTAAGAGTGCTTAACCCGTCGTAATTCCTTACTCAATTATTTGCTAGCACGCTCACTATATCAAATTTTATATTATTATTGGCACTCTGTTTTAAGTCATCCATCAGTAGCATGGTTTCCATGGAAACAGCATGTCGATCAAAGTTGTCATTAGCATCGAAATTTGATTGTCTGGCCATTGGTAGAAATATAATTTGTGATCAACAAAGAGGAAAACTTTTTTCAAATTTTGCGTAGAAAACTACCTTAACTTATTATTAAGCTTAGTATCAAAGTTCTCCCTGGATATTTTTTCTTCTCTGACGAACTTGAATTTACAGTCAGAACATTTATATCAAATTAACTGACATTGAGAAGAACGAAATGAGCAATTTCATCACTTTTTAGCTATTATGAAACTAAGTATCTCCCAAATTCAAAATGGCACACTTATTTGTGTATTCTTATCATTACTGGTTACATAATTTCTTCTGCGCTTCTATTAATCTCCTTACAGCCTTAATTAATTATTCGAGTTGCAACCCTAGAGCCTCAGGAAATTAATGCTCTACAATGAAGTTTTAAAAGATAGTTCACTGCGTAGGGTCATTAACCGGTTGAAGGCAACATGTATAGCAGCTGGTCCTTTATCTTGATCTTGTGTAATGCCATTGTGTCCCCAGTTAAAAGAGTGTAACTTCTGACAAGGTTCCCTTACATTCATTTCTGCGGCCATTGCTAAAGAATATAGAAGAAATGTTGCACAGATTAGCCCAAGCTTGATCTTTCTCATTGTTAGCTCGCTTATTCAGAGTGAGTAACTTATGAGACGTCTGTAGTTCCGTATCTGAACAAGTAGATTGTTTTGTTTTTAGTACTGTTGCTGAGAAACAAAGCACACGAAGCAGCCAAGTTTAGTATGAGCAAACGATACTTTTAAGTATCTGAGAGTGCGAGAGAGTCGATGAACAAGCATGCATGAGTGATAGTGCTAGTTAAGATTCATAGCCTCTCATGCATCGCACCAATTAGAACGCCACTGTTTGCAGCGAGAAGGTAACTTAAATTTCATTTAGCCAAGAAAAAATCTCAAGGAACAGGTGATCTAACAGTGTTTTACAGAAGCGTTTTTACTGCTTAGATGGCTTCGCTTTACTATCCCTAAGGAAAAATCAAGGGAATACTTGTAGTGTACGAGGCCGAGTCAATACACACCTTTGAGCCACTTCTTATCATGTCTAACGGTGTGCCTTCAAAGCTGCTTTTGAGACCGACCTTGATGGCATGGTCTAAAACTTCTTATCTAGAGGAGAGAATCATTGGCTGGTTTAATTCTAACTTCTTGGATCATTAAGTTACAGTTCACTCTAGCTTAAATAGTTTGACAAACAGCCCCTAATGCATGTAAAGCTTTCAAAAACGAAAACAGCCTTTCGGAAATATTTTGTTCCCGTTTTTCCAGATAGTTTGTCCACACAAACCGGCGACGTTTCAGTTCTAGATCTGTTGGGAAATATATAACGAAAATTGAGAGAATATCGTATTTATGTCGAGAATAAAGGGTTAACATTCGCGATCAAAAGCAGACCCAAAACATCTCTAGCCATGTCTGTTATGTCATACCTGGAAATTCATATCTTGTCAAAATGTATCCTCACGGATCCTTGTTGTCTGCGACAGTCTTTGCTAACTGCAATAAAACTTTTAGGTTAATTGAACTCTATTAACTTTGATTCTTCAAGTATAGACTGCGAGCAGTCTCTCTTTCTTTATTTCCGTCAATTGATATATCAAATGGGGACTGAACCTCCTAGTCGTCGATGAATGTGCAGGTAGAAGCGATTGAGCTCACATGCACCGAACTAACTTGATTCTTCTTCAAGTATTGAAGCATTACGGAAAAGAAATAATCTCAAGGAACAGGTGACGTTGCCACGTATTACAAAATAAGAAAGAAAATTAGTTGCATACCATTTAGGTCCTTTGTAGGCGGCGTTCTTCTGCTAATAACTGTATGTCGTCGAATTCATCCACTGACGATGGAATTCGTTCTTTGAAGGCTTCCCTCCTCACTCCCCCCAAGAATAATCTACAAATTTCAATAAAATGCGTAAATAACAGCTGTGAATTCGAAGTATTCACTCAAAAAAAAAAAAAGAATTGCAAATCGGCTCAAGATTAGTTTTCCCTACCAAACAGAAACATTTTCCACGCAATCCATTCATTTCATGAGTTGTTCACTCAAACGCGCTTTTGCAATGGGCGCCATTTTGATAGACCCTGTCTCAGTCTTCACTTATCTTAACTACACGGTGCGAGGTAACGGCTTGGATTTTGCCTTTCAGTTATTAATTCCAGTTTGTAGCGGGAACATGCTAAGGTTGAGTACGATTCGGGCACAACCATGCAAGAACAACGGGGTCAAAATGGTACGAGTAGACCAATATTTTCCTTACGTATGGGGATAGTTAAGTCGTAACGAGCGATACAGGCGGGCGAGCGCGTGAAAATTGCCTCTCGCGAGGAGACGCCACGCGCAGAGGGGAAGGAAATACAAGTGTGCTGGTTTCCCGAGCTTCATTAGCCCTGAGAAAACAAGGGAATACTTGTACTCTGCGGAGGCGAGTCAATACACACCCTTGAGTCCCTTCTTTATCGTGTCTAACGTTGTGCCTTCCCAGCTGCCTTCGAGACGGACCAAGGTCCTGTAGAAGAGAGAACTATTGGTTTAATAGGCCGTTCCGGAGTTGCGCAGGGAACTGGGGCGAGTTTCAAATTTTAACCAATCGATAAATTGACATCATCACATGAAAGATAACGTTGAGAATGGCCATTTGACCAAGTTTGATGATTTTTCATTCAAAAGAGGCCAAGTTATGGGCTTTAAAACATAGTTCAAAATCCATACAAACGTCTCTAACCATGTGCATGCAAAGTCCTTCCTATACGAAGAAAAAGTGGTGCGTGTGTATTTATGAATCAATTTCCTTTATTTCCGTTTTTCCAGTTTATCCACACAAAGAAATTTTCTGCGGAAATTATTCAATGGACGGTATAAACCGCGTTGGTCTTGAGGAGTATGTGATTACTAGCAATCAAAACAATCATTCAAAACTGCCATTGGTCACGCTACTCGCCTGCGGCTCGAAGGTTACTTCGTCGTTCTTCCCATGTTATGACGTCATCCGTACGTTACCAGAGCACACACGCACTGTCAAATGGAATCTATTGTTAAATATGTAATGAACATTGAGAGAATATCATATTATAAAGGATTAACATCAGCATTTTAAAGTAGATCTAAAGCTTCTCTGGTTATGTCTGTTATGGCATACCTGGCTGCACATTCGTATCTCGCCATAAGGTATCCTCACGGATTCTCGTTGTCAGCGTCAGTCTTTGATGGTCTTTGATAACTGCAAAGAAATGTTTCGGTTGAGCCCTATAAACAACTTGATTCTTCAAAACTCAAGCCTAAATTTCCCGCTGGAATAAGTTTCTGATAGCAGTTTCTCATACTTTTCTAACTGGCTTTAACCTTTAGCCAGGGAATCCATTTTACCATCTTTCTGTACAGACAATTGATAGAAAGGATATTGAACCTTCTTATCGTCCTTCTCACTTAGTTCCATTTAGAGCATTGTCCATTTTATCCACGTTAATAGCTCTATTATATCTATTTTGTGGTTCTTTGGCAATACCTACCATAAATTTCTTCCTCGGCGTAAGTCTTCTTCGCACTGGATTCTAAACACATCTCTGACAACTGCGAGAAACGAACAATCAATCAGTTCCTGATCAGTCATTACAGGAAAGAGCTCCCCTCCTCGAAGGCACCGCCTACTCAATACCCAAGAGAGGGAAAAGGATTTTTATAAAGTTTTCTTTAAAGGGAACCTCCACTCTTACAAAAAATTGACGCTAAATTGTAGGCAATAATTATGGTTGCCCTATTGTTTAACACAAAGGATTTTCTGCTTCATTTGCTTCCTGACAATAGATGCAGCCATTACACGTCATCAAATCCAAAATGGCCGCCCCCCCTGGAAATTTGAAAGAGAAAATAGGAGATAATGATATCATTTTTTTTGTACACTTAAATGTTATATCAACGTTTCATAATAAAATTTGGAAGCTAGTAATTATTTCCAACAATTTAGCGTGAATTTTTGGTAAGAGTGGAGGTTCCCTTTAAAGATTTAGGTTGTATACAAAAAAAAAAAGTCATTTCCTGTAGTTATAACTTCTCGTATCTCGAAGTGGGCGCATTTCGATCCCCTCAACCCTCCCAAAGATCAACCCTAATAATCCAGATCATGTGTGAACTCGTTTTTGAAAATCCTTCATATGACATGTGCGCCCCGCCTTCCTTCGCATATCAGTGTGGATATAAGTTTCAGCCATAAAATACATTACCTGTGTTTCACTCCTTACTTCGACTAAAGAATCATCTTTTCGTACGCGAGCTGTCTTTCGTCTGGAACTTCTGGTCACTATCAGCGTTGATATGAAAAGACAAAGTGGCTGTGTCATGGTTTACTTATGTACAATATTTGCATCTGAGATTGTGTTTCATAACCTCCACTACTCTTGAGTAAAAGATGATGTTATGCAATGCGGTTTTGCCTATTTTAACACACGAGGAAGGTATAAGAAAATGATGGACTAATTGCTGTACCCAGGGACCAAATAGTAGTGTAAATTACGCAGTGTGTTGAACCCTATTTTCGCAGACTTCTTAGCCATTAGTAGATCAGCCTATTTAAGTCGGAACTAACGAAACTGGGTATTCCGTTGGTAAAATGCAGGATTTTATACAATTTTCAACGAGGGATTAATGACGTACCTTCAGACCTACGTCGCGCATCCCAAACCCCTTACCCCACCCCATAGAGGCTCTCAACCTTGGCCGAGACATACCCTATGAAGGGTGGCGTAGGGATAAGGGATGTCGTGATTCTGGAAAATGGCCATTTTTTCTTGAATTTGGTGAAGCAAGGACCTCTCGTTCGTTGTTTGAACTTCGGGTCTCCCTCTGTCTCCTTCCTCGTTAAATGATGATCTGCGTGGGAAGAAAGTGCTTTGAACGTACATTATGCAACACGTTATTTCAGTTACTAATTACCTCGTTCTCAAGCATTCAGTATCACTAAAACAAGAGAAAGGCTTTGCTACAAGTGAATGCATAATAAAAAAGACACGGCAATGGAGGGATAGAACCTTCTTTGTTTAGATCCGAACGCAAATTCAGTAATTGTCAATTTAATATCGCTTTTCCTTTTATTTATAATCGTCATCAACAAGTAGCTTCTGAAAGATTTGACAACACAAGTTCTTGAACTTACCTGTACACCAGCTTGTAGATCGTTTGCATACTCTAGACTTCTTCTTCTTCTTCTTCTTCTTCTTCTACTCTTCATTCAATAGTTATCTGTAACAATCTGTCAATAAAACTGCTAACAAAATACAAGTGAAGCATGGTATAATCATATCATTCAGCTGGCAATCCTGAAAAGAAATCAGCAAATTAGAGCATCTCCTGAGCATACAAGTATGTAAGTAAACCAGTCAATAAAGCAATCAATCGATTGCATGATAAGTAAATTAACAAATCGATAATTATATCGCGAGATCTCATTTGCGAGTCCTTGCCAGCGCAGTTGCAGACATTGCGCGTGTTCTCTCTCTGTCACGTGAGCGTTCACTCTCGCTCACTCTCTCGCACGCACTCCACAAACACACACAGGACTGATACAAACAACGGATTTGACAACTACATACAAACAAAACAAGTGCTTACACAAACGTAACATATATGGGGAGGGTTTAGGGTAAGAAGAGAGTATGATGTAGAAATAAGAGGCTCTGGTCAATAAAAGAGAAATTGAGCCTTGTGTGGAAATAATAGGGATATCAGTAAGATATAAGAAAAGTAGTGGACAGGTGACCATCCGGGAGGATAAATGGGTGCGAATAAGTCTGTAGAGTGAAGGTGTGAGTAGGAAAAGGAGTGTCATAGTGACAGAAAATGGGAATTTTGTAGAGTTTGAACTCTGGAAATTGACGGCAAATCATAAAATCAATCCTTTTATGAGGTAGAGGAATGGCTTATAGACCGTTTTCATTCACGTGACTACTAGCCATATTGGTTTACTGAAACAAAAGATTCCCAATTCCCAGAGGCTTAGTTTGGGACACCAGCATGGCCGCTGTTCCTTTGTTTTGGGACACCAACATGGCCGCCATGACGTCATATGAAAACACTCTATTGTAGCCTAGAGTCTTGTGTATAGACTTCAGTAGTCCAGACGCTAGGAACCTTGCAGTTCAACAAAAACCAACCAAATCACCAACAAAGAAAAACCACAGTAGTCTTGCTCCAACTTCCCCCGCTGCAACTGCCATCTTCCTCTGCAATAACGCGGTGATCCAAGATTGATGTCCCTTAGCTTTCGAACCATTTGGACTATTTCTGTGCGCAGGAAATATGCCATTCTAATGAAGACCAAGAATGATGACGCATTTTAGCTATAAACCTGTGAATAGTAATGGAATAAAATTTCCAGCAGGCAAATTCTGTGCTCCATGTGTTGAAGGAGAAAATTAAATCATTTACTGTCGATTACTTCGCAACAGGTACGGAGAAAGATTGCGCAACACGACGAACGAATGCTATAGTTGAGCGCAGTGGTAAAAGTGAAACCCAAAACGTATCAAGTCAATATGTCCATAGTCTTGAAGGTAGATCATGATATCGGGATAAACACAGACCGCACGAGAAGGTGGAACTCAAAACAGTGAAATGCAGATCGAATTCGAAATCCGGAGACAAGGCGCAATCGCGCGCAGCCTTCATGGCGATGTTGGCAAGATAAGCTCGCGTTTTTGCGCATAATGCTGTCAGATCTAATGAACGATACAGAAGCAGAAGAATAGACAGCTTGTTCAAGACGATACTTGCAGAGTCTGATCACTCTGATGTCCAACACCGGAGAAAGCAGTAAGTGCCCCTATGACTGGAAAAGCACCGAAAATAATTGCAAAGATGAAAGTCAGTGGAAGCGTCAAGAAAACATTTGAACAAGATAAAGCACGTGACCATGGGCAGATTGCACATGACAAAACTGGATGAAGCACATGGATTGAACTTCACAGGATGACGGCATGAGGAATACAAATCGGTGAATTATACTGAGGTTACTCGAATGTGGACAGACTACAAACGACACGATTGATGTTATAATCGAAAGGAAGAGAATTGACTATAAACTTGAAAAGAGACGAAACGAGAAGCACAGATTGTTGTGAAAAACAGTTGCGAAACATGAGTTCGTGTGTGAAGTACGAAAAAGATGACGACTTAGGTCTATCATGAGCCTACAAAAGCCGGTTAATACACGATTACGGAATCATTTCGAACGCTGAATACGCTGTAGATGGAGAGTAGTTTGGGATGAATTAATGGGTTACCTTACTCGAAGTACGAAAAAGATGACGACTTAGGTCTATCATAGGCCTACAAAAGCCGGTCAATACACGATTACGGAATTATTTCCAACGCTGAATACCTGTAGATGGAGAGTAGTTTTGGATGAATTAATGGATGGTATACCTTACCTTTACGAAATGAGATAAATATGGATAAAAAAGATATCGCTATTCAGTGCTTTGTTGATAATAAAAAGACCAAGATGTAACATGGATCGAAGACGACCGGGAAAGCGGTAATGTAATTACAAAATGATTTCAGGCATTAATTGAATACACTCGGCGGTAGTTGGAGAGCAGTTTGGACTGCATCAATTTGTAGTATAATAAACATCTTAACTCTTCGGAATGAGACAAAAATGGGTCAACTCAAAAAGACATCGATATCGCCTGAAATTCGGATGTTACTCGGTGCCATGAAACGATTAAGGTTGAATATATGAGAGACAGGGAGGGGTAATATTTTTACGAAATTATTTCGTGCGTTGAATCCATTGTAGTCATTGCGCAGCCAGTTGAGGCTGCATTTTCGAAAAGAAGCAAATATAGATCGAACGAGTCATCGATATCGTCTGAAATTTGAGCATCCCTCATCATTTTGCTGAAATAATGAGATGAAACGTTGCAGCCCACTTTTCCAATCCTCGTATCTTAATCTCCAGCTAAAGATGACATTAGCGTTGTTCTGTGAAGCTGTCTTGTTTCTTGGAAACTGTAGAATTGATTACCTGCAACAAAAGAAGAAAACTGACAAGAGTAAGTACAGTATGATCATCATGATAATAAAACACAACAATCAATTTCAAACAAACAAGACGAGGTGAAGATCTCAGCGAGAAACCTATCATATACATCTCACAGCACTCAAGTCTGTTATAGATTCAGCTCCTCACTAACTAATAAGAGGTGTACTCAACAATTAACGAAGTAGGCGTTGTCTCAGTAGAGATAGGCCTTTCAGTCAAACTGATAAGGGAGAAGACGGACATCTCCCAAGAAAGAGATCAAACAAGCCCTACCTGGCTTTCCGGAGTGGAGCACTAGAGAGTACTATAAGATTAGTACTAGAGGTACTATAAGATTTGAATACAGCAAGAAACGAGATGTGACATAATGTTTTACAGTGGAGAGAAAAGATTGAGTTGAATAAGTAGACTTACCTAACTTTGAAGCCAAAGACTTCAGATCCTTTAGCAAGAAAATAAAGAATGGTGCTTCCTCTGAAGAGCAGAAGACAACACAAAGTAGAACGCATTTTTAAAAACATTGAAAGGAATGAAAAAAGAGGGGTAACTAGCTGTCCAGTTCACAGTCAAAACTACATGAGGATGGAACAGGAAAACTGTTGTCTTCCGCCCCGTTTCAAAGTTATAAAATTCTAGAACCATATGATGAGCATCAGAGCGGACGTAGAGGCAGAAAACAATGAGAGCTGTATAGGGAACATTGTCTGGTGAAATGAAAGCTGCCTGTATAAGAAATCATGAAAACAGGAACAAGACCAGAAAGATCTCATAGTCAGATAAAATTGTTTGGGGAGGCGATGGCGAGGGAGGGAAGACAGAAGCAGAGCTGATAGGAAAGTAGACTTGCCACAAGTCGACCTCTCGAGTCTCACAGCAAAGAAAGCCGAGAGGAGCGAGCTTTTTAGGTCGCGAAGCGGCTGAGCGAGCCATTTTAAATAGGACGAAGGACTTTTTCAAAAGTCTAATAGGAAGGTACCAACCTTCAGAGTTGGTTTCTGGCGCCGGAGTCTAAAACAGACAAAACAATGTAGAAGTAAAAGTAGAAAAGACGTGTTTTTGCATTGATTTTGAAGCAGAAGACTCAGTGAATGGTCAATACCACCACAGATAGACAGAATAGTGAAACCTTTGAATAAGTACCTTCATTCCTACGTCGCTCATTCCAAACCCCTTGCCCCACCCCATAGAGGCTCTCAACCTTGGCCGAGCCATACCCTATGAAAGGTGGCGTAGGGATAAGGGATGACTCTGGATAATGACCATTCTTTCTTTAATTTGGTGAAGCTGAGACCTCATTCCTTGTTTAAGCTCCCTCTGTCTCCTTCGTCGTCAAATAAATAGTGAAGCCTTTGAATCAGTGGAGGCTTCAAAGGGATAGCGTATGGCATCGGTAAGAAAGCGTTAAAAATGGGACAAAACGATGAGGTACGAAAAGCAGAGTACACATGAATAGAGGAGACCGACTACAAGAAATGGGAAACTAGTGCCATAAATGGCGAAGTTAAAGAAAGAGAAAATGAAAGATGGAAATCTGCAGGAACTAAGAGAAACTGAAAGAAGGTTAAATCAACGAGAGGGTTAAACGAGAGTACCAAGTCCAAGAAACAGGAAATAAAGGACGGAAATTTGTATTGAATGGAACAGAAAGAAAGTCTTATTCGCGAGAGAGCTCAAGGAGTGCACAACAGAGAAAAAGAGAGCTTCAGCAATTAGGGTTTTTCACAACCGAGCAGTGTGTAGATGCTGATGTAGGGGTCATTTCCACAACCAGAGAAAGAATAAGTTGTAATCTGAACAAGCACTAAATGCAGTAGGAAGGATACTTCACAAATTAATGTGATCAAGTAAGCTGAAGCCACTCAAAAGGCACTAAGGCCACAAGGTAGCGGGCATTACCCCTTAAATCTACCAAAGCAAAGATTGAGCCCAAGCATTAGCAGCCATGGACAGCTGTTTCGGCCTTGTTAGACCTCATCAGCATGGTATAGCTAATGCTCAGGCTCAAGAACCCACATATCAATAAAACAAGCAATGAAAACGTAAAGATTGTGGGATGTGGCTGGAGTGACAAGGATACTTCACAAATTAAAGTGATCAAGTAAGCTGAAGCCACTCAAAAGGCACTAAGGCCACAAGGTAGCGGGCATTACCCCTTAAATCTACCAAAGCAAAGATTGAGCCCAAGCATTAGCAGCCATGGACAGCTGTTTCGGCCTTGTTAGACCTCATCAGCATGGCATAGCTAATACTCAGGCTCAAGAACCCACATATCAATAAAACAAGCAATGAAACCTGAAAAGAGGAACGACAAGTCTTCCGCATCATTCACGGGAACTAAGTTGGAGGTCAGAAGTATGACCGTATCGCAAGTGTTTTGCGATGCAAAAGGGGACCACAGCAAGCATAATTTGCAGCATGCACTGGTAGAAGCGTCTCATCAGTAATCTTGTTGTTGTTGTTGTTGTTGTTGTTGTTGTTCTTCTTCTTCTTCTTCTTCTTCTTCTTCTTCTTCTTCTTCTTCTTCGTCTTCGTCTTCGTCTTCGTCTTCCAACGTTGTTCATTGTGTCCTACCGAGTCATCTCGCTTTGAAGTTGACCTTGTTTTTGAACCCAGTCCGCGATTCCATTTTCTACCACTTAGTCTTAATGAAACATTAGTTTAAATTATTTTAACTCATTACTAAAGAAGTGCGCGACCAGCCCATAGGAAGCAAGATTTCCTATGAACCCCCGCACCACTCTGTTGAACTCTTTTAACGCTAAAATAAAGTTAGACAAAGGTGAGATCGGTCTTGCAGTCCCCCCTTGCATGTGAGTCCTTCCGTCTCTGCTTTTGAATCTTCGTAAGATGTCAGCTTTTTTTCTCGGAGTTCAGACGTGTGTGTTGTGCCTTACTAATTTATTCTTGATTTCCATGACTTGCATTCCCCATTGACGTTAAGTCTTCTTATCCCACTTATGAAGTACAGTCGTCTTCTTCAGGCGTTTCCTCTTAGTGTTTCACTTTCGTCCAGTGTTGATACCATCCATAGATGTGATGAATTGCTTGTTAACTGTATACATCTTCCACACGGATTCTTGCTGTGGCTTCTTAATCTTGGTTTGACTTTGTATCTTCGTTTCCCCCATTCCTCAGGTTTGTCTTTGTTCTTCATATCTGGCATTCTTCAGCGTGTTTCTGTCCCTTCGGTCTTGCAGTCTTCGAGTTTTGTTTTGTTTTGTTCTGAAAAACCCTAACAAGTCTAGAGCACCATGGGTATGACTGTACTCAAGTCGCCAAACATCAGAAAAGAAGAGGTGTTATATAGATTGCTATAGATTTTTCGAAACAAAAGTAACGGGAAACAATCGCTGAGAAGAAAAAAAGACAAAAAGAAGGAAAGAAAGGGAATTCGTTTAGCCGCTGCAGGCTGAAACATCCAGGTAAACGCAGTTCAAAGCCAATATTCCGGTCAGTCCTCTTCGGTTCATTTGCTGTCTCATAGGCCATGATGATGAAATTCTTCTAAAATTGCTTGGGATGTTTATCCACATCGTTATTCGCTCTTCCGTCCCCCATCTTCCATGTATTCTTTTTCGTCTTTGTATGTTAAGTTCGTCAATTAGATTTTTAGAAGATATTGAATAGCAAGAGCGCACCCGCACTACAGCAAAACAGAAAAACGCTTTGAGCTGCAGAAAGAAAAGCAACAGAAAAACTCCTTGAGCCCTCAAGAAAGAAGAGAGAAACGACCCGGTAAAGTCATTTAAAAGATCAGTGTTTTTTCTTCTTCCTCTTCTTGTTCTTGTTCTTCTTCCTCTTCTTCTTCCTCTTCTTGTTCTTGTTCTTCTTCCTCTTCTTGTTCTTCTTCTTCTTCTTCTTGGTGTATTTCTTCTTGTTGTTCGTCTTGGTCTTCTTCTTCTTCTTGGTCAACTTCTTGGTCTTCAGCTCTTTCTTCTTGTTTTTCTTGTTATTGTTCGCCTTGCTCTTTTTCTTGCTCTTGTTCTTCTTCTTCGTTCTCTTCAGGCTTTTTTTTTCTTCTTGGAATGTTCTTATTAACTACTCTTACTGAATAAGTGCGCACGACCAGCTCATGGGATGCTACCCATCCCAAGAACTCCCACACCGAAAAACATTTCTTAAGATAATTTAGCGGTGCTATAGTATTTATTCTCTATTACTTGTATTAAAGATTATGTGAAAACTGCACGCGACCAGCCCATGTGATGTTAAGCATCACATGAACTCCCGCGTCTCTACTAAAATCAGCATTGTATTATGAATCTTTTATAGTTAAGCTAATTTACCCACCCCACCCACCCAGCCCACCCCGGGGGAAAAGAAAATCGCTGGTGAAAATTAAAAGAGAAAACCTACGCAAAAAGTACGTGCGCTATGAAGGAAGAAAACTATGAGCCTACAATCATACCGGATTAAAATATAACTTCGGTGGCAAAAATGTGTCAAGCAGATTAAAAAAACCGAATCGAAACGCCAATCGCTGTGGCAAAAAGCCGTCGTAAAAATGTACAGACAGACGAAAGTAGACATGAATAATCAACTAAAAGAGAGAAAAGAAATCTATCAGCCTACAAGATCAGATCAAAATGTCATTTCGCTGGTTAATATGTATTCAGACGCAGAAAAAAAAGCGAATCGAAAAGTCAATCCGACTGCAAAAAACGCCCTCGCAAATCGACGGAATAACGAAAAAACAAACAACCTACTCAAATCTGATTGATACGCAATTTTGGTGGAAAAACTGAGTCTTCGAAGACAGAGGAAAAGCAAATATCGAGGCAATACATTGAAAAAATGCTTTAAGCCTTGAAAATGTGCTTCGCGGTCCGGTGGCGCTGATGCCTATGAGCGGTCAGTGAGTAAACTCAGTTCTGAAAGAACTGAGGTTACTCATTAGTAAGTAGTACGAATTTATGCTATGATAACGACCATGTCGTTGTCATGCTTTCAGTCGTGAAATTTATACCCATAATAGCAAGAATTGTTGACGTTTCTGGCTTTAGTGGGTATTAAATTTTGTTTAAACGCTGAAGATATGACACTTACCTGAGATTAAAGGCATACGGTATCTCACGAATCGTGAAACGTGTACCTTCACTTAATTAAGCAATAATAGAATATCTCCTAAACCCAACTACTTCCCAACACTTTGGATTCTAACCAGTTAGACCTCATGGTTCAAAGTGGTTTGAGTTCCTTAGTGTCCAGCGTTTAAGCAAATAGAATCTGAATGGACCCAGGCGCTGGCTCGCCTCAATTACAGTGAGATTTCTGCGACTGAGCCCGGGCCATTAATTGTAAGAGAGAAAAATCGAAAACGCGGCAACGCAAAAAGAGCAACGCTAACGATAGAAGAGACGCGATACAAAAAAAAGTCGATGGAAAATCCAATCAAGCCTAAGTGTCAAACTCTCGAAGAGAAAAAAAAAAGCGAAAATCGGCCGAAATAACAATCAGTCGAATCATGCAAAAAACGAAGCCAAAACCACTTGCCAATCATACGGAAGCCCTAACAGATAAATAAGTCGAATCGAAGAAGTTGAAGAGCAGGAAAAAATGTCGAACATCCAGTAACTGAAGAAAAAAAGGAGTCCGAAGAAGTCACGGCGAAAAAGTATACCCATAAAAGATCGAATACGCTGGACGCAGTTTCAGCGTCACAAATCGAGATGCAAAAGCTGGGTTCCATTCAGAGCAAACTTAATTACCCCCCTTAACTAACCCGTCCCCAGAGAAAACAATTTGAAAAGGGTACGATACCAGACCAGTAAAGGTCTTCGACGAATTCTTTCTTTTTTCCTGCTGCTTGAAATTTTCATTCATAGTTCATTTATGGCCAAGAGAAGTCAGTTTTTGCAAATTGTCAAAGGTCGCGGAGGCTTTCCATGGTGATAACTTGTGGGAAACTCAACTCTTTCCTAAAAACAAAAGGAAAAAACAAGTAAGTAACAGTGAATAACTAACTTAGCGATGAAGACAAAAAACCAACAAACTAAAGGAAAAACAAAAGGAAAAACAAGCACATTACTTGCCAAAAATTTCGGACGTTAAATTTTCGGACGTTTAATTTTAGGACACTTTTTTTTAATCTAATTTCGGACAAATTTCTAACAAAAATTTCGGACATTTTGCTGAAACATGGCTAAAATAAATTTACGTCTACAAAACAGGAATTGGACTGCAACAATATCTGTGAAAATGATAGTTTTACTGCAACCTCAAGGCTTTACAGATACACTGACGAGAAATAACACAAATTCTGTCAACCCGTTATCTCAATGTCTCAACTAGAGTTCGCTCCATAAAAGAAACTAAGGGCTTTGGAGCTCAAAATGGAATTTATCTTCATTACTTTTACTAGATCTACTACTACTACTTTTACTAGATCACGGAGGGTCGTGGGTTCAAATCCCATCTGGGGCTCGGATTTTTTTCCGAGTTCCCATTTGATGCACAATATCTTTAACTTCTCTTATATTTACTTTTTTCATTAAAGAAACAATTATTTTTCTTTCCAGTCACAAAAAGAACAAGCAAAGCGTAATCCAGGTTCTAGCGATATAATGTATATCAGCTGGCCTTGAATACATGTGAAGGCGTCGCTAAAGAAAAGTACTTAAAAGTTTTAAAACTTTCGGACGCTTAAAAATTTCGGACGATTTTATTTTCGAACACTTTTTTGTCCGAAATTTTTGGCAAGTAATGTAACTGACAGTGAATAACGAACTAAACAATAAGAAAAAAAAACCAACACAAAAGAGTGGTGCTATATTTAGCGTCAGAAAATGCTGCTTTGATTTGCAATAATGAAGCTTTTGTCGAGTAGGAATAATCAGCTTCAAAAATATGTTAAAATAGAGATCGCTAAATCAAGTTGTCGTGAAATTTTGTACGGAAAAAATGTGTGTCTGTTTCATCTTTTTGTGACCCGTGTATCGAAACGCTGCCGCGAAGGTTTACAAGATAAGCATGTGCACAGAACAAAAAAACAATAATAAACTAATTTTCCCGAGATTTAATGTAGTAAACATTCACCATCGGCCACATAAGGGAAGTTTATGTGTACAAAAAAAGTCCTTCGAGTTGAACTCAGCGAAAAAAAGAGCAGCGGCAAACGTATAAGTAAACATGTTTACTGATCACCTTGAATGAACTCAAACTCAGTACTTCAAACACTACTCTTGTTCAAAGTCAAAAGTGATAATTTCAGTTTAGAAATAGAAACCTGCCAAATTCTTAAGAAAAGCATTTGTAACTTAAAAATTTAAAAAAAATTCAAAGTGCAAATGTTTTCTCTCTCTCTTAATGAAATTTTGCAAGCCTTTGCGCCATGCAAACGCGCGAAACAAGCCGCTCAAGACTTTTACTTCTCCTCAAAAATTAAAGATGTAAAGTAACGTGACTAATTATTGCCAGTTAATTGAATTGAATTAAGTTGAAAGTATCCTTACCTTAGCTGTTTTACGCCAAACGTCTTGCAAAAGCTGTCAGTATGCCGTGAACTATTCCCCGTTCAGTGGCCACGCGTAAAGTTGCTGTTTGTCTTCCTCGACAAAACTTTTGCGCCATTTATTAAACATTTGACACTTAAACCGCAGCCCTGAGGATTAGAAATTCCATCCTGGTCGTGTAAATATCTGAAAGAAATTAAATAAAACATTTGGTGAGACACAAATCATTAACTTTGAAAGCAAATTGAAACTTTGCAAATGCCAACATGTTCCCAAGTAGGTTCCAAGCAGTTTCTGCATAATTTTTTGACTTGCAATGTTAAAAAACGTCTCCTAAGTTAGCTTCGAGTCGTCGTGTCCTTTAGGATTCTACTTACTTTGTTTTCTTGGTAAGGTTTTCGTTACGGCAAAGAAATAATTTGCTCAAATACGGAGGAAAAAGCTTTGCTCCTCGCACATTCAGAAGTGTGAAGTCTGTGGCGGCGAAAAAGTTTGACAAAAAGAGCGCGATTTTTGCAAAACAACTTGACACTTCACCTCGTGTTATTCTTAGTTCTGATTGGTTAAATAAACGTTTGGTGAATCCCATTGGTTAAATGGTGACACCTGTCATTTATCACGGCCACGCGGGGACTGCAATTTGTTGAGTTTGCCTTTTGGTCGAGGGTCGGGGGTAAATAGTCGAGGGTCGAAAAATTCTTCAGAATTCTTCAAAATTATTTCTGAACGTCGTCAAATCCAAATTTTATATAGGCTCGTGTCAGACATGAGTTACCGGTGCCTGTTTTCGCCGCGTACTCGTCATATTTGCGTTTGTGGTCGTGTCCTGTGTTGTCTATAACTTTTACATATTTCCCACGGACTATAAAAAAATTTTATAATGGTAATTGAACTGAGTGGTGTGCAATTTGGTCTGAAATCATACGCGTGATTTCAAAATCGAACGAGCGCGCAGCGCGAGTTTGATTTGAAATCACAAGCATGATTTCAGACCAAAATTGCATGACACGAAGTTTAATTACCACTTGATTACACCCATTTTGAAATCACACAGTTTTTTGTCAATATTAATATTTGTTTATCCATGAAATTTGATAGGTTAGTATTATTTCACTTTCATTTTGATGAGTTACAGAGAAGATGCGATTTAGGGTAAAAAATGGTACAATTTGGGAATAAATTGCACTACTGAGAGCCAATCAGATTGCAAGGATCACCAGTGATTTCAAAATGGGTGTAATAAAGAAAGAAATAAAACTGAAATAGCGGTCAAAGCGGGAAAACTAACAACAAATTACGAGAGACACCCCTTAGCAACAAAAACAAGCATTTGTGACTGATATAAAAGATATTATTTGCCGTCTTCATGTCTCGGGGCTTTTGGTTGATCTAACCTGAACACAGCGCGGGAAATTAAGTTATGTTTTTTTAGCTTTTGGTCGTAAGAAAACGGCTAAGATCATTAAAAAGAGATTTAGAGCCACCACCTCAAATGAAATTGAAGAAGCTTTTCATGATTCTGCGGATGGGGATGCTAATGGCGGATGGGGAAAGCGAGGATAGGAAAATGCGGATAGAAAAGAAGAATTTTTCGACCCTCGACTAGTTACCCTCGACCAAAAGGCAAACTCCAAGTTATTTGTGTGTTTTATCGATAAAATTACCTTGTTTTCAACTGATTTTTCCCCCCGAAAAATTGAATCTTATTAAAAATCTTACGGGACCAATACAATAATGAAGTCACTGCAGTGGAATGTTTAAATTTTTGGCTGAAGTTCAGGGCAAATATGTACTAATTGACTGAGTGGTAGGGCCGGACAGAAAAATATTTGGCTCGAGGTAATGCGTAAGGACCGAACGCAGCATGGTCCGTGCGCCATGACCGAGAGCCAAATATTTTCCCGTCCGGTCCTACTTGACTCAGCCAATAAGTGTTTTAGTGTTTTTGGTTAGACGCGACGAAATCCTCTAAATTCGTATCGCTCGGGCCGTACGTGTTCCTAAGCCGCACGGTATTTGTCATATGACCCGTACTGCCCCGCGCGCGCCTAATTGTGAAACTATTGAGAAAATCCCCGTATAAGGGCCGTACGCATTTGCGCGAGCAGGGCCGGAAAAAGTCGTACGGCCCTGTTAGGGCTACGTACGGCCCCGAGCGGTACGATTTTAGAGGATTTCGTCGCGTCTAGCAACGTAAGGTTATTTTACAACCAGGAAGCAAATGCAAACGACATATTAGATCAATTTTCTGTGCAAATTTGTCGATGTTTTGTAAAAACTTAATATTCTACGTGCTAACGAAGAGTCTAAAGAGGCCATATGATAAAACACTTGACCTGGAGACAAATATTTTCCCGTTGGGCCCTCCCACTCAGTCAAATAAGTACACATTCCGGCCCTGCTCGTCCTAAGGCGTACGGCCCTCATACGGTGATTTTCTCAATTGTTCACAATCAAAGCGCGCGCGGGTCCGTACAGGTCATATGATAAATTTAACTCTCTCAATCCCAGGATCATTAACGAAGTCGTGAATAATATCTGAAATTCTGAGTCTGTGCATAAATTCCCAAACTGGGACCCCAGTTTCGAACTTGGAATTCTCTTAATGACAGTGAAAGACGTTTTATGTTTTACTCTTATAGTTTCTTAGGATTTCAACTATTAAGCATTGCCGCGCGTGCTTGGCAACCAATGCAATAAGTTCTTCCTGCGCGTCTATGAATAATAACGATCAATATGACAGTCCTGGGTAGTTTATTGAACTGTAAGTAAATGTCCCGAGAAGAAAAGGCATTCTGGCTAATGTTACCCGTTTTCATCCGTCATATATTTAGTACTTTGTTTCGGCCCAGCCCGGGAGGTCTAAGAATGGGGTTACAGCTGGCTCGGGGTTTTCCTCCTAGGAGCAAGTGGACGCACGGGGAGGTTTTTCACCCAGCTGTTGTTCCACAACCCCCTTTCATTTAAAACTAGTTTTTACTTCTTAGTATTCATAGACAGTATGGCCTTGGCCCTTGTAGCAGAATTATTTCACCATGTGGCAATAAAGCTTGAGTTCGGGTTTGCTTCCCATTCATTTCTGTAGTTAATGACCGTTAATGGTAAATATTATAAGAAATAGCTATAGTGTCAGACACGAGCAAAGGAAAGGATGATAAACACGTTTTTGCTTGGCCTGAGGTGGCATAGGAGATCAATTTGTAAACATTTGGCTTCTCACAGCTGAAAGGCAGTAAAAGCTTGAAGCTTTGTCATTTGGAAATAACTTCTTCACTACAGAGCCACATGATTTGTTATTTGCTAACCTCCCCTTACATACATACATGAATTTTGTTTCAACTCGACCCCTAAGTGCCATTTCGAATAGTGCGGAGGCCCTGGGGACTGGGTTAGAACTGCCACTCCCTTATCACGGTTGCCACTCAATGGAATAGAAAAAAATTACTGACTTTTCACTGACCACAAACCAATTATCACCAAGTTTCAGCTTCTAAGCTTCAACAATGCCTTAACAAATGACATACTCAAAACCTATCAAAACTGTGTTCAGCCACCTTAATCTGTGGGACGTTAAAGAACCCATGAACTGTTCAAAAAGAGTAGGGGACATAGTCCTCAGTGTGGTGATCTATCTCTACTAGAATGTGGTTATGGGGGAGGGATTTGCAGTTATGGCCTACAGTAATTGGCTCAAGCTGTTGTAGGGTCCCTGCCAGGTCTCTGATGAAGCTAAATAAATAAAATAAATATTTTTTTTAGAAACGACATTACCTTTACTAACAAGGAATACAAGGAAACCCCTTCCCAAACCTAATGTAAAATTCCCTGACTTTTCATTGACTTCTGGGTAGAATTCCCCCTACTTGATTCATAACGCCCCTGACTTTTCCATGACCTTGATAAGTCCGTTTTTCCCCTAATTTCTCCCTTACCATGGAAACCCTGCCTTTTTCAAGTTAGGTCTGATCATCAGCCTGCAAAACCAGAAATATTGTTTATTGGATGAATTCCAGAGAATGAAGGGCATCTCATCAGTTGAGATTAATGCTGCCAGCTATACAGATGCCCCTGTTCGCAGATGGACATAAAATTTTAAGAGTAAGATAAAGCAAGTAACTTTATTTTCCTGTAAGAGAAAGTAATGTTCAAAAACTACCACAACAATATCAAGATTGAAAGATGCTGGTTAATTTTAATAATTTCAACTGTGGCAATATGAATACATAACAAGAGGAAAATGACAACTCTTCATGCCAAACCGTCTTTGCGAAAGTATCACATTGGAGTTGTACTGCTTTCTTAACAGCCTTGTCTTAATCAAACAGAAATTTTGTTTGTAACTAAACTACACTGCCCCAATGCCTTCAATTTTCAAAAGGGTTTAATTTGATTCACAAAAATTTAACCACAGTGAGAAAGGAAAATGTCTAAAAATAAACCTACCATTTTCTTGCTTTAAACTAAACTTTGGGCGATTACAATATCCCATTTTCACCTTTCGATCTTTTTTTGTAACTCAAAGCAAAAATTAAGCCAGCCAATTTTGAAAGATTTTCAGATTCTTAACCCAATGAAAAGAAAAGGCGTTAGGTTAACCCTTAATGCTCCAACGGTGACTACAGTGGAACCTTGATGTAATGAGCCTCTATACACATTTAGTATAAATCTACTAGCGTTCTATCAGGAATGCCGTTTCCTGATTGGCTATGCTACTCACCATCTATTGGGTGATTCCAGAAAATATCCATACCATACCACGGGCGGCATCTTGGAATTCCGAGGGAGAGGGGGGGTAACACAGTTTGGAATTCCAAAGGCATGGGGGGGAATTAACAGCTCTGACTTCAGTAAATTTCTGGAGGGAAGACGGCGAAAGCTTCGCTTGAAATCACTGACCTGTTAACTTTCCTAGTTTGTAAATCAAGCACGAACTGACCCCAGAAGCAGGAGACAGAAGTAAGCGTCATCAAGATGGGTTGTGCAGCAAGCTCCACATCAAAGAGGCCTTAAAGTTGATGAATTAGCCGATTGATAAATAAAATATAACCAAGTCCGTGTTTAAAGCCGCGGCTACACGAGCGATTTTTTGCTCGCGCCGGTGATGCGATTTTTTCAATTTTGTCGCGTCACCAGCGCGCGATGAAAATCGCAAGTGTAGCCACCCTTGAACTGGCAACGCAACAGGTAAAAAGTCGCAAGAAAAAAATCGCGAGAAATTGAATGAGTTTAACTTTTCGCGATTCTTTTTCTGCGATTTTTTGAGCCGTCGCATCACCTGTGCGAGGGTGGCTACACGGGTGATTTTCATCGCGCGCCGGCGACGGGACAATTTTCAAAAAAATCGCATCACCATCGCAAGCAAACAATCGCTCGTGTAGCCGCGGCTTTACCGATTGTCGACGATGTGTTGTTGCATGCTAAAAGCTCGCACCAGTCTCTCGTTTCCAAAGAGAACGCCTGACAGATTTTGTATTTCACGCCGGTGTGCGGCAAGCTTGTAGCTTTCCAGACACGGTCTGTGATTGGTGAACGAAACAATAGCTGATACAACAGTTCTAAACAATGCTCCTAGCCCTGATAACAAAGAAAGCTACAGGCCATACGGACGAATGAAAATAGAGGTCTGGAAGAGCTACAGGATTACTGCAGTGTGCCTTTTTGATGGGCTATTTCATTCAAAACTGTTTATGCGCAGCCAAGTGTTTTGAACATTTAGTTCTAAATAGCTTTTCTTCCTCTAAATAACTATTTATCCAGGAGCTCATCTCCTTAACCAGACGCACATTTGCCAATAGAACTGGTAGAATCAGGGAGAGGTAGAGGGTTAAGTGTCGGGATTTGATTACAATACCTCAAAAAATCATGATAATAGTAACTTTTAATTCATTTTTTTATTTCCATCATACATTTCACGATCGATAACAAAACTCAATCTACTGTATACTGAAACTGTTTCCAGTTCAAATGTTTACCGTTATGGTGTATGGTTCACATTCCAACAAATCTCTAAACTTGGCCTTCTGGTTTTGATCTCATTCACGCAAGCTTGTGAAACGCTGGTCTCGCACACGCAAATATAGGTTAAGTTTTCTAGTGTTTCAAAAATAAATGTGGACGTGTTGTCATCAACCAAGGTGTAAGGGATCATTAAACTGGACAGTTGGCAATTGCTGTGGATAATCTGAGATATTTCCTCTTGGTTAAAAAGGTAGCCTTCTTGGCAATCCAATGCCCTCACAACGGTATCGGCCGAAAGTTCCACAGAAAATAAAAGAATCGTTTAGCAGCAAGGAAGGCGACAGCATTTTAGTTGGAAGCAAGGTGATGGTCTTATGGACAGAAAAGGAGCTGGATGGAACGGTGTTTAAGCCTGGATGGTATAAAGGAGAAATACAGTGGCGCGATGATGACAATGACACTATAGGGATTCTTTACCGCAAAGATGTAAAAAAAAGGGAAGGCGAAAGTATACGAGCCTTGCCTTACACTGGCAATTGCAGATGGCATTTTGCAAATCAAGAGCTAATCAGTGCTAAGGCCTGGTTTAAACGTCGCATTTTTCATGCGCCGAATCAAATACTACTTTTAGTCGACTCGAATGAATACGTTCGGCTGATTTGATTTAAACGTCGCATTGTTTTGCGGAATAAAATTGCTGAGTGCGAGTGACGTGTTTTAAATTCCCATTCGAGCAAACATAAATTATTTAACATAATTTCAATTCAATTCGGCACATGTAAAATGCGGCGTTTAAATCAACTGTCGAAGTTCAGTCGCATATTCGACTGACTCGCATCGAATTGAAATGTGTCGCATTTAATTGATTTAGACGTCGCATTTTACATGCACTTAATTTGTCAATTCGATTCGGCGCATGTAAAATGATCTCCAGGATATTGTACTTGCATTCAAACAGTTGTTTTCCTTATAGAGCGCAAGCATCTAGCCCACTGTGATGGTGTCTAGCACAAGGAAGGCTAGGAAAGATGTGATTTTCATTAATGTTACAGTCAACAAATTTATTTCATTTTACGGCCGTTCTACACAAATTTCGAAATTTAATACGTCCGCTAAATGTCTCTCCTGGTCATAGTCAAGTCCTAATATCAATATCGTGGGCATTATTTTCACTATGGGACAAATATTTGCAGTTTTGTGCAAGCACAACATTTGGACTGGATTATGCGATTACAAAACAAACTAAAACTTGTAATATAAAGACAATACGAACATCTGTTTATCGGTCATGTAAGTACTCACGCCGGAGTATGTCTTGTTGTCTTTGACAAAGTAAAAGATTCATTTCTGTCTTGAATTCACAAAAATAAGTTTTAAATGCAGCGTAAGCATATACATTTGACACATTGTTTTCATCCCTAAGGGTTATTGTAGAAATATGTTGTACATATTTTGCTTGTATATTTTGCTTGTAAAACGTATGCTGCATAACTAGTGGTCAGCAGTTACTCAATGAGCGAAATTTTCAATATGGCGGGTGATTGCACAACGATCGTGAACTTTACTTTTGTCAGCTTCCACCGGTATCAATATGATAGATATCCTGAAAATATGAAGTTAATGAATGGAAAACAAAAAGTTTTATTTAGTGGTAAGCAGCTTAAATATGATGCTTAGAAGGAATAGCTACGGTGTACGAAGGTTAACAAACTCGAGTTGCTTGATCATCTGACCGAAAATTGTCAACAGAATTATTTTGCAGGGGGAAAAGTGCAATTTTTCTGTTCGTTACAAGTTTTAGGTGGTCAAACAGGAATTCCAAAGGGTCTGAAACATAAATGGAAAATTCCGGAGGGGAGGGGAGGTTAGCGATTTTGGAATTCGGAGGGCAAGGGGGGATGAGCATTTTGGAATTTCCGAGGGCAAGGGGGGGTCAAAATGCTCATGCCACCCGTGGTAGGGTATGGATATTTTCTGGAATCACCCATTCTGATAGATAGGTAGCGAGTAGCAGTTGTCAAAAAAATGGCAACCACTTCTTTGCATTTTCGAACTAAGTGGAAGATTTAGACAATTTACGTGTTTAGTTCTGAATGAATAGTAGATTCATACTAAAACAATAATTATTAATGCTTTTAGAATACTCACACCATTTTGCGTTTACTAGAACGGTCATAAAACTTTGATGACTCTGTCATCCCAAATGACTGCTGAAATTGCGGCACTTCACGAGAATAAAACCGCCTTTCTATTACTTTATCATAGAAAGCAGACAACTTTCTTGCATTGAGAGATCCTGGCTTCAAATGTTTTGTGTCAGTACAGTTCAGATTAATCATATCAGCTCCAATTTCTTCAGCTAGATTTAAACCTCTAGATGAAGTGAGAATTCTTGCAGTTCCTGCTTGATCTAGTTTAGTACCAATGATAATAACAGGGATCTGGTTTCCAGCGAACTGCTCACGGTCATAATCATCCCCCATATCAATTGAAAACTCAAACCAACTATCTTTGTTCATGTTAGAAAGAGATTTGTGCTGCTTTGGACTCAGAACACTGTTTCCCTCCTTTCCTGAGTCTAATACCTCTGCCAGCCAGCGCCTAAGGTTCGTGAACGACTTCTTGTTGGTTACATCGTGCACAAGAATCAATCCATTAACGCCGCTATAAAATATAGACCGACTATTTTCATGATTTGCTGAGCCACCAACGTCCCAAAACTCCAAGAAAAAACTCTTCATTCCTGGTGTTCCTTCCTTGTAGTCATACAGCTTCACCTCCACAGTGCAACCTATTGTCCATCCTGGATTTGAAATACTTTCGTCGTGGCAAATGTGGTGAACTAAAGAGGTCTTTCCAACGCCCGAATCACCAACAACTAAAATTTTCACTTTCTCCTGGGCAGCCATCTTGACACGTCTTCGCTTAGATGAAACTCGGCACTAGTCACCAGTCTTTTTCCACTACTTCTGCAAACGCCTTACGGATTGGGGAAAAACCTCTAACATGGCTGTATCGACTCTTGTTAAAGCCCCGTGGCTTCGCCAATTGATGGTTCAAAACGCAAAGCATCTGCGAATTTTGGATGCGTCATGGCACCTCCCGAACGAAAATCGCGACCCGAGGAAAGAATTTTTCGCCCATCGGATTCCTGGAGCCAAATTTTTCGACATTGATGACTGTGTTGATAAGTCTTCCCTCTACGAGCACATGCTGCCTGACACCGACGATTTCTCGAACTATGTGCAAAGCCTTGGAATTCATAATGACAGCCACGTTGTGGTGTACGATAATAATGAGAAATCTGGCCTATTCTCGGCTCCACGAGTCTGGTGGATGTTACGTGCATTTGGTCACGAACGTGTATCGATTTTGGACGGAGGGTTTCCGAAGTGGTGTGCCGAGGGTTACCCAATCGAATCGGGCCCAGAGAGCAAAACAAAAGTTGAAGGTACAAGTGTTGTGGTTTAATCAGATTCATGGCTTAACTGTTTAAATCTTATTATCATAAATTACCATACATTACCATTGCCAAAAACGAAAGGAAATAACCAAGAATAAAATTGAACCACAACAGATCCACTACAAAAGAATACAACTTGACATTCTGGGTATTCTTCGTTTTCAACCATGTGACGACCAATCTCTGGAGACACAGATAACAATGGTGAAACAAATGCTGGTGGACGAACAAAAGGAGCTGCTGCAAGATCTGTTGTTTCTGTCCACTAGCACCTATTTGTGATGGATTATGATTTGTGTTGGGGGGGGGGGGGGTGAGTGTGTGAGGGAGCAGAGGGGGTGGTAGGTGGTGGTGTAGGAATAGACAATATTCGTATTCTTGGTATTGAACTGGATCTAGCATGGAACAGAGGCTCTTGCAGGGAAATCTTATGTCCTGACTATCAAGTACAATCTTTTTCTGTTATTATAGTGACACCAAAGTCAAGTATTTCCAAATATGGCCCTCCCTGGGGAATGCAGCACTGTACTCCTTACTGAAAGTCTGGAGATATTTTATCCCTGTTGCTACACTTAAAGTTAGAGGTTCATACCTAAAAAATGACCACACCTGAATAACACAACACTCTTTTTATTTCTGTATGTTCTGCTTCTAATCAACTTTGCAGACCCAATGTAAGCATGAGCTTATTCTCTGTTTTTGGTCTCTATCCAGATGGTGGCCCATTTAAAGCTACTTTGAATACAGGTATGTTCTGTGACTTTGAGTTTGTGAAGGCCAATATATCACAAGAACACTGTCAAGTCGTTGATGGCCGGTCCGCTGGTAGATTCCATGCTACTGAACCAGAACCACGCCCAGGCTTCCCATCTGGTCACATTCCGCGTGCAAGAAGTGTACCTTATGCTCAGTGTTTGGATCCAAAGACAAAACTTATGAAATCACCAGAGGAGTTACAGAAAGTGTTTGAAGATGCAGGAGTTGATCTTGGCAAGCCTGTCATCACATCCTGTGGATCTGGAATCACTGCCTGTGTGATATATTTAGCATCATATCTTTGTGGAAAGAGAGACACCATGGTTTATGATGGCTCATGGGTAGAGTGGGGTCAGCGGGCATCTCCTGACATGATTGAAAAGAATTAACCAGACCCACACACAGAAAGTAACACAGTTTTAAAAGTATAAATTATTATCATTAGAGCAGTTTTCAATTGAGTGTTAAACATAATTCTGGTTTTGCTTTGGTTTTGCATTGTTTTGCTCTGTGATTGGCCAGGAAAACTCATGCGACTTTCTCAACCAATGGGAAGCAAAACCAAAACCAATTGTGACTTGTGCAAGCATATTTTCCCATGCTTTGTGTGAGCTACATGTAATTGCTTTGTATTCTGATTGGTTCATATGTTGTGATTGGTCAGAGTGATTTGGTTTTGGTTTTTACCACACTCAATTGAAAAGTGCTCTATGACGTTAGCTTGTATTTAATCAGGAGTCTGATGGGCTTTTAATTTTTATGGCTCCACATGTCATGTGTTAGTGAATTTTGCATTAGCTTGTGTACCGCTACCTGTTCCCCAAGAAAGAAATCATTCTTTTTCTGCAGGGAGAGCATGGGCTGATTTTTTTTTGTGGGTTTGTTAAAAAATAAGACAGCAGGCTGAGGTCTCTATCAGCTGATTCAACCATCAACATAAGCAGAAAACAAGAAAAAGAATATTATTATGATTTGCCACTGACAATTCTCACAAATCACACACTCAATAGATTCACTTTTAATTAATTTTATTCTCCATCGTAATGATGATGATGATGATAACTTAACACAACCTTCAATACAACCTGGCACTAGTAGCAACCTATCACACGATCAGGGCAACCTAAAACAAGAGAACACATTACCAGCACTGACAGAATAAAACCAGACAAGACTAGAGAACTACAGGAAACTAAATTACCCTGTTAGTGTAACATTGAGTTGCTCTTTTCAAAAGAACACTGTGTGTGTCTAGCAGGCTCCAAAAGATGAGGAAAAGGAAGCATTTAAGCACATTTGACTGAAAAGAGATACCTACTTCTTTTATCTTGCTCTTTGCTTTTCACAATAATAATTATTAGGCTTCACTGGTTCCGTCTTTCCTCTCTTCTGTATCTAACAGTTTACTCATTACTGTTAACTGCCAGGGCTGAGTTGCTGTAAGCATGGTTAGTGCTAACCATTGGTTTTAAAAGATATATTTATAACCTATAGGTTGTCATGGTATTTAACTCGGGTTAGCGCTAATCATGCTTTGAGCAACTGGGCCCAGGTTTTTGGCAAAGCCCTTGTACAAAGAACTGCATTTAAATAAAAATAATATGCCACAAAATAATCTGAACAGGATTATTGAACATTCTACAATATTTTGAGAAATCTACATGGATGCTATTTTAAAATTTGCTTCATAATTATAGTACCCTAAAATGTATTTAAATACATAAAGTAGAGCCAAGTGTGTACAATTTTAAGTAAAACCCAAAGGTAACTAAAGGTATGTTAATGATCACGTCTTATCTAATATTGTTAACCTATTTTCAGTATTCCAGTTAGCACAGTGTTGGAACCCAGGATAAATGTGTGCTCTTCAGGCAAACTGATTTACAATAAACTACAATAGCTACAGTACAATGCAGGTGATAAGACCTTGGGATACTTATAAAACATGTGTGAAAACACGCGAACTGGACATTGCATGCTTCTATCCATATAACAGTCCTTTCTCCGTTTAATGAAAACGTAAGGCTTGTGGGATGTGGCTAGAGTGACAAGGATACTTCACAAATTAATGTGATCAAGTAAGATGAAGCCACTCTAAAGGGCACTAAGGCCACAAGGTAGCGGGCATTAGCCCTTAAATCTACCAAAGCAAAGATTGAGCCCAAGCATTAGCAGCCATGGACAGATGTTTCGGTCTTGTTAGGCCTCATCAGCATGGCATAGCTAATGCTCAGGCTCAAGAACCCACATATCAATAAACAAGCAATGAAAACGTAAAGCTTGTGGGATGTGGCTGGAGTGACAAGGACACTTCACAAATTGAGCCTGAGCATTATGCCATGCTGATGAGGCCTAACAAGGCCAAAACAGCTGTCCATGGCTGCTAATGCTTGTGCAGGAACTGTCCCAAGAGTTATGACCCACTATTGTAATCATGGGATTTCAATTTTCACACTTTATGAGAATTAATCCTCTAAATCAGCTGCAGTAATTTCAAGAAATTTCTCCCTCTAAAAATAAAGGTTTTTAAAACAAGTTAACTATTTTACATCACTGTGAATGATATATGAATTAAATCATTTACATCAATAATTAATCCAGTCAAAGACTAAACAAAATTCTTGCATCATCCTACGAGTGCACATCTTCAGGGTAGTGTTGTTGAAGACACTCGTTGGGTATGTACTGTGTCCCAGTAAATCCTTTAAAGTATTTTCCTAGTTCTGGATGTGGGTTAAATGGCTGGTGGGGATCTTCTCTCAAGTTTACTGCAATCAGAAGAACTAAGGGTGTTAACTCTGGGTTTAACTTGTACCACATGGAGAAAAAGGTCTCATTGCATTTATTTAGGAAAATGAAAAGGTCTGTAAAAGCCAAAGACACAAAGATGAGAATAAATTAGCACATGTGGATGATTGTTTCTACCAAACTCTTGCTTTGTTGTGCTTGAACTTGCACTCAAGATGCTGAAAATTGACTGTTTCAACAGTTTAATTGGCTTACCATGGGCTGCATATCTCTGTGAGCCATCATCTCCAAGTACGTTGTAAAAGGGCTGATTACGCCCACCAGGAGAGGTATCAACACCCATCCGCTGAATCCACAACTCATCCATTCTACAAACTGGATCCCAGCCAAAGATAACACATCCATAATTGTACCTGAATTTACAAGAAAATAGTTAAGTAGTAGTGATTTACAAAACATAACAAACAATCACAGTATACTGTGAGAGGACAGTGACATTACATTAGATGCACTTCAGAAAGCGAGTAGATATGAACTATCCTTTGGTGCTAAAACGATTTCTTAAAATTACTGCTTAGTTCAATGACATAATACCACAGTATTGAAATCAATGTACACTACACTATTCGTTGTTGAAGAATAAACAAGTGAGTGGGTCTTTTAGGATTCAGTTAAGAGTTTTCTCCAAGACCTTAACAAGCCATCACTTGATAACAACCAGCAATGATCAGGCCTACCTTTAAAACAACTACATCATTCCCAGCTGTACTTGAAATTCCTTTGCGGCATCTCCAAGTCACTCGGTCCACACCAAAAAACAATGCCTTATTATTTTCTTGTTTAAAGCCACCCTTGGAGAGTCGGAGTTAAACTTGCACCTAGACACCACATAGTTTCTGAGGAATATGGAATGGACGACAAAGATGCCTGTGCATGTTCTAAGGTGTCAGTTTTTTACTAGATCCAGGAGAAGTACATACAAAAAGATGTACACAGGTAACAATCAAATTCAGAATCTCAATTCTCTTTGTCTCCTCGGCCTAATTATGAATAATTAGGGCAAGGAGACAAAGGAAATTGATTTTTAACCTACGTTAAATTTGTTTTACCTGAATTTAATTTTTACCTGCAACATACACAAGATCAAACAATCCAGTTAGGTACTTACAGCTTATGCCTCATCACCATTCCAACTTTAAACCCAACTGCAGAATGTCTTGGATCAGATCTCAGTTTCTGAGGGTAACAAAGCAATATTCATATTCTCCATAACGAGCTGGAACTAGCATGCTCACGAGGCTTCAATAGGAGAATCTTTTCATAATTATATAAATGTATTCCCCCACAAAAGTCTCCACTTTGTGCTAGATCCAGTTCAATACTGAGAATACAAAGCAACACAGAATCCTGCCAGCAACCAATACAATATTCACTTGTGCAAAAAAAGGGGATATGACAATCACAGACTTTCATTTTTATAGTTTCTGTATTTCACCAAAAAATGTACTGTATTTCAAACAATTCAAATATGACAATTTATTTTGAATTACGTCTTACAGGATTGCACCCAGCATACTAGTCATCTACATGACCCGGCAAGATCCTGTACTAATCATTCTATCCTCACTTTTGGTTGGCAGCATACCTCAGCTGGGCTTTCCCTTTGCTCCCAGGTCCTGCCTCAACAGGTATTGATCAACTACAAGCCCCTCTTGCCTCTTAACATCCACATCCAGTAACATCCACTAATGATGATCTATAATAAATCATGCAGACAATTATACACTCACCGGTTCTGGGGTGTCATCTGCATGATCCTCTTCGCCTTTTTTCTGCCTGGCTCGTTCCAGAAGATTTCTTATGTTTCCTTTGCGAATTGACTCTGCACTACTCAACAGCTCTTCACAACTTTTAATGGCCTAGAAAAATAAATTGTGCCAACAACGATACTTTGTAGTTACCTTATTCACTCAAAATAAGCTTCACAATGAAGTTATGTTTTCATGCTTGGCCATCAGTTAGGGTTTATCAGGGCACGTGGGGCACTTCTAAATAAAACAAACATAACCAAAGTAGCAAAATCAGTGCAAAAGAAAAAAACATTACTGCAACTCTTACATCAAAAGAAAAAAATCTCTTCTGACCCTTCAAAGTGACATAAACCTTTTTATATTAAATGGGCATGTTCAAGCATGAAGACACAAAGAAATGAAATGGAAATTCCATACCTCCTCTAAGTCTACCCCAAGATGAACCTGTATTCTTGCCAAAAGAAACTTGCTGTCTTCATCATGTGGGTCAAGAAACAGTGCTAGATCCAGTGAAGAGTGTAGACCACTCAACCTGCCAAATGACGCTGTTTTAATTATCCTACAAACTTTAATTAGCCCTGGCTGCCTTTAAAACCATTGCAATAACTAAAACAATAAATTGTCAACATATTACGACTTTCATCTGACTGAAAGAAAAGTGACTATTATGTTGTCACCAAAATGATTTCATTTTGAAAGCCTATTTTTAGTGTTGGAATAGTTTTGTAGACATTTTGGTCTCGTTTTGCATTGAGGCAGAAAGGAAGATACACATATTACAAGAGTCTCAACACTTACATAAAATTATGAATCCTAAAACTAAAGAGCCTTAGCCACCTAATTATTGCTAAACAATAACTCTAAGTACCCACCCATTATCTTGCTGGTCTCCTGTTCTGTAGCTATTGATGATATTGGCCACCATGCGAATAAAGACCTGCAAAATGAGAAAAGTGCAATGCATCCTCTGTATGAATGATGCTGCACATTATAATGAAGTTTCCCCCATGCACAGTGCCTTTAAGGTGGCCCAATAAAAGGTGGGCTAATAAAAATATTATAAATATAATGCTAAAACTCACTGTAAGTTTTTCTTAGTTAATGCACAGAATACAACAGGCTCAGACCTCCCAATATCACAACCCATGCACTAAATAAGTCATATAATCTGTATAAAAGTATTTGATTTTTTGTAGCTGGGTTCCCACCTGCCACTACAGCCCATCTATTTCCCAGTTATACTAATCTTAACTCTCATGCTTACTGTAAAAACTCTATTAAGTCCCCCCTCTCTATTAACCCCCCCTCTAATAAGCCCCCCCTCTCTAATACCCCCCCCCCCACCCCTTTTGGGACATGAGACATTGTAATTAGTCCCTCCTATTCCCTCTTACAAAATCCATTTCATGCGGCCCAGCGGGTTTATTTTTCAACAAATATACACTCGACGAAAACGGCATGTTTGAGATTTCAAATAAGCCCCCCCTCTCTATTAAGCCCCCCTCTCTAATAAGTCCCCCCTCAATGAGTCCTGAAATGAAATAAGCCCCCCTGGGGGCTTAATAGAGCTTTTACAGTATATACCAGTGATACCTCCAACTTTGACTTGGATGAATTTCCCATGCTCATGTCTTAGTCATATTATCAACCCGTTTTGCATAGGTTACAGTTGCACACAAATATCTGGGGGGGGGGTTAGGGGGAGAAGGAGCCCTTAATTAATAAATTAATAATAATAATAATAATAATAATAATAATAATAATAGACAATAATAATAATAATAATTATTATTATAATAGTCATCCAGTGTATGATAGTGGATGTACAGAACTTTAAGGACATTTTCAACCAACTTGCAATCTAAGATTTGACTTGGTGGTTGGTTTAACAGAGGTGAGCTCACAAATTATGTGATAAATAAATCACCATCATCATCACCATCACAATATTTAAGGATTCCACTCTATAGCTACCTGTCTTGGTGTCGCCTTCTCAAAAACAGCACGACTGGATGGAGTTGTATTTCCCATTAAAAGCAGCTCCAGGCACTGATCCTCTGACAGAAATCTGCCAGCATTGAAGCAGTCAATGTATTTATAAGCGGTTGCATCATTTGCCCTTGCAAAGAAAGAACTTTCAATGATTATTGTTGGACCTGAGTTCACTTTTGTAACTCCAAATAAAAAAATTTTAAGTAAAAACAATATACCCTTCAAAATGGTTACCACTGATGATTAATAATTACTCGGGCTGCCTGCGTCTCGCGCGGCGCCCGGGTCTAAGATTACCGACGGTTCTTCTTTTTCGTCGTCGAGCTCACTTCCGGCGTTTCTGTGCAAGCGCTAACTATTTTTAACAGAGTGATGCCTGTTGTCACGTATCGGAAAATGTCGATTCACCTTGTGCCTTTTGAAATCTGAACAAACAATATGTTAAGAGAAGTGTCTATGCGAATGTTTGCAAGTTCAACGGCAAGAAGAAAGCTTTTAACATGAGTAAACTTAACTCCAGATGGACTGCCGTGTTTCCTCGTGTCTGCTTCAGTAGACTGCGAGTAGTCTCTAATTTTGGCGATGGATTGTGGGGCGGGCGAAATACATGTGCGCGCGTGAAGTTGCGAGGAGACGCGACGCGAGGGGAGTGCCAAAGACAAAGGAAGTTTGACCTTTCACGGCCGAGTGATTCGGAAGTGTAAATCTCATATCAACAGCAAGAATGATGCCTGTTGTCACGTATCGGAAAACGTTGATTCACCTTGTGTCTTTGAAGTCTGAACAACTAATATGTTAAGAGAAGTGTCTATACGAATGTTTGCAAGTTCAACAGCGAGAAGAAAGCTTTTAACATGACCAAATTTAACTCCAGATGGATTGCCGTGTTCCCCATATCCGCTCCATTGAGATGTACATTTTGTTGAATAACTCAAGTACGGGATATCACACACCCCTGAGACTTTGACAGGTAGTTTATTTACTATTTTCCCACAACATCTCAATTTCTGGACTTTAATTTTTGAATGATAAGCGATTAGTTTTTACAAATGTACTAGCATCACTTCAAACTGTCCAGAAACGTTCCTTTCTTGTGTTTCAAATGACCCTGGATTGACGTATTTGTAAACAGTTTCACTCTGCTAATTAATTTTCTACTCACATTTCACCGAGACTCCATTAACGTTTATGCGAAAAAATCCTACATCATTCGATAAGTGTTTCCTTTCTCAAACAATTATCCATCGAAGCGAAAACAAGTGTGTTTAGTTTTTTTTGGAATCAATACACTATTTTTATTACCTCGCAAAACGATAAACCTCTGTCGCCCAAAGGTCATTGTTCCTGCCTGTGACGCAGCTAACCCGGGTTCGATGTCTTTTAGTGGTATATATCACGGGCTTCATTTTTTCTGTTTCTCTTTTTCTTGTTCTTTTAGAAATATTTTTTACAAGTGTTATAATTATTGTTCTCAATGGTTGAGCTGTATTTTAGAGGAATATATGTTGATAGGGGTCTAAAGAAATAGACTCCAACACAAGCTAAACACAATGCGTCCAATGTAAGAAAGACAGACTTCCCTCTATTCTTTTGTTTAGCGCTAAGTTAGGGATACAATACTGTTTTTTGCAAGCCCGAGTTTAGGCTAATTGTAGCCTCTTGTTTTATATTAATTTGCAGGCAACCTACTCTGGATCCAGGTTTGCTCTCCATCGCAGCAAAAAATGGCTTGGGAAATTTACCTGAAAAATTAAAACAAATAAAACTAGTGTTTCATTAGAAAAAGTCTTCAATAAAAGGTTACTCAAATCATTTTTGGAGTCAAATAAAAGCTGTACAAAAAACAAGGATGATCAATATTGACTTAAGATCCTAATCAAGTCAAAGTGAGAATCCCACACATATAGACAATACACACTATCTACTGATTACAAACATAAAAAAAATGATGATGAAATTTATAGACTCACAGGTTCTAATCTAACTCCAAGTCTTCTGGCAACTGCAGCAAAAAGCACTGACAGAGTGATAGGGTTTCCAGTGTGATTCTTTAAAACCTACCCAAAAAAATCAGCTCTTATGAACCACCGCTGCACTCTAATGGCAGCAACTCAAATAGCAACTCAAAATCAATTAAAAAATTGGCCAAAAAAAAAATTGGCACTGTACCATGCATCAAATATCCTGACTGTTGTTTGTGCCTGAAGTGTACTGAATTTCATATGTCATCAGGTTAAGTTAAGTTAAGAAATATTACAGGGACTGAGTTAACTGCAAAATAACTCAGTCCCTGTAATATTTCTTAACTTAACTTTTGGCCAATTTTTTTAACCCATTGACTACCGGCTGTTTTTACGTTTTCGGAGTCATTTTCCACCTATAAACGATGAATAGCAATTTGTGACTCCTTATTTGAAACTACCAGGGAAAAGTGGTGCTGTCCTAAGGCAGTGGAGGCTCAAGGTTTCTGAAAACATCATTTTGACGTAGCTATTTTTTATCCGTGAAGCAACAACAATGGCCCAAGTTCGGTTTGCTTGCGATTTTTGCTAAGTTTACAGCCATTTTTCATCTTTAGCGGCTGCCTGATGAGCATCATTAAGCGTGACGGTAGCTAAGAGTCCACTTTCTCAAAGAATCGAGCAAGGTGATGTACTTTGTTGTCGAATTTGGCTTGTTACTCGACGAACTGGGAATTTGGCCGGTCAGACACTTAGTACCTTTGCGACTCGACTACTGATGAATTTCTCGACCTACCGCCGCATATTTTGGAATTTGTGAGCACTGAAGATGACCACAAGCAGGAAATTTTGGCGGTAGGTCGGAGTGGCTGTAGACTTAGTTTATATGTGAAAGAATTGGGGGAAGGAACGGGCGCTGTCAAAAATTCTCGTTAGTTCCCAGCATGCAAAGCGCTCGAGATGTTGAAAATGTCGGGAAGGCCCGAATGCACTGGAACAAAAGGCTGTATCTATGCTCGGGAGAAGAATATGAACAAAAAAAGTCATTTCCAAGCTAGAACAAGGACTGAATTTCGTTATGATGGTCGAAGTTTGGTTTTTCGACGATGATTTCCTTAAAAAACATGAAGGCAAAAAGGGCATTTTCGTCGTTTCTCTTTGATGTTAAAAACGGTCAGTTTCGTTCTTGTCCAAACTCAAAAGGCCATATTTGGTAAAAATCGCTACGTTTCTTGCGTTTATTGGATATCCAAATTTAAGGGACATTCCATTTCGTGCTCAAACTAGCAGTTAAGGCAATATTCGTGCGATTGAGAAAGTTGCAATGTTTTGAAGCATGGGAGTTTTTTACGGCCGGTTTTGGCCGGCACGGGTGCCAATGGGTTGATTGATTTTGAATTGCTTTCACCAGAGTCCAATTTGAGTTACTTCCATTAGAGTGCAGCGGTGGTTCATAAGAACTGATTAAATTGTAAATCAGTACTGCGCAATTTTTTTTTATTCAATGCAATTGCAAAATGCTGTATAAATCTTTAAAATCAGCAAACCGGTGAAAAAAAAAAAGGAAATGAAAAAAAAAGAAGTAGACAACGTTGTAAGTCGGCCTTGAATGTGCGACTTACAGCGTGGAAGGTGAGCTCATTACCCGTGCGCTAACAAAGGTATCTTACGACAAAGCCACTACGTAATGGTTTTAATCAATGAATGCAGCTTTTGCTTCACTTCATTGCACACCATTCAGCGATTCTTCGATATTTGGCTTTGTTTTTCTCAAAAATGAAAAGCAAATTCAAAGTAATATTCAAAATATTGTTAACAACTAAAGGTAAGCAAGGACACTTTACCTTATGAAGGAGTGAGTTCTCCTTTTTATAATATTCATGAACATTGCCTTTAATCTGTAGTTGTTGAAACAATACATGCTTAAGACAGTCTAGCATTCTCAAACAGGCGGTAGGGTGTGTGATGACTGGAAAGTTTTCACTAGCTCTGGCCATCTTCTCTTCTGGTAGGCTCGTTGAAGCAGCATTTGTGCTGCTTTTGTTACCCCGCAGACTCTCTTGTACCATTTGTGCAATGTTTTCAAGTTCTAAAAGCGTGTTCTGTTCATCAACGTCTTCCTCGTTAAGAATCCATCTTGCAATCAACAAGTTACCTACACACATTAAAGCATGCAGAAACTTAACATATGGGCCAATTAGTCTCAAGTCAATGCAAGTTTGAAAATACTATTATTAAGTACTATGATCAGTAGCACGGTTCTCACGTACACAACGATAAATCATGAATTTGCAAAAAATGATTAAGGATATCTCGGCGCACAATAATCGGATCAGTTTGAGACTTTCCACAATTGTTAGACATATGTTAAAGAGTATTTCTGTTTAAAGAATGGTCAGATAAACGATTTCTAGAAAAATAAAATGAAAGCCGAGTTGTAAAGTTAGATAAGCTTATAAAAACATGGCGTCACGCATAACATGCGTGGGACTCATGATGCACTCCTTTCCTGTTACTGCCGACGAATTTTCAGTTCGTAACCGCAAGACTTAACAGATAATTAAAAAAGTTCATTGTCAAGCACACTGAGACAAAAAATTATCAAACTTGTCGTTAAATCGTCGTAAAAATCGACGAAAGGCCTCACCATTTGAAGCGTCACTCTTGGCGCTTTGAAGAGACCAGACATTTTCAATTCGCTGGGGTGTTCACGATTTTTGAGTTGCCATAAAACAAAATGCTCATAAGTCAAATAAAACTTTCCCGAAGTTTCTTTCGATAACAATTAAGCGTTGCGGAGATTTTAATTTTTATCTGCGTTCTAAACAGTAATCAGGCGGTGCGATATGTGACGCAAGAATTTTGGTTGTTGAACTTGTCGCTCCGTTGTTTACGTAGGAGTGCGCTGGAGCGTGTCAATGTTGACACATGCAAAATGCTCAAATGACAAGCTAAATTTTGGTACCAGAAGCAAGCGAATCCGTTCAAAGCTGACGAAAATATCGACGTTTATGTTTGTTCTAAACATTATGATGACGATTTGGATCTTGAGGAAGGTAAGTGATCAGATTTCGAGCAAAAACAAGCGCTACGCTCCGGCCGTTTTGAGGGCTTCGTTCGCTTTGAAAATCATCTCAAAACAACATAATCAATTAGAATTCTTTCAAATTTCCTTATTTGGAAGTAAAATATTGCATCAGGTCAGGAAATGAGCGGGAAATTCCCTTGAGCACGTGCCGTTTCTCGGAAAAGCTATTTGCAACAACGTAGTTTACAGTGTTCTTCGGAGTCTGTGAAATTTATGCAAAAATTATGGATTCTGGAGTTTCGAGGATTCAGATGTGGCGAGAACAAAAGAAGAAGGAAAAACAGGAGAAAAGAAGAGCACATTATGAGAAAAATCGCGAGAAAATTATTGAAAAAGTCCTTGAAGCCAGAAAGACAAAGCAAGGAACCAAGAGCCGGCGTGAATGGTCTAAGAACATCAGAGGCGCTTCGATTAAAGAGGTCACAAAAAAAAGCCGGCGTGAAAAAAAAACAAAACAAAAAAAGAGAGCTTCGGAAATGAAAGTGAAAATTGAACAAGGCAGAAGGATGGCTAGAGAACGAAGCAAGCGCTACAGGCTAAAACAGAAAGAACAAAAGGAACAAACTCAAGCAGAAGCAGCACCGATCGAAGTTTCTGAAGGCAGTCCTCCTTTCGCTAACAGAATGGCCAAGAAACGTGCTGTTGAACGAGCAAAGAAAAATCTTCCCGCCACCCCTGAAAAGAAAGCAGAAGTAGTAGCAGCTGTTACACAAAGTCCACGGACAAGGAAGGTTCTAGAAATGCGTGGACTGGTGAAAACGCCCGAAGAGGAAAAAGAAGTAGCTGCTCTCAAAGCGTTGGCCAGTGATCTCGCGGAAGGAATTAAAGCAATAAAGAACGTCAGATCAAACGAAGCACGGATGGCACTCGGAGCAGCGAAATCACTTTCTTTTGGCAAGAACGTAAGAAAAACTAGAAGTCAGAAGACGCTGTCCAAACTCATAGCCTTGGATAGGAGAAGCATTAAGTCGGGAATAGGAAAACGTGAGAGAATTTTGAAAGGTGAAGAAGCTAGCTGGCTTGCAACTGAAAGAAAAACCAGAAGAGATGCAGTCACCGAAGACACTAAAGAGATTGTGTACGACTACTGGAAATTAATGGCCAGCAGGCCAACGGGAAACAAGAAAGATCTGGTCAGAAAACGTGTCGCTGTGAAAACGTGGGTTGAACATCCCAAACACGTGCTTGAAAAAACTCAAACTGAAGCCTACGTAGAGTTTACGTCAATGCACCCAGAGATAAAGATATCGCAGAGAAAATTCGAAAACGTAAAGCCTTTTTTCGTTAAAGGAGCGAAAGAGCGTGATAGGCAAACCTGCATGTGCCGACAGCACGTTGAGCTTCAGATCGTTTTTAAGGATTGCATGAAGTATCGGAAAAAAGTGGTGGACGAAAGGGAAGAGGAACACCAAGCTGATGCGCAAGTTTACAGCTCAGTCAGTGATGTTATTGAACAGACACTTTGCCCCAAATCACAAGACAACAAGTACCATAACTTAATATGCCTCAGAAGAGAATGCAAGGAATGTGGGGTACAAAAATTACTTTTGCTGCCTGAGGAGAAAGAAGCTGCTGGTGATCACCAAGTCAAATGGAAGAGGTATGACTACATCCCCACCGGAAAGCTAAGTGCTGATGGAAAGGAGATAAAGAAAATAGCCTTTGTGGAGAAGTGCACTGCACCAAAGGAACTCTTTGACTATTTTCTTCAGCTCCTTGGACAGTTCCCTTATCACTCCTTCCTTGCCAAGTGGCAACGGGAACAACTGGATTCTCTTCTTGAAAGTCTTCTGACAGATCAAGCGGTATGCATCCATGATTATTCCGAGGGTTATGCCTGTCGATTCCAAGATGAAATCCAGTCACAATACTTTGACGTCAATAAAGTAAGCCTGCATGTAACTATTCTTTACAGGCATTCAAATGAAGAGGTGGATGGTCTTCAGAGCACAGAAGAGGAGCCAGTAATATGCAAAGAGCATTTGTTTGTGATCTCTGATGATGTCACACAAGATCACGACTCTGTCCTTCACATCCAGAAGTTGATTTCAAAGCATTTACAAGAATCCAGATGCACTATTAAAAAAATGCATGAATTCACAGATGGTTGCGCAGGACAGTATAAGAGCCGACACTGTTATGGTGACCTCTCGTGTTCCCTAGCAACGCTTGGATATACAGTACAGAGAAACTACTTTACCACATCTCATGCGAAGGGAGAACAGGATGCGGCTGGCTTGCATGTCAAGCAGAAGGCAACATCAGCAGTTCTTTCCAGGAAAGCCACACTCTCAAATGCCAAAGAGCTTTGTGACTTTCTGAGAGAGAACTTTTCAGAACCAGCCACATCATCTTTTCCCTCCAGGCAGAAGTCAGTACAGTTAAAGCGGCATATTTTCTTTTATTTGCCTTCGTCTGGGGAGCTGGCTGTTGTTCGCAACCGAGAAGGAGGGAGATTCTGCGCAGTTAAAGGCATCCGGCAGATACACTCTGTGAGGACCTGCAGTGAACAGCTGAAGGTTTTCACAAGGAAAAGATCGTGTTACTGCTATGATTGTTTAGTTGAGTCTTACGACAGATGCGAAAACAAGCAATGGGTGGGCAACTGGAAAGAAATCAAATTGTCAAGGGAGCCATCTGGTACCAGTACAAGGGGAACTGAAGAAGTAGCCACACATGAAGAGTCTGTTCAACTTGTTGACTTGGCAACAAAAGACAGCATCGCGGCTGTGGCAGCTGAAGATAATGCCCACTACGATTATTATCTTCTAAAAGTGACAAGCAAAATGGTGTCATTTCCTTAACAGAGAACTTTACAGATGCTTATGGCAACAATTACTTTGAGGGACAGAATGTTCTACTAGGAAATTTCTTTTTAAGAGAGAACATAATAGATCGAACATATAAACTTGATGACAACACGGCTGCTGTCTTTCCGGGAACCATTCGATATATCTGTGGAACACTACTGTCAAAGAGAAAGAGAGGAAAATCAATATATCAAGTTCCTTTGGATGAACATGAACAAATACTATCATCTCTGTGATTGAATTTTGTAAATAGCAATTCAGTAATTATTTTTACTCAAAATTTCCTATAAATACAGTGTAAATAGAGGTTTTTCTAAAAAAAAGGGTGTGGCCGCAATGCATTGTGGGTCAAGCAAAAAATGGTTTCATTGGGCCTGTGTTGACCAAAATGACATGTTTTTGTAACAACAATGTGCTTTCTTGCTTTTTCTGACACATGTACAGCAAAATGGGGAACTTTGAGAAATGTTACAATTTTGACCTGTGTTACACAAAAGTACATCAGAACTGTGCTACTGATCTATATACTATTATTAACATTCTCAGTGCTATAAATTATTGCTTCTTGCACTTCCTTAGAACTTGGCCCATTTATGATTATGATTATGATTATGATTAAGATTATGATTAAGAAAACAATACTGACATCCACTTGTGTAGACTTGGAAGGGAAGCTAAAGAAAACTTGTTCATTGCACTTACATTTCAAAATAAACATGCTCAACATAGACTCAAGTTAAATGTAAACAACATGCCACCAAAACCAAGTCATTAGTGGACCACTTCAAAATGAAAAGTCGGGCTTCAAGTTTCTTTAATTCATGGACCACCAAGAACTGGCAGCCCCTTGTTTTGAAGGATTGATTGAAGTAAAATCACAAACTGTTGTCAACATTAATTTTGAAGGGCTGAAAGCGAAACTATTGTATGTGATGGTTTGTGTGAATGTACTTTAGGCCTGGTTTTTTTTTTCGAAAACGCAGCACGCAACAGCAAAAAAAAAAAAAAAAAAAAATACAGGGCAATGTTCTTTGACAAAAATGGAGTCCACATGTCAAAATTCATCCAATTCCGAGTAATTTGAAATTTCGACGCTAAATCGTCACATACGATAGTTTCACTTTCAGCCCTTCAGGTAAGTCTGCCTCATTAACAATCATGAAGCAATGCCCAAGGGTATTCTTTATTGAAAACTAAGCACCAAATGCTCGTAACTGAATTAAGAGAACAGCACTCATAAACAGCAAACAAGATGCCCATCCAACTAGGAAATGGTTGACTTTTTTAATTGCAGCACTTATTACCAGTGTTTTGCTTTCTGATAGTGCTCAAGAAGCTTCCTTAGCTGGAAAACAGTGCGCAACATTATTGCTTAACTTAAAAACAGCAAACAGTAGCCTTGGTGAACCTTAAGCCAGCGCGAATAGATTTTATCCGACTTGAAAACAGCACTCAAAAGATTTAGGGTTATTGTTAAGTTTAGAGTTAGGGTTAAAATTAGGGCTAGGGTTCAAGGTTAGGGTTAGGGTTAGGGTTAGAGCTAGGGTTAGGGTTAGAGCTAGGGTTAGGGTTAGAGCTAGGGCTAGAGCTATGGTTAGAGCTAGGGATAGGGTTAGGCCTAAGGCATTGCAAATGTTAACATTAACGTTAAAGTAAGCGGTGCATTTTGAGTCTCAATCAGCTTAAAGGGTTCCTCCGAAATCAAAAGAGCACACAGGTTTCTTGGTTGACTCTTAATTATTTTGGAAAGGCTTTGGCTGATATAAGTAAAGTGCTGAAGAGGGTCATTTGGTTGAAAATGGCATACAGCAGGATCGGACTTGATTCTAAAATTTCAGTGCTCAAAAAGCTTGCTGTCGGCTGAGAAATAGAACAAAATATTTAAGATGGCTGTTTTTACTTGAAGATAGGTTTTGGCCAATACCAACAACTTCTGTTCGTGATGAACACTGAAAATTCAAGTTAACGATGTTCAAGGGCAAAATAAGAGTTAAAAGAGTAAGCTGTTTCCCTTCGGTTTCCTCTTTGAAACAGAGCTTTGACTGGCGTTTCGCGTGCTTTGGTCATTTGAAACGATTTTGAAGGGTTCATTTTCGTGGTCAAATGGAACCAGTGGAATGAAAATCGTATCACAAATCAACGCAAATGACGACAGTGAAAAAAAAAGCAACAAATTGTTGGCTTCAAATTGGCTTAAACCGTACATATTTGCATAAGATGTGAAATTTAATCTGTATCATCTGATGCATAAGACAACGACTTGTTAAAATATCTCCGTGCAAATACTTTTTTGCTGGTGGTTATCTTGCTTGAAAATATGTTTTGCTGATGTTTACAAGCCTCCATAGAATCAAAATAACCGAGTTGATCAACACAAAAGTGATTTATATGTTGAGATTCAGCAGCATGTCTATCTGTGTTTACATAATAACTCGAGGACCGACCACGAGTATATTTCGCACTTGGTAATATTTGCCACGCGTGCCAATGCAACTTTTCCCTGGATTGTTTTCAAGATACTCATTGAAAAAGGACGGACTTCTCGTCATGCTCATTTCCCTCTCTTGGATGAATTCTCTGTAATGTTTGCGAATTTTCACGAACTGTTTCACGGCTTCGGTGGCCCACGAGACAGCGCCCACTTCGGCTGCAATGAATTGTGGGAATGTTATGCCCTCCATGAGTGAAAGACACTCTGCAAACATCAGAGTTTTCTGCCCTAAACTCCAAAAACACCTCTCCTTTGCGCAAACCTTTCAAAAATGGACCAAGACTAGCAAAACCGAGCTGCTTTTTAGACGAGAGATGTTTTCTGACTTTTTTTTCTTTCTCTACTCCCAAACTGGAGAGTCAAATTAATATATATCTCTTCATGGTTTGGCAAGCAGAGAAAACATGACTGGCTTCTTTCAACCGTGTTAGACTTGCGGGTCTAAAGACTTCATGATGTCCTTCAACCACCAAGCGAACAGGCAAACTGACATAATTCGATTAAATCAAACAAGCTAGCATGGATCGAGTCAGGAGCTCCAACACATACGTCGCGTAAGTATCGATGTTTTAACCGCCAAAACGTTTAGTCTGCATCACACTATGGAACAATCCTTTCTACCTGTCAATCATTTCATGTCCAGTTTCAGTTTTACTCTTCAGTTATGAGCATTTGGCGCTTAGTTTTCAATAAAGAATACCCTTGGGCATTGCTTCATGAATGTTAATGAGGCAGACTTTACTGAAGGGCTGAAAGCGAAACTATCGTATGTGACGGTTTGTGTGAACGTACTTTAGGTCCAGTTTTTTTCAAAAACGAAGCGTGCAACAGCAAAAAAAAATACAGGGCAATGTTCTTTGACAAAAATGGAGTCCACAAGTCAAAACTCAGCCAATTCCGAGCAATTTGAAATTTCGACGCTAAATCGTCACATACGATAGTTTCGCTTTCAGCCCTTCATTTAATGGCATTGATTTCCTTTAAATATAAAGTAAAGCTTAGCAGATCCATTTTGTAAAAAAATCTTCCATCCATCAATGTCCAATCAGAACACTATAAATCTCCAGTTGAAATAACAGATAGCTTTGTGACAACATGTGCGACTGTGATTTTATAATTTTTATTTTATTTTTTACAGTGCCCTGTTAAAAACCACCTTGTGTGATGTAGGCCATCAGTACAAAGAACTAGTATTATTACGCGCTCTGGAACGACCTCCTGATTCATGTGAGGAATGCCCCAAACTTTTTTATTTAATTCATGAGCATTTGAATTAAATTTTTTTCATGATAATTAATTTCTTATTAATTTCTTATTAATTAATTGATTGATTGGACTATAATTTTGTAAAGTTTGTACTATTCTGTAAGAGCATTGAGATTTTAATGTAATGCGCTAGAAATAAATTATTATTATTACTATTATTATCGTTGCAGATCTCACCTTTTTCAAGCTGTTGTTGCTCATCAGGTAATGCTAGAAATGTGTCCCACTCAGCTTTTAGTTGGTGAATTTTGAGATGACACTGAACTTTCCTTGCATAATATCTGTGGGTTAGGTTGACCTTGCTGTAAACAAAAGAAAATGAATCCTTAGATTGCAAACAAATAACAGTATACATAAATTATTCATTATGTACCTACCGTAGATTATACAGCTGGGAAAAAGTTCTGAACCTTGAAAAAAATCCAAGCATAAAATAACCCAAAATCTTTAATATTGGAGTAATGGATAGCTCTATAAAAGAAGTTTTTGTAGCCATTCAAAAAAGTCACACACAGTTCCTGTTCTATCAAGTTTAAGTAAAAAGTCTGCGTAATAACTAGGCAGCCCTACGGCAAAATTGATTAAAAGGCGCAAACTATTAATTTTTAATTTCAATTAAATTGATGCATCTCATTGGGTAATGACATATAACAGGAAAATGTGAAAAAAAAAAGGAATTTTTGTAACTAGTCTTTCCCATACCCTTAAGTTCTGTCTCTCAATCAAATTTGGCTTTTGTTCTATGTGCCAATCAAAAACATGTTCAACCTATTGCTCTGATGATCACTTCACTTCACTTCACTTATTTATCTGATGTAACCTTTACTTGATGTAAGCTTTAGCCTGCAGTAGATTGATCAAGATATAAGCTTATTGTCCTGGGAATCTGAAGCAAAATTCTACAGTTTATATTTATTGAATCTATACATCAGAGGTTTTCAGAGTTTTATATTTATGTCAATTGAATAGTATTTTATTGTCGGTAAACCGTCCTGATGTCCCTTTAAGAAGCTTTGTTGTTGCCCGTGGATTGGAGTCACAAAGATACAAGTGGCTGTCAAACAGTTGTTTCATGCAATTTACGCCAAAGAAAAGTTCAGTGGTACAGGAAAGTGGAGTTCCTCTGAACACAAAGAACAGAAAAGAAAAATTTGTATTTTCTGCCGGGAAAGAATTTGGCTTCAAAAAAGGAGGGTGGCAACTTGAGAAATGCGTGTACTGGAATGTTTCAGTAGGTTTGAAAATAATGCATTTTTACATCCAGTATAGATTCATATGCGAATTGTTCGTTTTTGAAAACGTTTGTATCAAGGAAAGTAGTTTCAGTGTATGATAATTCCAGCCATAAACTTGATAGTTTGGTTATGGTTATTAGCTTGTTCAATGAATTGCATGACTTCATCTTTGTGTATATTCTAAATTGAGAATATCTCATCAATATATAGCCTGAGTAGCTGGCGGTTTAGCGGCGCTCCCCGACAAAACCACCTGCTATGCAGGCTAGTCAATATACCTTTTCCAGACAAGTGGTTTGAGTGCTTCGGTTAAGAATTTCTGTTTCTACAACCGCTATAAAGATACTAGCAAAAGCAACTGCCATCTTGGTACCATTTGGTTGTCACTGTCTTTTTCCTGATGAAGCCATGCTACGTATCAAGAGCACAAAACAATCTGGCAAAAGATGATGACCACAATGTTGTGACTAGTCTGTGTTCAGTCAATCTTGACAGCCCGGCTATGCAGTATTTTTTATCACAAGCCCGCTGTCGGCAACCTACTGTGCTCTTTTGGCCATAATTTGAACTCCTCGCCAAATGGTGCACAAAATCGCCAAGATACAAGTATTTACATAGAAAGTTTTTGAGATAGTCATGATTTTACCTTCAGAATAAAAGGTTTTTTTATTGGCAAGTTGATCAACTTTCTCATTGAAATTCAAATGTTGCACTCTTCGCCGCTAATGCCAATGAGAATGGCCATATTTAATTTGATTAAGAATTTTCGCACCATAAAAGTAACTGATGCTATTGCTGCAGGCTATTGTTTTTCTGCCTACCTTTTAGCCGGTCCATTGCTTAAAACAATGGGATGTGCCCCACACTCCTGTTCGTTTATTGATAACAGAACTATACACAAGAAACCCAGGGATCAGTTTAACTGTACCTCACTTAAACCCACAAAAATAAAACAACTTATAGTAACTCTTGCTGCCTTAAGTCGTGGGAGTATAATAACCAGGGGCCGGTTCCTGAAAGGTGTAATCATTTTATTCCAGGTATAAATCTGCTTGGAATAAGGCATATTTATCCCTAGAATTGAGTCATTACACCTTTCAGGAGCAGGCCCCAGCTAAATTGCACCACAGCACAATTCTTTTTTCACTGTTCTTACCAGACATCACCATGCAAAAGTTCACACAGAGCATCATCCACATAACAGGAATGGGACTCATTCTCATTTGCCAAATGCACAAAACTATCAAGATCTCTCTTGTAGATGCCAGTCTTAGAGTGATATTTTAAAGAGGTAGCTTGCAAAGCACAATATATTTTGCTTTCCATGATTATTCTATCTCTGTACACCTCCATCCAGTTATCAGTGGGAAACTTCTTCCAAAAATTCCATCTACAAACAAACATTAAAGACATAAAACTTGGATGTAGATCAGCAGTGTATTAATGAAATAAGCACTAACAATGCAGTTGAAAAGTGGCCTGATGTTGTTGCTGGAATCTCAGCACATTTATCAAAATTTGCTTTTGTTTTTGTTTTCCACCAGTTTGACCCATTTGTTTTTCTATATAACAAATTACTTAATGACTGGTCCCTTGGGGAACAGTGAATTTTGTTTCCCTCGATGATTCACTTTTCCCCCCAGACCAGTCAATAAGTGTTAAGTGCTCACCCCCTGGAGAGGATGCTAGTCAATTGCTGGATTACAACCCCCTCACCCCTACAAGGGGAATGTCACCAGTAGAGCCAGTAGACATCTGTGCATATCATAGGGAAGACTGATTGACAATGTGAAGAAAAATCTCTTGTTTTAGGGGAACAACACAAAAATGCACAGGCTAACCTAGCTTTGATCCCCAGGCCCTCTAATCTACTGGTTCAATAACTACTATATGTGTCCATAAATCACCCACTTCGCCTCAGTTTAAATTAAACTTACGAAGTAGAATCATTCTTTTGACTCTGGACATAACTTCCGATCGTAGATATAAAATATCATACAAACCCAACTAAACAAATTACAAACGAAAGGATAACTTTTCCACCCAATGCAGTCATGAGCACCTACAAAAGTAAGAAACCGATCTTCGACGACGTCATTTTAAAGCCAAATTTCGGATACCTACCTGGCAAGCGCTTTCTTTTTCCACAGCTCGTTTCCTGTGGCGATAACATTTAATCTTCTACAAACTTGCGCACAGCGACATAAATCCCTGTGATCAATAAATGAGTACGACAACACCATGTCAATCAGTTCGTCCGCAAACAGCAGCAAACTGCTTTCCACCTCTTCTTCGTCGTCCATGTTGGAAAACATTAGGTCCCATGCTCCCATCCTCCGCACTCCTATACTCGTATGTTTTTCAAGCTCAATCACTAGACTTGCCACAAGTCGACCCCTCGAGTCCCACAGCAAAAAAGCCGAGAGGAGCGAGCTCTTGAGGCGGCGAAGCGGCTGAGCGAGCGACGAAGTCGCGAGAGATCGACTGGTCTCGCTTGAAGGGTTTTCATTTGCGTTTCGCGCCAAAAAAAATTTCATTTGGAAGAAGAGCATCAGTTATCGCTTTCGCAATCGAATTCATGTTGGGATGTCAACCACAAGTCACGTTTCATTGCTCATAATTTACTTTTGATTGACAACTTTTATCAACGAGACTTTGGTTGGTCTAAGCGCAGCGACCCGTTTTTGGGTCGCTAAAATTGGCGCCAATCAAGTATGAAAAGTCCTTCGTCTCGCGCCATATTAAATAGGACGAAGGACTTTTTCGAAAGTCTACTCAATCACCTGCATCTCCAATATTTAGAGGCCTTTTCCCCAGACCCCACCAGCCAAGGACAGACTAGCATCTCCCAGAATCAAAAGCCACTTTGACTGGATTCTTATCAAAGGGCATTTCTAAGGCTCCTTAAACTTCCCCTCGCACTGAGCTCAGCATCTTGTTCTTGTGAAGCAAAGAAACAAACAAAAAAAGCAAAACAAAACCAGTGGGACAGTCAAGCCTCGATGATCCGGACTTCTTGACAATCCAGACCATTTATTTTCGTGAATATTAATTTTGATGAAGATTCCTAAAATGCCATTCGTTTCAATTAGTTTTAATTTAGGCACTGAAAAGTGCGTTTTCCTTCCAATCTTCTCCAGAATTTCCAAGCACTGGCAGACGTCATAAGTACAATGCATACAATTTAGTTCTTATTGGCTGAGACTTCTGTTTTGTTGCCAAGTGAAACTTTGGTTTCCTAATTAATATGTGTTTATCTCATTAATATTCATATTTTCGATTATACGGACTATTCACTTCAGTCTTTTTGAGTCTGGATAATCAAGGTTTGACTGTACCAGTAAATTCCCAGGAGAATGCTGACAGGCTTGATGAAAAAATATGAGAGCTCAAGAGTTTATGTTGTAGTACACTATTTCAACAGTTTCTGGTATTTCATTCATTACTTTGTGGTGTTGATTAGCTTGTGTGGCAGGCCATAGAATCAAAGGTTTGCTGAAGCAAGTCATTGCAGTGGAGTGGGAAAAGTGGCTCCTTCTTTTGCACTTTTTGTACATGCTTCATGTAGGCTGACAGTAATGGTAAAGAGGTAATTATGTTCATGAGGACCATGTAATGACTGAACACACAGCAAATGGGACACAGATTTTTCAATTAAAGAACTTTATTTAAATCCTCCAATAGACCTGTCCTAGTTGCACACTGCCATGGCAAAGCAATGCCAATTTTCCCCAACTTTCCTCAAATGTTCCAAGTCTATGAAGTTCCTGCAGTGAAAAGGTTAGTGAAAACAACAAAAAGATGCAAAAAGGAGTTTTTGCTGGGATGATGGATAAGGTTACTAATCCATACAAAGTTAAGGCGTACAGGAGGGAAACCCCTACCCTATGATGGAGTAAAACTCTATTCTTTCTTTCGGATGGGACACTGGCTGGTTCAATTGAAAATTTCATGTCATTCATTTCATTTTACTTGTCATACCATATTATGGTTACTCTCCACGGAAGCCTGCTTTGTGAGAACCTTAATTGAAATATTGTGATTGTTATTCCTCCATCCCAAACTGTTTATCCTCCAAAAATGTTGAAATGAGTTAACTTCCAAATCCTGTGCCCGAAGATTGAGTTCCAAAAAATTGACTCCTGATAGTTTCCAATGTTCTGTTCCAAAAGTGCACTGGAGGTGAAACCCCAGTTCCTATCCTATTCCGTGATCACTGACTGATTGACATGAGAGGATCCGGTCTCCTCCAGACAGCGTTAGATCTGTCACAGGATTATAAAGAAGCAATCTTGTCAATTAAAAAGTTTGCAGGAATCTCTTCAAAACTTTTCACAACATAAAAAGCCTTCAGACAACAACAACAACAACAACAACATAGGAAGAGTACTTCCTCTTAATAACCACTCACAAAGATACTAATGCCAAGTGGCCAGACTAATTTGCCACAGTCTATCCTTAGCTGACAAAAGTCATTATGTTTCAAGGCGGAAAAGTGAAATAAAATTGACAACCTACTCAAAGCTAATTAAATTAACTGACCCTAACTTCTTTTCAGCGATTCAAATTTTTTCAATAGCCAGGGGTTAAAAAAGTGGCACTTTTCTCACACAAACAAGTTGAGAAACCATGCATACCATATCCAAAGAAAATGTCCTATCTCCAATTGATCCTAGTGCTCCCTGAGGGCATTTTTATCCATTGTTTCCTTATCCAGTTTTCTGATTTCCTTAGCAAGATAAGTGCAGAAACATCTACTGTTTTCATTCCTAGCTTTCCTTTCCAATATCACAAATTGCTGGTGACACCCTGAAAATGATATCATGGAAGAGTAAAAGACCACAAATATACAAAATTAAAATGCCACATGTTGTCATACCACTACCTTTCTAATTCTAAAGCAGTAAAGGAGAAAATTTTACATGAAGAGGGAGAAAGCTAATGCTAATGTCTATGAACGTGAACGAGAACGCGATTTGGAACGCCTTGGAGAGACTGATCTCTTCCTCTTAGGAGATCGTGAAATGGACTTGGATTTCCTTGGTGAGTATGATCGACGTGGGCTGCGGGACCGGGACCTCCTTCTTGGGGATCTACTTCTTGAATGTGATCGACTGCGACTTCTGGATCCACCACGTCCACCAGCATTGTCTTGTTTGACACGTATAAATGCAACTTCACCCTAAAAACAAACAATAGCATAGCAATGAACAAACAAGATATTTACTCCCACATTGTCATGCAAAGTAAACAGTGGAAAATGCCAGTACTGAAAAGTGCTTACACAAGACATACCTCGTGTGAACGGAACTTAGAATCATCAAGGTGCTTGAGTGCATACTTCATATCTTCATAGCGAGAATACTCCACAATACCAGTGCCATCTTTAAAGACATCAGTGAACTGAACATCACCAGCATCCCGCATGTGGTCCTTGAGATCTTGCCAACTGCCAGTAGGAGGGAGTCCAGATACCAAGACACGATACTCAGAACGGCGTGGAGGAGGGCCACGTCCATAGCCACCCCCACCACCCCCATAGCCTCCTCCTCCTCTTCCACCACCCGACCTCCCTCCACCATGTCCACTACGAGGGAATTCCACACGAATCCTCTGTCCATCAAATTCATATCCATCCCTGCCTCTCACAGCATCTTCAGCATCTCTATGGATAGAAAAGCAGAAAAGAGTGAGTAAAACACATTACTGAGTGGAAATTTCAGGTTTGTTCATGTCTGTAAAAACGAAATCAAGACCACACTAACAGCATACAAGGGCCTCACAATCAAGTGATACAAGAGCTATTGTTCCTACTTTGTTTAACTTTGTCCGTTGTATTAAGGTACACTGATTAAATTTTCATGGTATTCAAATTTACACATGTCGTTTGACAATTCTTTCGTGATTTGTCGATTACTTTCACATCTTCAGTTGATTCGACAGTCAAAAAATGTTGATAAGAAACCCAACACATGGATAAGGACCATACTTTAAGTCCAACAGGTTTTGAAAAACGAACGAAATTCCAATCATATTTGATAACCTTAAATGTAAACTCATAAAATTTTTACGAACTCCTTGCAATTCACCGAGTAACTTCCCTCAAGCTCAAAGCAGTTCTCAAAGCGTCATCGAAACTGAAACCACGCTTCCCCAATAAAAAAATGTTCCAGAAACTGGAAACGGTATTGGAGAATATAAAATCGTTAAAAGGGAAGATTCAAAGGAGTAAGGAACTTCGTTCCCACGTACCTCGGGTCATGAAATTCAACAAAGGCAAACGGTGTGCCGCCAGTTCCATAGCGAGGGATTTTCAAGTCCACGTCGGCAATATCGCCGTACTTATAAAAAATATCTTCCAAATCCCTTTCGTCTATGTTGGAAGGTAAATTCCCCACATAGACCCGCCTGTTGTTGTTGTTGCTTCGATTCATAACTGCCATCAAACGTCCACTAACTTAAAACGCGCTGAAGAAAAATTTTGAAGATGGTCGGCCACGAGTTTCAATGATGACTGGTGAACTAATAGGGGCGCCCAGCAGAAAATCACAGGGACTCGTTCTCAGGCCTCCGATTGCATTTGCAAGGAGTCATGGGTTGATACAGGCCGCAGGGAAAGGCTCCTATTAGTGGCCAATCACATTTCACTTTCTTGTGAGCAGCAATCAGAGTCGACAAGGAAATTCTGATAGTCCCAAGGAGAGGAAAGAATATTTTCTTCTTGAGGGTGCTGCGTTGGGGTTATTTGCTGAAATAATCGCTAAATGGTGAGTATTTCCCTGTGAATTCAGTTTTTCAAATGAAGTTTTCTCCTCATGCTCGTGAATCGAAATCGAGGAAGTTATGTCGTGCCTCATTTTCATGCCTAGTTACCAGTTTTTTTTTCTGCATGTTCCAAAAATTTGGGGTTGGGGGTACTATGGAAACCAAAATAATTGGCAAAATGGCTACCAATATTCCAAGATTATAAGCTTAAACGCGTTACCGGTGCTTATTTTTTTCTGATTTTATTTAGATGTCTGAAAGGAAAGCTGTTATCAAAAATGCTGACATGTCAGAAGACATGCAACAAGATGCTGTAGAAGTTTCCATGCAGGCAATGGAGAAGTTCAACATTGAGAAAGACATTGCTGCTTACATAAAGAAAGAATTTGACAAGAAATACAACCCAACTTGGCACTGTATTGTTGGGAGGAATTTTGGTTCATATGTCACTCATGAGACCAAGCATTTCATTTATTTTTATATTGGACAAGTTGCTGTGCTCCTCTTCAAGTCTGGTTGAATTTGTATAAGAGCAAATGACTTTTCCTGCTATTTAAAGTAGTGACTTGACATCTAGCACGGTCTTTTATTTAACAAAATTATACATATATTTATAGATAAACGGTAATGTTTTTGTCCTTTTATTAATTTTGTAAATATATTTACTAGAAGTCTAATAAGTTATTAATAAAAGTAAGACATTTCTTGCTTTTCAGTTGCAATGTACAGGACGTACTTTCTTCAACTTATCCCTGATTCACCATCTAACCCAACTGTAAACAATAGAACTTTTGAGCTTCTTATGCATCTGTTTAGTGATTGGAAGCTACGGGGAAATTCCAATTTCAATTCCGTTACTCTTAGGAAAATCAGCGTTATATTGTTGGTAAAAAAAAATATATATATCTTCTGAAAGTCCATTAGCCGAAGCTAAGAAAGTATTACTACACCTCATTCGCACTTGAAAGAAAAATTCAAAGTAAAATACTTTCAACACAAATTGATGACGGATTTTTCTGGATATACAAAATACAATTTTCTCCATAAAAATGTAATAAAAACTACCTGTAACCATAATATTTTGACGCTTGTTTGTGCCCAGAAAAAGTAACTATGGCAACCAGTTAAGGCAACCAGTAGTCCTTGTTAGAGTTACCCGCAATGTATTTTGGGGTGATATAGGCCGTCAAAATATGCTGCAGAAATAAACCAATCACATGGTCGGAAATGAGGTGTTCCATATGGCGTGGTCTGAAAACTCCAAGGAAGCGATGTTGAATTTGTTTGACTTTGAGATAGTTGTTTGAAAAGGCAATTTCAGTGGCGAAGGTTTGTGTAAGTTGCGGAAAGCTGTTTTTAAACAGGGTAAGAAATTCGATTACTTTTTACTGCTGTTTCTCTTGAACTCTTTGGTATATAGGCGTGGTCTTAAAGGGGAAGCACCCCGTTTTTTTTTTTACAAGACTGTCTCAGCTTTTGCCTTGTTTCGATTTACCAGATGACCGACAGGAAAGCTGTTATCAAAAATGCCGACATGACGGAGGATATGCAGCAAGACGCTGTAGAGTGTGCCACACAAGCCATGGAAAAGTTCAACATCGAGAAAGACATCGCCGCTTTTATCAAGAAAGAGTTTGACAAGAAGTACAACCCAACTTGGCATTGTATCGTCGGGAGGAATTTTGGCTCCTATGTTACGCACGAAACAAAGCACTTCATCTATTTCTACCTTGGACAAGTTGCTGTGCTTCTCTTCAAGTCTGGATAATTAGATTGTGACCGAAAGAGTCAGAATATATTGTCTGTTAAGAACTATTTAAGCTTGAATTTGCAACTTTCGCACCGTTGCTAAGTTATCTCTATAGTTTACTCGTGCGTGAGAGTAAGCTTATGCATTGAATATATTTTTTAGAATACGGTGTTTGAATATTATTGTACATTGGCTGATAGAGCGGTGAAAAATGGATTACGTTTTATTTCCGGTCGCCTTGTTAGGCTGTCGCACTGGCTGTAAAAAATATCATGTAGAGTACTTCAATAACTGGACCGAATACAAATGTCAAACGATGTTACCTTCTGTTCGAAAAATTATTCTTCATTTGAATTGAGTCTTAGCTGTATCTCCAAGTCTACACCAGATACAGGATTTCCAGAACTCGAGATAGCATGCTGTCCCTTGGCTTCTAAGTTAAATTTTGACTACAGTAGTTCAGATGTAATAAACTTGTTTAATTATTTAACTTTGTTCAAGTTTCTTTGATTTTTATAAACAAATGATTTTGGTTGTGAAATTCAGCAAAATTTATGAATTATGGGAAGAGTTCTCATTACATCCTCTCTGTAATGTCGACTCAAGCACTCCTTTGAGGGAGTGATTCTTGCCAAAGTGTTTTAACTCTCCCACATTCAAAGTAATGGGTTGGGTTAGACAGTGGAATGTTACCTTACAACTACTGAGCAAGACTAAACAGGCTCGCCAGTTGCATCATGCCAAAAAAAATGTATACAAAGTGCATTATTCATTGCTTTCATGAAAGACCCATGGGCAGACTGTTGGGATGGGACAGAATTCACAGACAAAATGGGACTAGCAAAAGTTAACAATACTGGTCCTGATTTTGCACATGAATTCTTTGTCCCATCCCAGCTATCTGCTCCTGGGTCTCTGAGGATGCCCATCCCGTGGCTTGAAATATAAGCAGGGCTAGATGAGTTACGATGATGGGCTTTTAATGTGGTGGCTTGTACTGCAACCGAGTACTATTTTCAATACTATCCACCCTTGAATAAAATACTGATCTTTTGTTAACTAAAAAGACTAGCAACAGTGAAGTTACAAACCATTCAGCCTTCAGATAGCCAAATTATAGTTTAAATCCTGAATGAATTGCTGCAATTCCAGAGCTTAATGCAGCCAACTCGTCCTGAGTGACATAATCAGACAACAAGTGAAGATGATATTATAACAATGTTCACCAAAAGTCTTATGTAAGTTATTCCTTGCTTTCAGTTGCAATGTGCTTGTACTGTCTTCTTCTACTATGGTAACCCCTGCTCTCCCATCACTATGCAGGGTACCCAACTGTAAATAAGAGAACTTTGGAGCTTCTTGAGATTGAAGTTTCCAGTGCTTCTTCATCTGTTTAGTGATTGGAAGCTATGGGAAAATTCCAATTTACATTTTGTTACCTTATAAGGAAAATCAACATTATATTGTTGGCCAACAAAAAAAGTGATGATGGATTTTTGTTGTTACACAAAACTTTCAGAAGAATTTTCTCCATAAAAGTATTACACAAAAAATATGTAATAAAAATATCGGCTGGAATATATTTCGCTTTTATGCCCGGAAGAGTAACTATAGCAACCTAAATAATTAACCTCAACTTGTTATGTTTACCCGAAAGGCATTTTGGGATGATATAGGCCGCTAAAATAGGCCGCAGAAATAAACCAATCACGTAGTCGGAAATGAGGTTTCCACATGCACGGTGTGGTCCGAAAACTCCAAGGAAGCGATGTTGAATTAGTTTGACTTTGGGGCAGTTGTTTGAAAAGGGAATTTCAGTGGCGAAGGTTTGTGTAAGTTGCGGAAAGCTGTTTTTAGACAGGGTAAGAAATTTCAATTACTTTTACTGTCGTTTCTCTTGAACTCTTTGGTATAGGCGTGGTCTCAAAGGGGAGACACCCTCGCTTTTTTTGCGAGGTGAACGGACTGCTAATTAAGCTTTAGTACAGTGTTGCCTTGTTTCGATTCCAGATGACCGAAAGAAAAGCTGTTATCAAAAATGCCGACATGTCGGAGGACATGCAGCAAGACGCTGTAGAGTGTGCCACACAAGCCATGGAAAAGTTCAACATCGAGAAAGACATCGCCGCTTTTATCAAGAAAGAGTTTGACAAGAAGTACAACCCAACTTGGCATTGTATCGTCGGGAGGAATTTTGGCTCCTATGTTACGCACGAAACAAAGCACTTCATCTATTTCTACCTTGGACAAGTTGCTGTGCTTCTCTTTAAGTCTGGATAATCAGATTGTGACCGAAAGAGTCTGGACGTGTCTGTTCAAAACTATTTAAGCTTTATTATGCAACCTTCGCACCGATGCTAAGTTAATCTTATCTCTTTAGTTTACTTGTGCGTGAGAGTATGTATTGAATAGAAAATTTTTACAATATGGTGTTAGAAGTTTTTATATATTGGCTCAAAGAGCAGAGAAAAAAGAATTGCGTTATATTTCCGGCCGCTTTATCAGGCTGTGGCACTAGCTGTATAAAAAGTATTTTGTACAGTACTTGAATAAGTTAATTAGCCAGAACATAAAAGATATTTTATATTTCAAGTTCGAAAAATTATTTTTAGTCTGAATCTTAGCTGTATCTCCAACTCTACGCCAGTTACATGATTTGCGATACTCGAGACTAGCTGCATTCTGTCCTTGACCTCCTGTAATTGTTACTTTGACTAGCTCGGATGTAATAAAACTTATTTAACTTTGCTGAAGTTTGTAGAAGGTTATGAAATTCAGCAAAATTTATGAATTTTGGAAGAGAGTTCTCATTACACCTACGCTGTAACATCAAGAGCTCCATTGAGGGAGTGATTCTTGCTATAAGTGTTGGAACTCTCACACACAGTTATTGCACACCTCTTAACCTGAGAGGTGTCTACACAGTCATCACACATTAAAGTAAAGGTTGGGTCATTACAATTTTTCAAAAGCCTTGAAATTAAGAGCTGATTTAGACAGTGGAACGTTACCTAAATTATTGAACAAGACTGCAGTAATCAGATCAGGTAATTGCCAGTTGCATCATGTAAAAAAAATTGTATACAAAGTGCATAATTCAATGCTGTAATTGGGGACAGGGGTTGCTGCAGGGTTTTTAAACCTGTTTCAAACTATAACATTGGAAGTGTGGATCAGTTGTAAACCCTTACAACTGATGGAGATGCTACAATAACAGGATAAACATTTCGTCAACAGTCGTTTGTAGTTCAGCATTGAGAAAATCATTTATGGGTGTGGCTGCTAAAAGGGTAACAATGTGGCCTCAGCCAATCCACAACTGGGTCATCAGTGCTACCAGTACAGATTGAAAAATGGCACAAGTTATTGTCAGTTCTATTCGGCCCCCAGAAATTAATTGGCTTAAGATGTTTTCCTGAAAACCGAATCCACTGAAGCAAACCCCAAAAATGTTTCTTCTGTTGTCTCTCTGTTTAGATCTGTTTGAACCAAAACAAGGGAGTCAATCAGCCACTGGTTCCTCTTCCATGTTTACATGCTTGACTCTTCAGCAAATGTCAGTACTTGCACTTCCTGTACAGTCTTCTCAGTCCTTTTCCCATCAGAAAAGGGCTTTGTTCCAAAAACTTAAGCAGAATTACACTTTCTTGTTTCTCCACTTTCTGGCCCTCTCTTTTAAATGCCTTTATTTCTGGTTATGGCTTCCTTTAACCTCAGGTCCAGCTTAAAGCTTTCCTTTTAACCTTTTAGTAATGTTGATCGTTCTAGGTACATCGAAGCAAACTCTGCCAATCCCACATCCTCGGAGACCCAGGGGCAGATAGTTTGGATGAGGCAAAGAATTCACTGGCAAAATTGAGACTAGCAAAAGTTAACAATACCATCCCAACTATCTGTCCCTTGGTCTCTAAGGATGCCCATCCCGTTGCTTGAAATATAAGCAGGGCTAGATGAGCGACGATGATGGGCTTTTAATGCGGTGGCTTGTACTGCAACCGAGTACTATTTTCAATACTATCCACCCTTGAATAAAATACTGATCTTTTGTTCACTAAAAAGACTAGCAACAGCAGAGTTACAAAACATTCAGCCTTCAGATAGCCAAATTATAGCTTAAATCCAGAATGAATTGCTGCAATTCCAAAGCTTAAGTTCTCATATGTCACATGGCAGAATCCAGCATCTTCAATCAGTTCAGCAAACTCGTCCTGGGTAAAAAGAGGTGACATAATCAGACAACACGGAAAGTTACAAGATGCAGTCAACAATATATATATATAAAAAGAAACCACTTCCAATAACTAGTTTGTGGATTAGGGGGAAATGGAAAAAGTACCCACTCTTGAAAAACAGTTGAAGGAGATAGTTTTTAACCCTTTCACCACCAAGAGGCCTCCCTTGGACGAGTAAAATCGTCTGGTGTTAGCCAGAGTAAAATCTATTAAGCCCCCCTTGGTGTACCCTGCGAGCAGAGTCTCCTTCGATCTTCCTAGGAAGATCGAAGCAGACTCTGCTTGCAGGGTACCCTTGGTGTGAAAGGGTTAAGGAGATAGTTTTCAAAACTGTACTTAAGAGACAAAAGATACCTGCAGGAATAGTCAGAATCAATCCCAGTTTCTACTAGGTATTTAATGAGAATACAGTCAAACCTTGATTGGACTATTTCCTGTGGTCCTAGATTAGGCATGATGAAGATTCCAAGAAACTATTGCTATAAATATTTTTTAAGTTAGTTTATTAGGTTTAGGTTATGATTATATATGTAAGGTATGTTTCCTTTCAGAGAGCAAATGTTTTAGGCCAAAGTTTTTGCATGAAGTTCAATTGTACGATACAGTTTCGTTAACGCATTATATTCCGATTTCCAAATTATTTCATTTTTGTTCAGTCTCATTAATATTCATATTTTTGATCATCTAGACTCTCGATTATCTGGACTATTTACTCCAGTCTTGGCAAGTCCAGATAATCGTGGTTCGACTGTAATGGGGAGTACAGAAATGCCACTCACAAACCTGATTTGGGAATTGTCTGATGCTTTCCACTAAATACTGGTAGGATTTCCAGTCTCCAGCAATAATTTGCCCCATAACAGGTATCACATCAAAGGAGTATCTCTCATAGGCACTGTGGATAAACAGATACAGATTGCTCTAAACAATCAAAATAACTCGCTATTCAAAGGTGACAGACCGCAAACAATTGTTGCTTCTAAAAATATCTGCATGTAATAACTGTTCATCAGTAGGATACCTAAAATGCATGCAATTCCACAATTGGTTTCAGCTCCTTCAAATCCTATACCAATTGCAGAACATTTTAGGAGGAGCCACCCACACTGTGAGCACAGTTATTGACAATTTGTATTAGCAAGGAAAACAATGTAAAATAATAGGAGTACGTGAAATAATGAACTAAGCACACATGAACTAAATAATGAACTAAGCACACGTAAACTAAATAAGCAAGCATGCACACAGCTTCAGGAAAATTGCGCACGCACACTTGCATTAAAATGTAAGGAATGGAAGCAACAAAGATCTCAAATTTGGGCGTCAGGATAATAGAAAGGATATATAATCTCATCTCTGGATTGCTAATCTCATCTCCTGTAGTGTAGCACCATACTTCTCAACAATAGCACTGTGGCATTTCAAGAATTTAGTCAACGATTTACAAGGCAGCGTAGATTTGAAGCCTTGGTGAAGGAGATGTGATGAAAGTCGGTGAAGTCTATCAATAAAATCCAATTTTGATGCGCAAAGTCTTGCATATCTCACTAATTGAGATATGAAAACACCATAGGCCAGATTGGCGGGAATGTTGCTGTCCATGTGAGGAAAATTGACATTATCCGAAATGAGAAGTCATCCCTCTTATCGTAGACACTGAGATGAAAAGGAGTGTTGTTATCACCATTCCTTATTCTTGTGTCTAGATAACAAAATTCAGTTGATGTCAAAGTAGTGTCCTTTAGTTCCACTATAGCAACCAGTTGTACATCATCAAGTCTATCTACTGGCGCATGTTTCTCGAAACTCCCAAAAACGTTTCAGGCCCAAAAAACTATTATATGTGCATTTCCAATATTTTTTATAGGAAAGCATGCTATAAAATGGAGAAATACATTGGGCTAGTTTACCCAAAAATGCTAGTACCAATCGATAGAAAACCAACTTGAGAAATACTTCTTGGGCCCGAAATGGTTGCACTTTATTTATTTATTTATTTATTTTTTACTGTACTTGAAATTGAAACGATCAATGTTAAGCTATCCAATGGGAAGATTAGACGGTCCAGACTAACATCCTCATCGATGATATTTTGTCCTGGCTAATGGAAGAGATCCTGTCGGGGAGGTGGTAGTAATACACCAAGTCATTCCATGCTGGATACCCTTTAATAGACTAGCATCCCCTACAGGGGGTGTAGAGTTTCTAGTCATGTTTCATGCAGGTGTATCCTAAGATGGAATATCTCAGGCTAAGTGTATATCCAAGTATGATGATGATGATGATGATGATGATGATACCATCTAAGGGGAGGTGGAAATGTTTCTAGTGACCTCATACTGAGTACCCTGTGATGGACTAACATCCTATCCAGGTGTTGTTAGCTCATGCTGGGAATCCTATGATAGACCAGCACGTCATTCAGGGGGTAGCAATTTTCCTTGGCATTAATGACCTGGGGCCCGTTTCTCGAAAGTCCTGGTAACTTAAGGCCTGAAACCATATTTTGAAATCCAAATCTCAAGAAAAGTGGGGTGTGTTCTGACCTCTAATGAAGTCCATTTTGTTTCTTTAGATGATAATTTTACTGTATAATTTTCAAAACTATTGAAACTCCCATCTGTAATGGAAAACAAAACAGCTTAATGGGCCCAGTAATTACTGGGAGCTTCAAGAAATGGGCCCCTGCCCAGCTGGGTCTATCTGTTACACTTGAAACAAAAATTTTCCTACCTTGCTAAGAGACTGTTTTGCACTTCACTAAATTCCAGACAAAGGAATCTTCCACCAGGAGCTAGCACTCTATAAGCTTCGCTCAAAGCCTAGTGGCAAAACAGTACAAAACTACAAATTATTGTACAATACTGTCTGTAGTAGTGTGCCACTCATCGATTAGTATAGATCATTGATCGAAAATTTTAAGCAACACGATAATCGATTATAGATGATGCTCCGTCAATTACTGCAGTAAAATGATAATGTATTGGTTACAAATAAAAATATTAACACTTGTGTGTTGCCTTTTTAATGGCCTTTCTAATAACAGCAGCTATAATCCATTGAATCCCCCTTTCTGCTACATTTCATATTTTTTTGTCATGTTAGAAAACACGGCGCAGCATGGCCGCACCTAATTCTAAATATTACTAAAAAGGATTAGAACATGACCAAGGTGATTTGCTGGATATGTCGAAAGGAATAATTATGCCAACAGGTGTACTTTGACTCTTGTACACAGGTGAAAAATAAATACATTTTCTAATCAGTAGATTTTTCCAGTTATAATCGTTAATTGATTGGTTGGGTCAGACCTTATTCAAAAGAAGACAAAAAGAGGAAAACAACTGTATGAGAGCTAAACTAAAGCTTCAAATAATAGAGCGCTTTTCAATTGAGTATTGTAAAACCAAAACCAAAGCAATTACTCTGACCAATCACAACAGAAGTAAGCAGTGCAACGAGCCAATCAGAATACGAAGCAATTACATGTAGCCGACGCAAAGCGCGGGAAAATACGTGCGTGCAAGTCGCGATTGGTTTTGGTTTTGCTTCTCATTGGTTGAGAAAGTGGCGCAAGTTTTCCTGGCCAATCACAAAGTGGAGCAATGCAAAACCAAAGCAAAACCATAATTACTTTTGACACCCAATTGAAAACTGCTCTATATTGTAAAGAATTAGATAGTGAGAACTCTGACATGAACAACTAACCTTATGTATTCTTGTGACATTTCTTATCCCAAATGCTATTGTGTAGGCATCAAATGATCCAGTTGAGATAGGCAGCTCTTCAGCATTCCCCTGAATCCAAGAAATACCTATATCATGAGCACGGAAGAATTAAGTTAAAAAACCTCGACAATAATGAGCGGAAATTCAGTGTTTATTCTATATTCATGCTTTGTTTTTCTCGAAAACAAAGTGGAAACCAGCAGGAAAAAATACCAAAGCACTGTTAATATTAATAAATTAAAGGCCACATGCCAAAAATGAGGCACTTTTGATTAACAAAAAGAATTACCCAAATCATCACTTCGGAGACTTTAACACAAGCCTCTTCAACTCATCTCAGAAGTGGACATCTGTTTTGGATGAAGTAATTTGTTCAGTTATACTTTTATACTGAGTTTTGGTGGCTGTGCTCAATCTACCACTGAAGTAGAAATCAAAATTACCAGATATGCCAGCTTCTGAACACCTCAAATCTTGATAACATTTTAATGGCTGACAGACTCCCTCTACACCCCTCCCAACATCTCTCTTCACTGGGATGCCATTAGAGTCTACTTTACTTCCTGAACTACTTAAAAATATACTGAAGAGGAGGTAGATTTGGAAAGTGCAGAATAATAATTCTAAAGAATAGAAAAGAGTATATCTTCATCATTTTATCATCAACTGCATTCATCAGCGTAGAATACCAAGTGACACAAATCAACACAACCGTAAAAAACATAACGATACACAAGATCACTCACATCTTCAAGATGTACTTTCATTGTCAAAGTAAGAGAAATATAACACATTCTCTTTGAATCACAAAGCAGGTAGCAAACAAGCAGTCTGTGACCAAACCTGATGCATGGTGGAATCTCTTGGCCCTGTGTTGGCCAACGTCAAGCATGGCTCTGTTGATGTCGCAGACAGTCACATGGGATTCATCAGATTCTGTTTTTAATCTACCTCTTGGTGGTTTGTTTTTTACATGGTTAAGAAATCTGAACGCAATGTCTCCTGTTGATAAAAATATTCAAGAGAAAACAAAGGTTAATGAGGAGTGTTACCACTGGATATTCCAAAGAAGTAAAGGGAGTATTCACTGCTGGTTCCTGGCTCAATGTCTGAATAGTGGCAAATGACAGAACAGAATCAACAAAGTGAGACAAAACTAAGGGGCAGCTGATGTGACTAGACATGCTTAAGGCAAGATAATAAATTTCTTTTGTCAGGAAGCAAAAAACAACATGAAGTAACAAAAGAATATTTTGTATTGAAATGATCAAGCACCAGCCTGGAGAAGCAATGAAAAGTGTCTACCAGGTATAATGAATGCAAATGGCCACCAACCACAAGTGTTTATTAATCCTAAGGAAGTACTTGTGATTTGTTCCTCACCCATATAGTGTTTTATCTCTTTTTGCTTGTAACCGATTAAAAGTGAAAATGTTTTCCACTCAGTTGCTCCCACCAGCATCTCACAAGTCTTAAATTTTTTCCAGTTTCCAATCCTCTACTCCCAGACCCACCCCCTCCCCCCACCCCAAAACCTCTCTCCAATCCTGTATACCTGCCAACTTTTTCTGAGTCAAATGCATGAGATTTTCATCTCATCATGACCAGAATTTCTGATAATGTTCTGCCAACTTCCAACGATTTCTTGAAGACTTCTGAATGCTACATGGAGATGTTCCAATAACTTCCAAACAATTCCAAAGCTATTTGAGTTTGTTTCCAGTAACTCAAATGCAAACTGAAAAGCAACATTTTAGCACATTCTGACACAGTTAGGACTCAAACTCGACGTTAAGCACTGTTTGTTGGATTTATGGGGAATATTGAATTGAATTTTTGTTGTTAAAATAAATGTGTTAAAGGACAAGTCATCCAGATTTCTAAGTCAAGCATGAGAAATTGTCCTCAATGTGTGAGATCAACGTCTTTGGTCCACAGGCATGAGACTTGCGCATAATGTGTGAGAGTTGGCAGGTATAATCCCGTAGCTTAAAAGAATAGATGGTTCCACGGTTACTGGCGCCATATTAACTGGGGGGCAAACATGGCTAAAATTACAGTAAATGTATGGGATTTTGACCTACTTTGAACCACTGTAACGCCGCTAAAAAGAGGCGGATTTCCAACATTTGTCACTACTTTTAACGGTTTTATCGATATCCTTCATTCAACAGAAAACAAAGCCATTAGCGAAGGTACGACGTCCGTAAATTAGAATTATAAATCTTCTCATGTAGCTTCTAAATTTGTGGTAATTTGCATAATTTTTATTAGAGAGGTTTGTATGAAATCTTAAAAATTTGTTTACGGTCATTGTAGCCTGAATCTTAGACTTTCAAAAAAGTCCTGCGTCCTATTTAATATGGCGAGGGACGAAGGACTTTTTATACTTGATTGGCACCAATTTTAGCGACCCAAAAACGGGTTGCTGCGCTTAGACCAATCAGAGTAGATCTTTGGGATCCTCGGGGATAAAGTTGTCAATCAAAAGAAATTTTGAGCAACGAAATGTGACTTGCGGTTGAAATTCCAACATGGGGTCGATTGCCAAAGCGATAACTGATGCTCTTCTTCAAAATGCGATTCACACCACTCCCCATTTTTGGCGCGAAACGCAAATGAAAACCCTTCAAGCGAGACAAGTCGACCTCTCGCGACTTCATTGCTTGACGCTTCGCTCAACCTATTTGTGGCCTAAAAAGCTCACTCCTCTCGACTTTTCTGCTGTGAGACTCAAGAGGTCGACTTGTGGCAAGTCTTTATACTTCATGAAAATAATGTCAGTACAAATATCTTTTGAAAGACATTTTTGCTGTGGAAATCCGCCTCTTTGAAGCAGTGTTACAGCAGTTCAAAATCCCATACATTTACTGTAATTTTAGCTGAGTTTGCCCCCCGGCCAGTTAATATGGCGCCAATAACCGTAGAACCATCTATTAACATACAACTATAAATGTGAATCTACCTGTTCCTCCAGCAACATCTAAAAGTTTTGTCCCAGACGGTGGGTTGAGAACTCTGATCAATCTGTCCTTCCATAATCTGTGTATTCCAAAGCTCATTGCATCATTCATTTTGTCATATGAACTTGCAACATTTTCAAATACCTTATACACTGGAAATAAGAGATAAATTGCATAACTATGAATACTGTAACAGTACTTTAAACTTTGTTAGGCTATAAGGAGGCTTACTTGACATACCACGGGTAAGGGAGGGGGGGGGGGAGAGGGGGTGGAGTGCACATGTTTGGCTTATTTTGATTTTCAGGGTAACATTTACCTCACAAGTCCGATTTTAAACAGCATACAGTTGTATTTAAAGATGAATGATTTTACTCACCTGGCCAAAACGCAAAAAAGGAGGAAGGAACACATAAAAAGATTTTGCTGCAAGCTTAATTGAGCTTAAACTTAGCTTAAGCTTAGTTTAGCTAGCTCACCTTTCCGTGTTTTCTCTTCTTCTGATACTCTCTCATATCCAAAATGTGTGCTTTTATCTCCTTCTAATTGGTAATCAGAAAATAGACGACATTTCAAGTTTGATAGCCATGAGCCACCACATCTGCAACAACGAGTAAAGGCTAAAACAGCGGGCCTCGACTTTGCTGCTGCAGCAGCCGCCATTGGACTCAATTGGATCCCACAATTCCTGGCGATCACAATTTGTTTTCTTCCCGTGAAAGTTGACGAGTTTGGTTTGGACAAGAAGCAACCTGCTCGCGACCAAATTGTTTTAGAAGTGTCATTTATTTGTGAACAGATGCCTCACAATCAGGGTTCAAGTAATCCAGGGCGGAGGGTTCCTGATAATTTATCAAGATCGCCGATATTTTTTTCCCGCGCACGATTCGAAAGGAGCTTGGAGAGATAAAACGATGGTCGTGAAAAAGCGCGGTAACGTATTTCCTGTTATCTGTCTTGTGGTAATTTGGGCAAATTTGCTTAAAGATAAACTTTCATCGATGTCTTTCATTTTATTTTTTTCAGATTTCCAGAAAACAGCTGGGCTGATTCAGGAGTTTCTTTCGAAACTTTCCTGTGAGGAATCAACAGCTGAACTGCGTGACTCGATGAATCTTGTTCTGTTTTATTTGCAAAAGTACTACAAGAAGCTGCGAAGCCGGTGTCTTTCTAGTGGAATCTCACCACGATTTAATTTTAAATCACTCAGTGGAAGTCTTGTTTTAAATGGCGGGGTAAGCCCAGTTTCTCCTGCCTGTGGAGTGCCTGATCAGTTCGAATGGAAGTGGTACAATTTGGAATCACCTCGACTGTCCGCTAGTCTTGGGACAAATGAATTTTCGTCCCTCCCCCTTGTTTTACAAGCCTCAAAATCAGGAGATTCGGAACTTTTGAGAGGACTTATCAATAAAGGTAAAATTAATTATTGTTTGCTTGGGAAGCAAAATGTAAGTAAGTTAAATGTTTCACTGGGTCGATAAAAATTATTATTAGTTTGCTTTGCGTGCGTAATAAAATTTGCAGCTGTTTATTGAGCACTTTACGTGTCAGCTCAGCGCTCTAAAATTCTACAATATGCAAATTTGTTTCCTCGATCAAATTTTATCCAATAAAAAGTGCCCTAGTGCAAATACAGAACGAGTTTTCATCCCTGATTTCTGATTCTCAGGAGATCGCTGACTGATGCAAGTTAAATTACCGTGTTGGCCAAACATGTTTGGTAGTCCAGTCCATTATATCAGAGATGCCAACCTCTGGAGATCTAAAGTCTGGGAATTTTTTTTTCATCAAGACCCCAACCACCCCCCACAGGTGCAACCCACTCACTTCATGCCATTAGCCCACACCTTCCTCCCCACAAAAAAAACCCACTCACCCACCCCCACCCGACCATCTTTTCAGAATCAAATTAGGCCCTCTAATGTTGTCAACATATGTGTCTTTGAAACTCAGAGATGCAGAAATGCATTAAGAAATGGTGAAGAGATTGAAATTAATTAATTTTGGGAGATTTGATTATCCATACGGGAGACTGGGAGATTTGTTCCGTATCCGGGAGAGTTGACATTCCAGAAATGATCTCTACCAACCCAATTGGAAATTCCAAGGGTGGGGGTTCGGAAGGCAACCTTTTAAATAATTATATTATGATGCTAAATAAACATTTTTCAAGTATGGGCTGGTTGAGGGTAGCCTGCAAAAACAGCCGCCTCTCATTGCTGACAGCCGCTAGGGGCGTTTCGCGTTTTGGCTGTGAGTGATGAGAGGCGGCTGTTTTCGCAGGCTAGGTTGAGGGGGATTTTATGGGTTAGAGTCTTGAACTCATTTAGAATAATATTGGAACTGATGCTAAATGGTGTTTTACTATTTTTATTGTGTACTTTACACTTTCACACTGTTATATGAAGAAAAACTGTTGGAACATGTTGAAATTGTGGGATGCTTGATAGATACCAAAATATTTCATGCAATATCATCCTGCATTTTACCTTGTTTGGTGAGTATTAAGAGTTTGATAGAATTTTGTTTATGCTAAAATTTCTGTTACCACTCACCCAGTTGTAGACATTTGAAGAATCGTGGCTTTCACTGAACTCTGATTGCAGTGATTTTATTGTAGTCAAAGCTGTTGTTTGCTGTCTTTTCTGTAGATCCAGAAGTCATTCATCAAGTTGACGGCTTAGGACGCAATGCTGTCATGTACTGTGTCCATGGAAACACGCCTACCCACTCTGAATGCCTGGAGGTGCTTATCAGTGCTAACTGTGATCTGGACCATCAAGCTAATGGTATAGTAAATTAGGCATTCTCTTAGTGGCTTACAGCTACATTGCATAGAGTTTGAAATGAAGATTCAGTAACTAAGGTACTTATTACTCCTTGGCAACAGGCATTGTGGCCGTCAACTCCAGTGAAGATAACTGGATTCTCAGAGTCACAATACACCCTAACTTATCAGTTCCTGTGTGACAAGCATTTAATTTCTTGAAGTACATTAACACTACTGGATGAACCACACAGGCTATGAGAATAAAGGAAACTATGTTGCATTGTCCAAAGATAAAATGCCCTGATGTTTAAACAAATTCTCCCAATGTGTTCCAAACGAAATAGTGAAACAGTGACGAGAATATGCATGTTGGTATCAAGCGGAAGGTTAAGACAACAGGAAAGGGAGACATTCTTAGTATTATCATCAGTCACTTTCCGTAATAAAATTGAATCCTGTGTTGCGTCCCAGTGATATATAAAAATATTCTTATCCTTTCTTTCTTCATCATTTATCTTCTCACTAGATAACACCACAGGACTACATGTAGCTGCCTACTGCAACAACACAACAGCCTTGACTTTATTACTTAGGAACAAGGTGATTATGTTTAACAATGTTATATACTACCAACAATTCCTTTCTAGGTAGTCAAGAGGGCACATGAAAAGAAACCTAGAACTTGTTTTTTCTCCTTACTCTATTCTTATCACGCTGTTAGTGGCTCCCCCCCCCCCCCCCCGCCTCATGCTCTTGACTGTGCACATAGGGACTGCCAGTATCCTAACAGCCTTGAAAATATATCTTTACTATTGATACATCAGTTCTCAATGACATGTATTCTGTTTCCCTATGTCTTTTTACTGTGTATATTTTTATACAAGAAGCCTGTGTCATGATAAGTTCATCATATGTTCATCTCGAGTCTAAAGTCTATATAAAATATCTGGGCGTTCTCATTGATCAGAATCTCTCTTGGAAATATCACATTGATTCTGTTGTTACAAAAATTAGCAAAAATGTTGGGCTGATTGCAAAGCTACGCCACACTGTACCTCGACCAATACTTTTGAATATCTATAAGTCACTAGTTCAGCCATATTTAACCTACGGTCTTGCTGCCTGGGGCCAGGCATGCAAGAGTTATCTTAATAAAATTTTAATTCTTCAGAAAAGAGCTCTTCGCTTATTGTACTTCGCAGACTGGCATGACCATGCAATTCCTTTATTTCTCGAAGCAAACGTCCTACCAATAACTTTCTTTATTATGAATCGGTATCAACCTTAATGTATGATATCAATAATAATAAAGCCCCAACAAATATTCTAAATTTATTTCAGAAAACGCGTAATATTCACTCATACAATACACGATCGTCTACATCTGGAAAGTTCGCTGTTAAAAGTTCTAGACTCGAAATACTAAACAATTCCTTTTCTCGACTTGGAGTAAAACTGTGGAATAAGATACCACGCTATATAACGGATCTTCCTAAAAAAATTTCAAACGAGTTCTTCGCAAATTGTTATTTGATATTTTAGAAAAGGAGGATGACTATATTCAAATCCCCATGATCATTAAAAAAGTAGGTATATAGATCCAGTTTTTAATATCTTTAATTAATGTTTGTTTTTGTTTTCTTTTCCTCATTGTATGTCAGTAAGCGCTGTGTTAACTACATCTTTGTTTAATTTATTTATCTGCAAGGCTTGTTTTAATTTAAGGATCTTTTTTTGTTTTGTTTTGTTTTGTTTCTTAAGCTACTCATCTGAGTTGTATATGTATTTGTCTTACCCCGCCACGACTAGCTTCTCAGCTATTTGCGGGGCAAACTACCCCTAACTTTTATATGTAAAGATAAATAAAGTTGTTGTGGTTGTTGTTGTTATTAATTTATTGCAAAGGAAATAAAAGAGGTTTAAACTGTCTTTCATTACAGGCTTCTCACCACATTGAAGATAATCAAGGCAGGACACCTCTGCACTGGGCAGCTGCCAGCCCCACAGTGGACAACTTGAAGGTGAATTCATCATATTTGCCTTTTTACAGCTTGTAACCATTACGCAGCATGGTCTTTCAGATGGGAGGGTGATGAGAAACATTTCTGGTTCTAGACCTTGTGTTATTTCCTTACTTGATGCAGGAAAGGTTTTAAAATAATTGTCTCATCTTTAGGGTGAGCACTGACTGCTCAAAGATATAGCAAACATTGTTATTCAAGAGGGCTCATTTTCCACTTCCTACCAACTTGACCTTTATATCACAGGGGTAGGCCATGCTGTCTTGCCTTTAATTACCCGGGCTGCGCGCGTCTCGCGCGGCGCCCGGGTCTTAAACTACCGACGATTATTCTTTTTCGTCGTCGAGTATCATCCACAAATGGCACTTCCGGCGTTTCTGCGCAAGCACTAACTATTTTTAACAACAGTGATGCGTGTTGTCACGTACGGGAAAATGTCGATTCATCTTGTGGCTTTTGAAGTCTGAACAAACAATATGTTAAGAGAAGTGTCTATGCGAATGTTTGCAAGTTCAACGGCGAGAAGAAAGCTTTTAACATGAGTAAACTTAATGGCAGATGGACTGCTTCAGGAGATTGCGAGTAGTCTCTAATTTTGGCGACGGATTTTGGGGCCACGTGCGCGCGCGAAGTTGCGAGGAGACGTGACGCGAGGGGAGTGCCAAAAATTAGAGACTACAGACAAAGGGAGTTTGACCTTTCACGGCCGAGTGATTCGGAAGTGTAAATCTCATATCAACAGCAAGAATGATGCCTGTTGTCACGTATTGGAAAACGTCGATTCACCTTGTGTCTTTGAAGTCTGAACAACTAATATGTTAAGAGAAGTGTCTATACGAATGTTTGCAAGTTCAACAGCGAGAAGAAAGCTTTTAACATGACCAAAATTTAACTCCAGATGGATTGCCGCCATGTTCCCGTATCGGGTGTCTGGAGAACTCAGACCTAGAAAACTCAGACCTCAGACCTAGAAAACTCAGCCCCCCCCACCCCCCCTCCCCCAAACTGGAAAACTCAGACCCCCTCACAACTATACAAATTTTCAAAGTGAAATAAACGTGGGCAAAATGAATTATCGCCGTTTATGAGGGGTTTGAGTTTTTACAGTTTGGGGGGGTGGGTCTGAGTTTTCTAGGTCTTGTGCTTTGGAGCCGATTATAATAACATGAGACGACAAAGGAGAAGTGTTTGTAAACAGTTTCACTCTGCTAATTAATTTTCTACTCACATTTCACCGAGACGTACTCCATTAACGTTTATGCGAAAAAATCCTACATCGTTCGATAAGCGTTTCCTTTCTCAAACAATTATCCATCGAAGCGAAAACAAGTGTGCTTAGTTTTTTTTTTGGAATCAATACACTATTTTTATCACCTTGCAAAAGGATAAACCTCTGTGGCCTAAAGGTCACTGTTCTTGCCTGTGACACAGCTAACCCGGGTTTGATGTCTTTTAGCTTTTTTAGTGGTATATATCACGGGCTTTATTTTTCTGTTTCTCTTTTTCTTGTTCTTTTAGAAATATTTTTTACAAGTGTTATAATTACTGTTCTCAATGGTTGAGCTGTATTTTAGAGGAATAAATGTTGATAGGGGTCTAAAGAAATAGACTCCAACACAAGCTAAACACAATGCGTCCGATGTAAGAAAGACAAACTTCCCTCTATTCTTTTGTTTAGCACTAAGTTAGGGATACAATACTGTTTTTTACAAGCCCGGGTTTAGGCTAATTGTAGCCTCTTGTTTGTAGTTATTGCAGGAAAAAATTGAGTAGTTATGATGCTTGGAAAAACCACCCTTCGCTTCCATAGGATTCCACCCATGACCTTTGAGGTTTTGGTGAAAGGCAACTTCTATGACTTTAGTTGATGTAATTTGCTTTGATGCAATTTTCTCTGTTTCTATAAAGGGTATTCTTTAGTCCAAAGATTCATTTGGACGTATAACAGATCAGATATAACATTATTTTGTTTTCCTTTGACTTAGATTCATTATGAAACCATAATGTGGAAAATTGTCAAGTGAAAATCATCAAATAATATTTCAAGCATGTCCTTGTATGTTATTTCCCATGCTTATGCTCATTTGTCGTGTGCATTTATCTTGGTCAGTTGTTACTTCAGTTTGGTGGAAACATAAGTGCTGCGGACAGTGAAGGTTTGACACCATCCATGTGGGCGTGTCACTTTGATCAGCTTCAGAGTCTTCAAGTGTTACATGGAGCCTTGGCGAGAATTGATCCTGAGGAAGATGCCATCTTTCAAGACATTGATTGTTATGGACAGTCTGTAATACATTGGTCTGTCAAAGGAGTTGGCTCACTAGAATGTCTTAAGGTATCTGAACAATAATAAAGTTGACTGTATTGAGTTTTGTTTTTATTAGTGACTGTTTTCTGTAAAATGCTGACTTCAGCAACTGATCTTCTGCACTTGTTGACTTAATATTCTCAGTCAATGCTATCACCCCAGTCTGCAGTTCTTAAAGATAATGACGGCAAGACAGTCCTCCACACTGCAGCAGAAAGAGGTAATAACTTACATTTTTAACTTGCAATGAATATACACTGACCTGCTCACTCAATATAGTATGAACTTTTCCTTAAGCTTGATAGATTCTAACTAATTTTCAACATGATAATCATCACCTCCATAGTCTTTATTCTTGAACTGTTAAGAAGTTAATCTTGTGGACTTTCCGAAATAAGTATGCACAAATTTCTATTACATGTATCAGTGAGGGGCTTTATAATTTCTTAAAATTGCATTATAAGGCTTAATGCATTAACTTCATGCTCAAGTACTCTATTTTTGTCATTGACGACAGAACTAAAATAGTACCTTCTTTATTATAGGAAATTCAGCAGCTTGTAAAGTGATTCTTGAAGTTCTAGGAAATGTTGAGACCCTTCAGGATACGGATAATATGAAAAGAACTCCAGCTCATCTGGCAGCAATCTGTGGCCAAGGAGAAGTAGTCAACTTTCTTCTTGAACAGGGAGGTTCGTACTTTAATCAGGACTGATAATGTTACCACATGGACACAATTTGGCTTGTCAGCTTAATTCATATCGCACGTCATTGTGTTTTTCTTCTCAATGATTAAACAGCTGAGAACAAAAAAAGTGTAGGAGCTAATCTGGGTTTTTAGTTTGCTTTGACTTTAACACTGCACCTATGAGTTAGAAATCACAGACCATGAAGATGTTGTGGACGACCTCTTGGCTCATTTAAACAGTTAGCAGTCTTAGCCTATGATCTCCTTACTGACCAACAATTAATTTTTGTTTTGGAAATTAAAGTAGTTTGAATGAAATTGCGCATTTAACCGCTTTATAGCTCCCTTTTTCTGCAAAATTGGCATAAAAGGTCTTCCATAATTTTGAATAGTTTTGTTCATACATTGCAAAAGCCCTGGGGCCAGTTCCTGAAAGGTGTAATAACTCTATTCCAGGATAAATCTGCCTTATTCCAGGAATACCTGTTGGAATAAGGCAGATTTATCCCTGGAATACAGTTATTACACCTTTCAGGAACCGGCCCCAGGACAGTAGACTAGGAAATTCATGCTAATCTCAAAGAATCACCATACAGTCACACAGTACACTTATGAATTTTGATGATCCATGCTTTGTAACTGAATTACAGCGGACCTGTTGATGAAGGATTCTTTTGGTGCCAGTGCAGTGGATTATATTCACAACAAGCAGCTGAACTATTGTGGAATGGTGCTCAGGGCTCATGCACAGATTAAAGAGCACCCAGTGAGCGAAAACATAACTGGCCGCAGCCCCCTCTGATAGAGAAAGGTAAACTGAGAGGTTTTGTAAAGCTAAGAATCATGTTTATTAACATATGAGGCAAATTATGATTCTGCAAAGCTTGAGCAGAACCTGCCAGGCATCAAAAAGGGCTGAAAAAGGGCTATGGAGACCAGGCAACGAGAAGGTAGTGGTATCCAGAAGAAAATTAACAGATGATGAGCAACCCTCTTATTTGGGAGAAGATTGCCTTACAAGTAGAGAGTTTGAAAACACCATCAGTACATAGCAGGGTATTATTCATAGCAGCCCGTAGCAGATAGATCTACCCATTGCAATGAGCTGACTACCTGCTTGTAGCCACATGCAAACATCAAATTTACTAATAGCATTTCAGCTATGACTTTTTGCAAACAAATTTGGCAAAGTAAGTCCTGTGTTATAGGTAAACAAAAGCAAACATAAGCGAAAGGACATTCTGTGTGTCTACCTCACCTTTTGGATCAGGAAAGGTGAAGCAAAGACCTCAAAATCCAGGAAAATGCATCTGTGACTCTAGAATTTCAAAATTTCCCGGGGGAGCATTCCCTATGGGCCTTCTAAAATAATACCCGCCTGTCATTCGTAAATACCCACTCGTGCCAAAATTTGTTGAATCCCCTGCATAGCAAGGTTTCTTGGGTGCAATTTTAGTGATTTATAAAACACTCTCACGGATGGTGACTGGTAAATGCAAGACTTGGTGAGGTGGTAAAACTAGCATTTTTGTCTAAGAGTCTGAGGCCTTCTTAGTGTTGCACTGTACCCTGGTTATTGTACATTTAAAACTACAGCAAAGAAAGAACTGGAATAACTAATTATACCTAACTCAAGCTTGAACTGATTACACGTTTTATTGTTTGTCTATTTACAAAGAATCATCACGTGAGACAGACTGGGATTAATTGACTTCTTGTTTACTTCCATGGCAGGAACAGTGACAATAAATAAATTGCCTTCCTGTAGGATTCATACATACGAGTTGAAATGTGCAGCTCATAATGACAAACAAAATTAATAGTCATGCCTACACTTGGTCGCTACATCGACTGACAGTTAATCAATATATCGTCTGAGTGTCGGTCGATATGTCAACTAACGTGTCGATAGACAAATCACTGATATTCAGCTGATACTCTACTGACACTCGGCCTCTTCTCTTGTTACCAAGTTATATAAACGAAACAAAACTCACAATGCAAATCACAGGCAATACTTACACTACTCATACACAATAATTACTTTCCATACTCACCCACAGATAACTTCAATTTACATTGTGGTATGTTACGCCGCAAAATGTAACAATTAATGCAAATGTAACATTAACGCGAAATGTACTGAACAACTTTTGACACAAATTATAACATTAACCTGAATTGTAACAACTTTTGACGCAGAATTAATAACCTCTTTAACACGAAATGCAATGACGCAAAATGTTCCGGTGTCCCTTGCCTAGAGGTATTAGAAAAAATGTCAGACTGACATCAAACAAGAGATTCTTGCATCAAAATAAAGAAAACTGACAAAAAACAGCATACCTCCAACAGTCAACCAATATACTGCTGGTCAAGGTGGTAGCCAAGTGTCGACCGATATACTGATCCAGTGTTGACCAAGTATTGACTGACATGCTGACTGAGCATCAGCCAATACAAGGTTGAATATCAGTCGCTATGGTAGTCACGTATTGGTCGATCTGTCGGCTGACACGTCTGCCGAAAGATCGGCGATGTGTCAACTGAATGTCAGCATAGATATTTTGTGGAACGAAGCAACAACCACTGTGGAAGTGCTTGTTTGAGGGAAATAATGTAGTATTTACTAAGTAAATAGGTATGTGTTTTCTTCAACAGCCATGACGATCATTCAGCTTTGTCAAAACCTCAGCCTTCTGCCCCTCCATTTCAAACTATTCAAGAGCAGCAACAAAGCACATACATACCAGATGAGCATAACAGAGGTTCTATCTGTGATCAGAACATTGACGTATCAGACCTTCATGGGTTTGAAGTCCAGGGTGGTTCAGTTGATATGGAAAATGAGCAAAGTAATCACAAAAAAGAATACAATAATAAGGATAAAACTACAGGCAAGGATGATGGCAGTGAAAAACCAGAGGAAAAGAAGCGACGCCAGAGTACTTTAACAAGACAAAGTGGATTTGTTAATGACACTAACTCCAGGCAGTCGGCGGAAGCTCCAAGTTTTGATCTTCGGACTGGAGATGGTAATGTACTTGTAGTTGTAAGTAACCTAGAATATGAAGGTGATGAGAAGGAGCAAATCGTCAACATTGAGGATGGTGACATTGAGATCGATTGTGAGGATAATTTTGGGTATTCCAGTGCACGCTTGCAGGAGGGACGTGGTAGTGCCTCTAGTGTGCACAGTGAGCCTGATGATGCTGATAATTACAGTGTGAGTGTTGAACTTAGTGTTACAAGTCTTGGAAGTGATCATGAGGAAGAAGTCGCTGATGAGGAGTTTGTAGAACATGCTGGTGAAGGCAAGGACCAAAAGTTAAGCAAGGAAGAAAGAATTGATTCACAACCAGAGGTACTCAATGCAGAGACGTATTGCCATAACTTTGTCCCTTTGCTCTTACTACTGGAAGTGCCATATTAATGTGCAGTTCCCACTTATATCGAGCAGAAATGTCTGTGATACAGGCCTTTGCTGGGTGTTCCTGTTGTGGTTTGGATTTGTAATAGACAAAGTTCCTTTACAGTGTAACTTTCTTTTCAGAAATGACTGCAAAAACTTACATGCTTTGAAAAGCTCCAAAATATCCTACTTTCCTGAAGCCTTTTGGACCCTTGTTAATGTTGCAAAAACATTGCCCATTTCATTGAACTCTTTTCTTTGTTTTGAAAATAAGCAAAGTTCAGCATGTCAAAAGTTTCAGATTTGAAACCAAATGCTTACTTCTACACTAAACATGCCGTAAATTTATCAACTGTATCAATTCCAAGACAACACCTAAATTCAACAAAACTAACTAAAGGCAAATATAGAAGTTCATCTCAAATTCAAGTTAGAGTTTTAATGTATTGAACAGCCAATTCCTTTGTATTCTTTCTTTAAGTAAGCTGATATCATTTCTCTGCATGTCATTGCTTTGACAGATCATTTCAGAATCCTACAACAGCCAAGATTTAAGACACCAACCATCCCCTCATGCTGTTCCATCTTCAAAACATCCACAAAAATTGGTTCATTTACAGTCTTTTCACACAGAAAAAAGCCCTGTTTTTGCTAATGACAATTATGGTAAACATGAAGAAGACAACACTGCAGTAGCATCAAAGAAGAAAAAAGACAAAACTAGAAAGAAGAAACAAAAGGGCCCACCAGTGACCAAACTGGTTGCCCCTCTCCCAGCCCCAAGGGGGATGGTGCCTCCTCTTGGTAGTTTGGACCCTCCTGGTGTCACCAAACTTGGTGCTTTGGATCCCCGTGGCCTCAAACCAGTTCCTTGGGAACACGGCAGCCTAGGGCCTCTTAGACAGGCTCCTCCTGAGCCAGCACCTCCTACAAGCCCTAGAATGGGAAGAGCAAGCTATCCACATTCAGGAAATGTTGTTGATCGAAATGAAAGTGCATTTGAAAGGCCCAGAACACCTGAACCTCCAAGGAGTCCTCGGGATATGGGGCCACATCAGAGCCTGCAGCCATCCCCTCCCTTTGGAGGGTTGCATGACAAGGAGATGGGATGTGGTCCCCTGGCACATGCCAATGGGCAGGCACTTCTTAAAAATATAGTGAGTGAAGATGACAAGTTTTTTATCAGTAATTCATGCAGATACCATATGGACATGTGTGTTTCATTTACTCTCAGCTATCAGATAAAACAGTTTTATGGACAATCCCAAATGATAAGAGTTCACCACTCACAGGTTTAGGAGAAAGTGTATGTTGATTTTCGTTGTCAGGGGCGCCATTTTCAGACACCATATTGGATTTGCATTCATACAGTCAGACTGATTTAGCTGTGGGTGCTATAGTTTTTCTTTTATAATTTGCCCTTAAGAGTTAATTCAAAGAATTAGCTCATGACCTTTACAAACCTGACACAACTCAAGCAAGTGGGAATAATTTCTCTTCAATTTAAACTACTATGAAAGAAATGGGCTGACCATCACAGCCAAATTTCCCTGAAACATTTGACCCTAATTCAGTGTTGATAATTGTGTGAACAAGAGCAAAATTTGTAGCAGCAAAATTAAATGGACGAGGAGGGAAGCTTTACTTGAAGAAAAGATGTAGATTGTTGCATTGGGTTTTGTTATATCGACATGAGTTTCTAGATCCACCCAATTCCACCCAATTCAAGCCTCAATGACGACAAAAGTAAATATGGATTAGTGATTCTTCACATCATAACCAGTTTGTTGATTTTTAATATGTGAATGATCATTGCAGTTATGAACATTACTTAAGCAGTGGATAAAACTGGAATTCAAGGCCAAATCCTAATCTTCTTTTGCACCATTTTTGTTTGTCTGTTTGTATGGCAGGACATTGTGGGAAGAGGTCCTAAAATGGAATCCTGGACAGGAAAGAATCTGGGCGGATTAGCACCACATGGCCCCCAGGACCAAAGCCAGGACAACAGACATTTATGCTGCATGGACCAGTTGCTCGCTCACCACCGCATTAACAATGTCATAACCAAGGGAACAATAATCCAAGATTAAAAATATTTATTTGTCAGAATATTCAAAACCATAAGGCACAACAGCCGAGTTTTGCTCAGTGGCTTTCATTATTAAATCACCACCAGGGTTGTCACTTCTTTTTCAAGTTGGTGGGGATGTGCAAAAAGCAGTCAAGGATTACAGCCGTTGTAATATAATTATGTCAAGATGCTTTTTTCCAGCATAGTAGCTGGGGACCTACCTATGTAGTCCTGGGCCCATCACACTCTCTGCACAGGGGGCGCAAGTGCTAGATATTTATAACCTTTATTTGTTATTCATACTATTACTGGAGATGTCATTAATGTCTCTAGTTTCAAGTATTAACTATTAACTCCCACCGGGGGCAGGTTTACGGTTTCAATTTTAAAATTTTAATGATAGGAGAGAGAGAGAGAGAGAGAGAGAGAGGGAAAAGAAACTCAAAACCCGCCCCCAGTGGGAGTACATGAAAGTCGAGACATTAATCGGACATGCTTGAAGCAATTATGTTTTTGAAATCGAACGGAGAACAACCATCTTCGCGCTAACAGAATCGCTTCCAAAAAGGACTAAAGAAAGGCACAGGCACATGGGTAAATCGTTTCTTTTTATTGTAATAGTATGAATAACATATAAAGGTTATAAATATCTAGTGCTTGGGCTCCCTGTGCTCTCTGGTTTAAACATTGGAACCACCTGGTGCAACATAATGATGTGCCAGTTCTTGTTGTAACCCTATGTAAATTGTCCGGGGACAAGTACTGACCCAATGAAGAGTACTACAGGAAAGTGCTATTGTATCACTAACCTTTGAATAGTTGAACAGTAGGATTTAATCCATGAACTCGAGTTAAAATCACATTCAACAGTGTAATTATTGAAGGGCACAGGTGACGATTTGGGTCTTTAATTCACTCTTCTTTTGCCTCCAGGCTGGTTATCATTACGTCAGGAATGTAAGTCCATATTTAGTTTGGTGTTCTAAAGGATGGAATTCCATGACTTTAGCCAGAAACTAAACCACTGAACTGTGGTGATGCATGATTTCTTTCTTTTGAAAGCCAAAACTAAAAAAATCAATGATGCATCAGATCCTTTCTGTTTCTGTTTCTTGAGTTTCTGGCAAAAGTCGTAAGCTAATTCATTGAATTCTAGCCTTAAGGTAAAAAGTAAATATGGACCTACATTTCTTACATGACAACTAGTCTGTGGGCAAAAGGGGAGCAAATTTAGAGAAAGATAAATTTCAAGACCAAATCGTCATCTCTGCCCTTTTTGCACCAATGCCTTCAATTGTATGGAGCTAATGTGCTGGTAATTTAGGAGAGGTTAAACTTGAGAAAATGCTGGCCAGCTGTCTCTTACATCAAGTTATGCAGGGCAGACTTGGGGTGTCTGCAGGGCCTCTGTAATTTTACAGTTCCCCGTTTGATGCCAAGCCATTCTGCTCAGGTTGCTCTGGGTGTTCACTTGCAGACCCACTACTTTAAAACAATGAAAATAATGTTTAAGGTACCAGGTGCTTGTATATTGTAGGGTTATATGATCGTTTTGAACATTGTTCGTCAATGTGTGTCAGGTCTTTTCATGTTAGTATAAGACAACAAAGCACTATTTTTTCTCTCTGGTAGATGTTATAGACTGCTCATTATTTATTACCAGTAATAAATTACCTTCTCTTAGTTATTGTGTATATATCTATAAGTTATTTAAAGTACAGAAAATATTTATTGTTTGACCAAGGCTCCTTCCATTTAAGGTAGGACCGTATCAGGAAAGGTATTCCATAGCATATTTCATAAGTATTTTACAACTCTTCTTCTCATTTAGAAAATAATGTAAGTGAATCCCTCCAACACGTGAAAGCAGTTAAATTCATAGCATAATAGATACCGTATTACAAAATGCATCTGTTTACATTGACAAGAACTTCAAGCACTTCTTTGTATATGTATGAAAGTTTCAGGTTCCACTTTTGAGCAATGGACAACATAAAAGTTAGTCACAAAAAGATAATGGTTAGTTTGTATTAGTCAGTAACGGAAGATTTAATTTGAATAGCATCCAAGAGAACACACCAAAATGCATTCTGTACAAATTTTATTCCTTTAATATGTACATGATTACACTAAGTAGCATTAAAATTAATGTTCCTGCAAAAAAAAAAAGTTTTACACAATGCTCATTGTTTCTAATTATCAATGGCAGTACACAAGAATCATTTGACAGTAGTAAATTTTTATTAAAATGATCATCAGTAGCAATGAGTGGGTTCAACAAATTGTTATTAATGGTGAATTCCAAGCACTGAGATCTTGCAAGTTATTTCTACATGAAAAGTAAAGTGCTCTGCCAATTAACACTTTGCAAGAAACAGACTGAGAAAGAAACTACCTACCACCAACAAATTCAACCCTCCATTACCAGATGGCTGAATTTGTGCACGGCATAAACCAGTTAGGGCTTGTGTTTAATACAGCATGGATGAAATTATATAAAATTAACATTTAAATATAATCAAGTAGTGTCTAAAACAATGTTGAGAATCAAAACACATAGTATGGAAAGCGTGTAATGCCCAAAATGTAACCTGTTATTTAAAACAATGCCATTTTGCCAAGAAAAACTGCCACCTCTTCATCCAAGTTATTGTTGTCACAATGAAATTCGTTGTAAAAATAATAAACAGAATTTTAAGGTAGAACACTGGAGTATGAATGTTTATGGATAAGAGAGCACAATACATAAAACTGAGTTCATATGTCACACAGTTCTTCACTAAATACAATAAAAAAGAAAATGCATCACTGTAGTCCCCATAATACCCAAAACTATCTTAATTTGTACTTTATTACAAAAGATAGTAACAATTCCCCCATCATTACAATACAATGATGATCTTGTTAAATTCACACAGAATGGAATATAATCAGTGGCATTTGGAGGCTTCATGCCAATGCAAGATTGGTGGGAAGTGAACTAAGTGTTTGTTATATACACCTATTGAGATAACATTTATTACAATTTCGGTATTTCTGAGCCTTGTTATTTCTTTCAAAAATGTGGAATGATCTTGATGAAACATTGATACTGAAAACATTTCCACCTGCCTCAAAAAGATGCCTTGTCTTTGTGGCACATTGTGGTGAAAATAATTACGATGATGGTTCATAGGAAAACGCTCAGAAATACCAGCACTACCCCAACTCTTGCAAAGCCCAAAAGGCAAACATGTTACATACAAGGTCAAAGCAGCATTTTAGTGATCAAAAAGGCATGCTGATGTCCCATAAAAAGAATGTTTAGGAAAATTTAATTCAAAAGTCCTTTGAACTAAATGGTAATAGTTCCTCATAAATGGAAGCTAGATTCCCATTTTTGTATGTAAGAATGACAGTGTGCTGTGACAGCTTGTATTCATGGCTTTGCGACGTTACCTTGCCTCTTACAAAATTTGCATTTCTTCTCCTTAAAGTGCTTTTCCATGGCAATGGAACTTGTAAGATATTATACTGATTTAAGGATGCTGGCTGTCTTTAAGGGACTAGAAATATGTGTTCTCTTTAATTCCAAACACCTGCTGTGGCATTGATAATATTGCAATACTAATGAGGAAGCATCCCATCAATTTCATATCAGTTCCCTGCCTAGGAAAGCTTTGCCAGTTGAACAGTAAATAATATGATTGTCTACAGTTTGTCACAAAACTGCAGCTACAATAAAGAAAAGAGAAAGAGTCCAATACAATCAAGAAACGAATTCAATCAAGTTATCCACACAAAAAAGAGAAAATGGTACATGGGGGCCTTTTTGTCCACATTCCATTTTGTAAAATTGAACAAAAGAAGTCCATAAACCTTCATGTGTTCTACTAAAGCTAATCTACAAAATAACTAAATTGTATGACAATATTATATTACAGTCCAAACTAAAGATACTATCATACATATATCATTTCTTCTTCCCTTTTCCCTGTTGCCCACCACGTGGTGGTGTAACTGGACGACCAGAGTTTAAGCCTCCATACGGAAACTTCTTCTTGTCTGCAGGTTTTAGAATCTGTGGATAACATTACAACAATGCACGTTTTTAACAGCCAGTTAATAATCATCAGAGGCCTTCTCACACAGTGGCACGCTAGCAACATATAACATAATTTCAATTTTTTTTGGTCAAGTGTCATGGTTTGCCTTTTCAAACAGAGTTGGAGTAGAAGGATGGGGAATCGGTAGAGAAATCACAACCAACTATTCACATCCGTATTATTTCTTTTTATGGTGAAAGTCAGAGTTGAAGGCAAACTTGTTGTCTACAGGTGGCAAGTATCTGAAGTATGTGTCAATGTTCCCTTACACTTCATCAGATAAGGTCTATGTACAAAACTTTAAAGTGTTTAGGTCAGACATCCTTTCCTAGGAAGTCATTACCTGGGAACCACTGAACATTCACCTTAACAAAAAGCCTGCATAACAGGTGCTTATTTAGCTGAGTGCAAAGCGGGCATGCAAGCACTGAGTGTGAGACAAGGGGAACACATAAGTATCACATGATATGAATTAACCAATCAGCATTTTCCGATCACCAGACGATCGGTTGGAAGAGCACGAACAATTTAATTTTCTCCTCCCCTTGTCGGTCAGATGGTGCGTCTTTCGCTCCATGCCTCTTGTTTTGCGCTTGGCTAAATAAGTCACTTAAATTGCATGATTAACAAGATGTTGATTTGTGTGATAGGGTGAGAAGAGCTCTAAGCTAATTTAACAAGCTGAATTCCAAAGTAAAATATTATTACTATAAATTTACAAAATCCTCACCTGAAAGGAACACATAAGGGTTTCATCCACACTCATCATAGCTCCTGCATTGTCAAATTCTCCACAGTAATTAGGAGCAGAAAACAGAGTCACCAACTGCCGCTTAGCAAAGAACTCATAACCATCTTCAACAACCTGATTTGAAATAAAAAAAGAACTGTTGAATATCTCGAGAATAGGTTGAGCCTTGGTAGTCACTTGCAAGTCTGCTCAAAAATGTATCATAGTTGAAGATTTTATAACCCTCAGCATCAACAGGATCACAGTATCTTACAAGTGTAACATTGATGTTTGCATCAAAATATTAAATTGTACAAACTGACTTAAAAGTCCTTGTTTTGCTTGTTTAAACTGACTTTAATGATCACCTTTTCTAAAAACAACCAACTACCCCATGTATAAACATTCAACTAATTTTTTGTCCATAATGTCTTCAATTTTGAGTTTCCTCTGATAGATATTCATGATTTATATTATTTATACTATTATCCTCATCATTTCTAAGAATGCCAATAACCTTGTTTAATAAAAAGTTTAAAGGTTATATTTTACCTGATGTGCTCTGCAAATGAGATCCAAGTCATGCTTGGCTAGGAATTTTGAGACAATATCTGGACCAAATGTGAATGATACGCCCCTGTCATTCTCTCCCCAGCCTTGAACATCTTTGTCGGGGTCTGACCACAGCAGGTCGCACAGTAGCCCTAATAAACAAAGTCACATTAGGTTACCACATTAGTAAAAAAACAAATTTCACACAAGAGGGTTTAATTCGAAGCTACATCATTGCAAGTATTGTAATTCAGAATTAAGACATGAAAGAAAATGAAAGGCTTGCATCCCAAATGGTCACTAGGCAAACCCTGTTATTAACCTTGTGCACAACATGCTAGAAAAAATGTCTGCAGACTTCAAATTATTTTCTCAAAGTACTAATTATCAGAATGATTTTACCTTAACCAAAAATTAAACATAAAAGCAAGATATAGTCAAAACAAAATATGTAAATTTGAAGTAGTTGTACTGCTAAATCAAAACATATATCTGGACCCACTTAACTAACTTTTGCAGTTGTTTCTACGCTTAGAACACCAATCACTATTCTGAAAGCACTAATGGACTTTTCTGTCTCAATTCACAGCGCATAACAACGAAAAGAAGGGCTAAAAGGTGTCTTTACCTCGATCATTAATAATTTAAATCAAATTCAAACAGTAAAGACGAATCGAACCGCCCTTTCTTGCATTTGACACCAAGTTTGTTTTGGGTATAAACATTTTCCCATCGTTGTGTAGTCTCTGGTATTTCAGATATTACAAGCACGTTTATTATTCATGCTTGAAGTACTGTTTTTTACACCTTAAAATCAAAAGCGTGAATTTTTCCTATATTTCGATTAAGAGTAGATAGCTACATCAATATTAAGGCCACCGAAACACTAGCGGAAATATTTACTACGACGTATTTTCGCAAGGACACTATAACCGGCGTTTAAATTCCGTTTACCTTGATCTGGCACATCTGTAGGTCGCATAATTCGACGAATCTGCTCCATCGATTGTAAATCAGGCGACAAACCTGCGAATTTAATCAACACAAATTTCCAAATCCCATTTTCACCACTCTACAATGCATATTACCTAAACGTTGGTACAACCTCTCAAATCGGAGAATTCTTCAAACAAACGAAGAGGACTATTCGACTTGTGTATGTGCCCCTGGCTACAAACGTTTCTTCAAACCACCTCTCACCTCCATGACAGCAAAATATCTTCTCGTCTAAGATAGCAGCAACTGGGAGGCAGTTAAAACAGTCGGTAAAAGTTTTCCATAACTTAATGTTGTACCTTCTTTTACCTTCAAAGAGATTATAGAAAAAATAAACCATCTCAAGTATATCAACGTATTAAGGTTAAATGCTTATTAAGAGAATTCAGGAATTTTAAATCATGTATTAAAGCCAACTTTGAATCATCGATGACCTTCGAATTTGAAAATTTTCACACCGTCTACTTACATTCATCGTAGAATCCATAAATACGATTGATGCTAGCGCACTCGTGATTTCCACGGAGGAGAAAGAAGTTTTCTGGATACTTGATTTTATACGCTAAAAGCAAGCATATAGTTTCCAACGACTGTTTCCCACGGTCCACATAGTCGCCCAGGAATAAGTAGTTCGATTCAGGTGGAAAACCACCATACTCAAATAATCTTAGAAGATCATAGTATTGTCCATGGATGTCTCCTGCAACAGATCAAATTACAACAGTCAGTAATGCAAAAATCAAATGCAAAAGCCTCCAACGGCAACGCCGGTATTCCACAAGCTTACCGCAAATTTTGAGGGGAGCTTCCAGTTCTAGAAGGATCGGTTGACTCAAAAAGATTTCCCGTGATTTTATACATAGCCCTCGAATTTCTGCTTCTGTGAGTTGAACGTTCTTCCCTGGTCTTGAACCGCGTACTAAAAGACAAGAGAGAGCGTTAAAACCGTCCAAAGAAAGTTACCACTGATCGAACGCAACTAACCGAAGCGAAACTAACCTTCCAAAAGCCGAGCTATGATGCTGTCAACATTTAGCTTTTCAGCATCAGCCATAACCTACAAAGATTCCTTATCGTTTAATGAAACTAAAATATGCTGGGATATTTAGCAAGAAACTGGACAGAGGACTCGATGGTTCAAGATTCTACAAGCTATGGTATTCAATACAAAGATGGCGCTCTGAGAGAGACTCCGCTGGCGGTTTCTCAAGTAATGACGTCAAACCGGTATTTGGATCGCGGGGGATTATAAAGGAGTTCAGTTGGACTGGACTAAGGAAAAAATGCCAGATGTCGCAATATTTGTTCGGACTCTACTTCCAACTTAACTTAATTACATCACTTTTATTTAATTTTTTTTTCAAGAATATTTATATGGAATCTGGCAGTCAACTCCCTTTCAATTCATCTTGGATGTCGGGTGGATGACAAATCACTTTGTCGGAAATTATAATTTTATGGCATTTAAGGAAATGAATAGATAGATAGATAGATAGATAGAATACTTTATTAATGTGTCAAGAGATTTAGCTGAAAAGCTAATTGGGGACACAAAAAAAAAAGAAAAAAGAATTTCCTATCTACAATAATTTAAAATGATATTCATATAATAATAAAATACAAAAGTGGAGATAAACAGACAATGATACACAGCAAAATGTATAAAAAAAAAGAAAGAAAATTGATCACATGCATATAAAAATATAGTTAAGAAGAAGCTATTATGTAATACAGGCATTGCATTTGCATGATCCATTTAAAAGGTTCGTAATATTAATTCCTCTGATGGCTTTGTTAAAGGCTTGAAGACTATTTTTCCTTCGAACATCTTGACTTATTTTCCCCCATAAATAGGGGCCTAGATATTTAACACTATGTTTCCCATACTTCACCAAAGATAGAAGATAGAAGATATAGACTTTTCTTTTCTATCAGTAGTATTATTATATATTGGTGTGTCAGAAACAGGCCAAGAGCACCGATCCCCGGGCCTACCAGGGAGATATGTGGAGGAATACAAGGAGATGGATGGGATTCTTTGTAAGCCTAGATACAAATATCGCGATATTTTTTGAGATATTTAGAAGTTTTTGAGAAATTTAGAAAATGTTGAGAAATTTCGAACAAAATGTGATATTTAGAGCAATTATCACAAAAAAGATACTTCATAAGAACAAAAACAAAAGGTTTATATTAAATTTTACGAGTTGTTTTCGTGTTTCCCTGTCTGCACAAGCTATAGTTCAGTGAATAACAACATGCCTAGTTGTACGCAAAACTTTGTTTGAAAAGTTGTTGTTTGAAATACATAACACTGTCTTTTAAGATGTTGTAATTCAATAAACTCTTTAACTGTTTATTGCTGTGTTCTGGGATCCGTGTTCTGGCAAAGCACTTATGGCAAATCGCAATATTTAATTAATAAACAGATATTGATGAAATCGAGTTGCTTAGATGTTTTTATTTACTTATTATACCTTAAAATAAACCAGCCCTGCAATATACATCTTTTGCTATTCAAATAATAATGTATTTTTTTTTTCATT
>JAEMWC010000096.1:305000-362500 GCA_016490735.1 Pachyseris speciosa
CACACAACATTGATGAACATATTGATCCCGGTCACACTGTAGCCACGAAGCACGCCACCTCCGTTCCAGTCTTCTCCTTTTCCTTTTCTCAGCAACGACATCCGATGTATACCATGGTGCAGATGGCCTCACAGTTACCTGACGTTTCTTTTTTGGAGCATGTTGATCCAATAACTGTCGCAGAACCCTATCATACTGATCTACCATCTATCTAAGTCAGTAGCTTGATCTTGTAACAAAGGAGAATCCATAATGTCCTTACAAAAGGAGTCCATATTTAGTGAGTGTAATTTCTGGAAGTTAATCAATTTTTTTCTAAATTGTGGTTTCTGAATAGATAACACACAATGGATTGCAAGATGATCCGAAATAACAGGATCCTTGACTTTGGTATCCTTGATAAGAGAGTCATCTTATCTTGTAATGACTAAATCAAGGATATGCCACTGGCATGAGTTCCACAACTGACATGTTGTTTCAGATCGTATGTCTCAAGGAGGTCTGTAAACCGCTTGGCATTGGCATTGTCAGGATCATTCATATGGAAATTGAAATCGCCCGTTATTAATTGACATCCCGAAGGCTTAGCGGCAATTTGCTCTAGTAAACTGGAGAACTCTTCAAAGAAAAGTAAACAGGAGTTGTTGTCAGGTGGACGATAAATAACCAGGATCCTAATACACTGAAGGCTTCTGAGACGAACATCCATGAATTCAAATGACTGATAGTTGTCACACATTGAGGAGTTGATATTAAGATTGTCTTTAAATAACACACCAACTCCTCCTCCCCTAGAATGAGATCTTGGAGTGTGTAGGAACCTATAGCCGGTAGGACACAGAGTTCCCACTTCAACATCATTGATGTTACCAGGTCGCAGCCATGTTTCTGTCAAAACCATAATATCGATATCATTGTCCACAACATAGTCTTTCACTATCATCGTGATCATCTAAAGAGCAAAAATGAAGCTTTCAAATGCTCTCTCATGCCTGTTATCATGGTAAATTGCAGCCACTCACTCGCTCATTGCTAATGTATATGCTGTTGTGAATGAGATGCTTTACAGTGCCTCCAAATGCTTAAACCATGGCCCTTGTCCTAAGCTGCTGTCAGTGTTTTATTGAGAAAAACTGAGATTTTTGTGCGACAATGTGTTTCCCCTGGAACCAACTTGTGAAATCTCTTTTTTTATGACATGGAAAATAGCATTTCCTATTACATTTTTTTGAACATTTTGCCAGGAGCATGTACTCAAAGAGAGGTGAAGGAAAAGGTTCCATTTCCAGGAGATAGCTTTTTCATTGAAAAATTTTAAATGTCACAGCATCTCACAATAATACCGTCGATTGCATCTACCGTGAACGCACGCACCCAAAACATGTTTTCACGTGATGTCAAATGTCTGCGTTTCAGGTGTCAAACTTTCAAAGTTTTTCCGCCCAAATGTGAAGTTCCTTCGGTGTTCTCGTGGTTCAATTCACTGTCAACGCAGTCAAGAAATCTGAGGAAAGTCAGCGAAAATCCGTTCACTGATATCTATGATATATATTGAAAGTAGGACGCCTTTTTGATAATTTCTTCCTTTCTTGTTGACTAAAAGTAGTGAAACACTAGCTGAAACTTCACATTTGGGCGGGCAAACTTTAAAGTTTGACACCTGAAATGCAGACGTTTGACGTCAAGTGAAAACATGTTTTGGGCACATGCGTTCACGGGTAGATGCAATCGACGGTATTTGTAAACTCAGCCATGTGTGTTAGTTGGCAGATTGTTGTATGCAATTAAATTTGAAGATTTTATTACAAAAATATGGTTTCCTGCAACTAGTTTAAACTGGTTTGGAAATGAGTCGGAGCAATAATATTGTAAAGTTTACCTTCTCTTCATGGGTAAAATAATTGTAAGTTTTTTGCCCCTGTTGCATTAATTTAAATCCTATTAGTTCTTAAAATAATTTCAATGGCTTTCATTGATTAACATTAGTAACACTGCACTTTGTCTGCTTTTTTTGAAGGTGCTGGGTTTTATTTTATTGCTAATCACTGTGTGTTATTACCAGACAAGAAAATGATCAATGGGGTTCGGTGCAGGGGGGGGGGGGGCTTCCTTTGATTGGAATGATATCCTGACCAACATTTTTTGGCATACAATTTTCTTTTCAGCCGACGGTGAACTTATGAGCTTTCTGAAAAAGGAAATACAACATGAAAAAGAAGCTTCTTCTCAAGTACCTTCATCAAAGTTATTTGAGGTAACTATTTCTTTCACCAGTGGCCAAACTTCTTTAGCTCCTCTACATTGAGATGAAAGTTCAATTTTATTTCTCATTCAGATTAAGAATTTAGAGGTGCTAGATTTCTAGACAGAAATTTTTCATGTTTGCTCTCATATGACCATTCAACTATATTTTATTTTTAATAGCCCAAGCTAGATGGAACCCATGTCAGACTAGAGCGGGAGCACAATGGGGAAAAGTGAGTAACTGACTATTTTGTTATATTAATTTTTCAAGTATTCACAAGTTCCTATGATTGTGTCATGATTTCTGAAATGATCAAAAGAAAGGGGTGATGGAAAGAGGAATGAGGGGAGGGAGACAGGAGTCAGGGAGGGTGGGAGGGGGAATCAGGGAGGGAGGGGAAAGGAGGGAGGCAGGACAGTAGGAGGAAAGGGAAGGAGAGAGGCAGTATGAAAGGAAGGAAGAAGGGAAGGAAGGAGACAGGGAAAAAGGGGAAAAGGGGAAAAGAGGAGGAAGATAGGGTAAATGGGTAAATAGACTTCGATTTCCATAAGCATGTCACCAATAAGGAATTGATAAGTCGACGGCATGATATTGCGACTCAATTAATGTCAATGCATAAACAGCAAGGGCTTATCACAAACACCAGGAGAAAAGCTGTGAGTGCGGACTAAGCGAGAATGAGCATAATTGCAGTAGCACTTCCCCGTACTGGCGAGTTAATGAAATTCCAGTCAGATCTCTGAGGTGATTGGTTACTTAAGACTTAATTTGTTTTCAGAATTGTATTGTCATTTGATCTGAACGAGAATATAAACCAAGATGAGGGAGGTGCTGATGCTGATGCTGCTGACACAGATAATGAGGATGCCTTTATAGGAAAGGTACAAACTGTCTTATACACTATTAAAGTTTGCTTTTGTCATACAAAGTTTTGTGGCAAAATGACCATTGACTGTGTCAAATTATATTCAGAACTCATTCCTTTTTTCAATGTCACCAGATTGTGTCATATCCATTATTCACTGTGGAAATCACCAAGAAAACTGTAAGTGGCAAGGATATCCACTGATTTGTTTGTTTGTCTGTTAGGGTTCTTTTACACTTATCTTTCTTTGGAAGGTTTAAAACATGTAAACATTATCAAGATGGCAAATAAAAGAATTCATGATTTTTGAATAATTAGGGTTAGGAGACAAAGGAATTTCATTTTGACCTGGGTTAAAATCATGTTCACCTACAACATAAATTATGTACTGGAAACCGGTGTCAGCAACCTTAAATTGCAACATGTGTACCAAGGGTGGTGGGTTCTAGTCACCTGAGATAAGCAACTTTATCTCTCTTAATTCATCTGATGTTCTTCAAAATAATTGTCTCCTTGTTGTTTAATATTTTACTTTGTTTTTGAATTGTATGTTGTTTTGCCAGGGACACACATTAAAGTTTTACTGTGAGTTCAACACTGACTTAAGGGAGGATTTTGTCTCCGATGATGAAGGAGAGGTTGAAAGACCGGCACCAGAAATGGTGCATATTATAAACGTGGCAGTTATGGAAAGCGCTGGCAAGGACAAAGAGAAAACCATCTACTGTGCCGAAACAGAAAACATGGATAGTGTAAGTAACAAGAGATCTCACTAGCTTGATGGAGAACGACCTTTGTAACGGCAACTGCCCCACATGCAGTTGCTAGATATAGATTACATAGATAAAAATTATAGATTTTAATTAAGTAAGTTTTAATTACCAGTACTAGATTATTGTATATAGTCATTGAAGCCTAAGGATTTAATTATTATAAATTCTAAAGATTATTGTATGTTTAAAGTAGGATAGTGTCCCCAATTAGTAAGCCTATTATAGGCTTGTTAGAAGATTGACACTGAAATAAAGGGTGGGACAGGGGGCAGAACCAGCTGCTTTCACAGACCATTCAACTACACACAGCAGAGTATGCTCTTGTCACCTCTTAATTCTTCAAAACCTTACTGACAGCATTCCTTTCTTCCATTCCACAGAATCTGTATGTAATGCTGTTGAACATGCTGGCTGAGAGAGGGGTGGATAACGAGTTTGGTCAGTGGCTTCTGGACTACAGCACGGCCCTAGAACAGCGACACTACGTCAAGTTTTTGGAAGATTTACAGAGCTTTGTCAAGCTTCAGTAACTGGCCAGACCTATGTGTATTAAATAACAGTTTGCTTAGAACATCTCTAAAAGACATCTTTACAAAAGAAGAATGTTTGGAGGTTTCAATTAACCTCAGACACCAAAACGTTGGTTTATCAAACTTTTATTCATGTGTCAGTTACCAGCGTTGTAAGGGCTACAAGAAGAAGATTAAGAGCAAATCACATTCCATAATTGAATATCTCAACTTGTTTACAGTACAGTATTTTCCCCTGCAAAGAGATTTTTTTTGTTTTTTCTGAGTGATGTGTTGTTGTTGTGTAGTTGTTGTATGGCGGAAACTTGACTCTACACAAGAACAGCAGATTCAAAAAGAATAATGTTCTACACAACAAGAACAGCAATTAGATTTGACTGTAAAAATCTTTTCCACTCAGTCTATAGCAATCACTTCTCTGAATCTGGACTGATATGATTGTAATGTGAATTTTACAATAGTTTACTGCAAAAGTTGCAGTTAGAAATCAGGGACCTCTGCTGGCTGATTTTCATTGATTTAAAGGCAAGCACACTTGCATTATTGCATAAACAATAAAACTGACTTTTATGACTTTCTTTATACCTATAAACTGCAAGACCTAGATATATAGCAACTTTTTACTAGGGCTTCGTAGAACACCCGAGTCTTAAAATGGCATTCATTCTTTGTCAACATTGTTGTGTTTCATCTACAAAGCTCACTTCTGGCATTTTTGCGCAAGTGCTATCTAAAAATAGTCATTTTGGAATAAATACACTATTTTCACCTCATTAGCTGAATACCCATGGCCAAGAGGTCACTGCTTGAGATGCAGATGTTCCGGGTTTGATTCCCTCTAACAGCACCATTTTTGTGTGTGTGTTTATCTTTTTCTTCTTCTTTTTGAAACATTTTTTACAAGTGTTGTAATTGTTATCAATGGTTGAGCTGTAAAGCAATTTTGCAAATTTTGTTGATAGGGGTCTATGGATATACACTGTAAAGAAATAGGCACAAACACAATCACATTGCGTCTGATGAAAGAAAGACAGACTTCTCTCTTTTCTTTTATTTAGCACAAAATTAGGGATACAATAATTTTGCAGGCCTGTGTTTAGGCTCATTGTAGCCTCTTGTCCAGTCTACTTTGACATCATTGCATGTAACAAATTATTGCTGGAATGGAGACACAGGAAAATTTTAGAATTTGCATTTATTGTGAAGCTGGATACTTTGTACATTTGGGCATTGTAGAGGTGTAAAATTCTTTTTCATTATTGTTCAATTGTTAGGTGGTTTCTCAGTGGTGAACAGACAGCCCCCCTTAGCAATAATATTGTTTGTTTTGATTAGCAAAGTACACAGGAGATAGTAGCTGGGCTGCACCTTCTAAGAAGTACCTAAAGGTGCATCATGGTTCTCTGAATTTAGATAGCAACTAAGATGTTATTTTTTCCTCGGATCCAACATGCATACTGAAATGTATGAGTTATGCCGATACACAGTCAAACTGAGTAGTGACGTGGCTTTTTTTCCTGTGGAATCCCATAGGCACTATGTAACTTAGGAGAAGAAACAGACTTGGCAGTCTGTGACTGAATTTATTTTTTATTGCAAGATTTGCTTCACATTTACAATGGAGTGAATGCACTAGTAGTAAACAAGAATACTGAATAAGCTATTGACTTCCTTGGTCTGTTACAAAGTTTGGAGCACTTTTTAGAATTTTGGGGGTAAAAGATTGATGTACATCCACTCTGCATGGTGCCTGTCATATGGTGTTAAAAGTCTTTCTTGCATATACCTCCATTCTGAACTCTGTTTGTAGCCTTAGTGCCAAACAATGTTTGAACAGTCTTCCTCTTTGTAAGTGAATTTGATCAGGGCAGCATTTTGGTTATTTACAAATCCTTACAACAATGTGGAGCTCAAAACCATATCGGTCTAGCATCTGCTCAAGTTGCTTGCTCAGCTCAATACTGACCAATACTGGCAGAGATGAAATGCTCATTTGAATAAAGAAAGTGACCCTCTCTCTTCCATCCTGAATCTGCAAATTGGTTTTGCATTGGAGTTGACACTATACATAGGTATCAGTATTGTTTTCTATGATGGTAGACTAACTGACAACACTGAAGGTTGTGCAACAAGTTCAATACAGAGTATTTTAGAACTTTTTCTCTATCCTGCAATCTTCTAATTCACTGTCCTCCAATTACAAAGTGTGGCTCTTCATCTGCATCATCATCATCACTGCTATCACCCTGCCTTTGATTGTCTTCACCTTAGGAGATAAAATACAGCAGAAATGAACAGATTCATCCATTATCAAACATTCTTTTCTAACCAGAACCACCGCCTTTTAGGGCTCTGTGAATTTGGCTTGTGCTATTTCTTGTAAAGACCTTTCCTCAGATGAAAACCTTTACTCCACATTTTTATCTTCCACCTTTTAACCGAAAAGGAAATAAAGGGTATCTGAGAACAGTCTGGATGATTCTGTCCACTGGGCTTGTATTCCTTCAAGGCTGAGTAAAGGAGTAATGCAAAGAAGCCATGTTTCTTCACAAAGTGGAAACAAGGATGATGCCTTGTCACTTGATCTATAAAACAATTTCCCTCAAAACACAAGTCAACCATCTGAAACAACAAGATGACAACTCACCATCTTCCTCTTTCTTTTCTTCTTTTTTCTGTTTACCTCCAAACTTCTTCTGTTTCTTTCTTTGTCTGAGGAAAATGAAACATTTGGATTTCATTGTAATGCTACTGGGGTGGAGTTGCACATACTAAAACATTGCCAGACTTACTGAGTAAAGAAAATGCGAGGCTTGTGGGATGTGGTTTGGAGTGACAAGAATACCTCACAAATTAATGTGTCTAGGTAAGCCATATCCCACAAGCTTTACATTTTCATTGCTTGTTTTATTCATGTGGGTACTTGAGCCAGGGTTTATTAGCTATATTATATGCCATGCTGATGAGGCCTAACAAGGCCAAAACAGCTGCCCATGGCTGCTAATGCTCAGGCTCAAACTTTATTTGGTAGATTTTTATGGATAATGACTGCTACCATGTAGATGTAGATGTCACTGACTGTTGGTCAGCCCAGTTATATTATCATACCATTGTAAAAAAAAAAATCAAACAATGTCTCATCACAGTGGCACAATAAAACTAATGGCTAGATGAAATAGTGCAGAGCAGTGAAAAAAAAAAACATCATCATGACGGGTTGGAATAAACTACTGGGACCTCCAAAGGAAGATATTAACACAAACATGTCAGTTTATGAATTAATGTGAAATCAGGAGAAAAGTGACCACCTTTTTGCTCGCTTCTTTGCTGTTTTTTCTTCTGCTTGAGCTTTATTTTCTTCAAGCTTCTTGTGATAACTTTCATCGAGTTCATTCTGAGTAAAATAGAAAGGGATTGTGCATCTATTGACGTTAAGGCCGAGGGGAGGGGGGGAGGGGGGGGGGGGTGGAATAGTGATTTTGACTTTTTAGAGTCATTCAAAGCACCACTCCTGTGGGAGAACCACAGAAGTAAAAATATCCAAATTTCTCACCCTGGGACGAGTTCAGGAGGTCAAACATAATCAAGACTGTGCTCTAAGAAAATGTCTTGGGAGCCCAAAACTCTGAACCTTTGAAATCCAGGGTGCCCAGCACTTACATTTTGCGCAAAAACTAAGGTTTCCTTGTCACCCAAGAGGAAACGTAAGTCACCAGGGGCCACTGGGCACTGCTAGAGCATAGCCCTGATTTATATATAACTTTAATCCCACCAGTTATAAGCTACCAGCTTGAAGTGCAAGTATTCAGTTCAGTATAGAAGGCAAGATACTTTCCACAAAACATTTATTATTCTGTATCTCCAATGTGACATGTGAACGATTCAGGGAAATTTCAACTATTTAAAGAAGTTGCCTGAATGCTTTAGTTCCGATTTAGTTTTTGAATGATTTTCTAATTAGCTTGATTGTTTGGTTATGTCGAGTTCTCACTGCAGGCAAGGCACGACCAATCCAGATCTTATCTAGGATCTCTGAAATTTCCAAAATGGTGGCCATGTCAAAATTCCTCACCCTGGGGCATAGTGCTGGGACATAATCCTGGGAGGTCCCCCATCCCCGGGCTTAACATCAATAGGTGTATTACTGACCAATAATGTGCAACAACACTTTGAATTGCCGCAGTGAAGGGTGACAGTTTTCGCTCTCAATCTACCTACCTTTTCTGCCATCTTTTCAATATAGGCCACTCTATTGTATTCTCTCCTTCTGGTTGCACGATAAACATGGAACTCCCCACTGCCAGCTCCAGCACTAGAACCTAGCAAAAACAAAAAAGTCAGGCCAATACCTACCAAGCTGACAAGACACGAAAAGAAACCTCTTTTTCTTCACTTTGACATAATTCAATTAATCACAGATGTTAGCTAGCAAAGCTTCCCAATCACCCTTTTCTTTGAAGGCAAAAAGTTAAGACACAGGGAACCCACACAATCTGTTTGTGCAACCTTCTTCTCGTACTTCTCAATCGAAAATCCATCCAAATGGTTTAACAATAACCATTCAAAATACATATGATGGTGGGGAGCTTTAATTGGTTATTATTTAACTGGGTCCAATCAGAAAGAGGTAATCAGCAAGAGGGTTTCTGGCTGGCACATGAAGATCTTGATTTCCTTTGAAGGCTAGCTCCAGGCCATTTGGACGGATTTTTGATACAAGAAGAAGCGTGACTCCTTCAGCCTTTCTGTTGTGTGGTTTGAAAGCTGAGTGAGGCAATTTTCTGGGGAAAACTCGCATCGGTGCTGGCTCGCTGCTGGAGCTGTTCAAATTTCTTTCCACCCCTTTCATTTCTTTATGAGGCACTGCAAACTCAAAACCAGTCAAAACTGCTTAAAATATTACTTCTGAGGCAAAAGGAAGACAATACAACACAGGCAAGGCAATTCAAATTTTATTTAGTATCAGTCCATACATGTATTAAGAGATATGTCGCTATAGTACATGTGCATAAAAAACGGCAAATCCCATAATACTACAAATGGCAAAAGGTTACACAAACAAATTTGTGCAACCCTCCATAATTATGTGGGCTTCCTGTGGTTAAGTTTTCTCTTAGCTTTCTAGCTTGTTACAGTTGTATTTCACATTTGCTTGAATGCACGTTCCTTAACTTTATAATCCTTTAAATAGAAAGGAATTGAAAACTTACCCATTACAAAACGAATAAATTCCGGGGCCTCTCCTGGCTTCCACTGCTTTGGGTGATCAGGAATAGACACTGTTTTATCCTGACAAATAAAAAATATGCGTTGAAATGATTTGTTTTCTTCATTCAAGTGACTCTATCGACATAACTGACCCAAAAGGTTCAAAACTTCACGGCTTACAGGATCTTTCATAAGTTTATCTAGCTTCCTCTTCTGTATTTCTGTCGCAGATCGAGGAATAACTGGTTTATCAGACGATTTTTCCTTGGTACTTTCATTCTCGTCCTTGTCCGCCATCTTTGTTTTTTCCTAGTTCCCAGTCACTCACGTTGAAAGTAGAAAACATCGTTGTGTAAAGAACAAGCAAACGTGACAGAGAAAAGGAAAGCATGGATGGTCGGTGTTTGGCAGTTTTTGCTGCCGCTGCAGCAATTGGCGCCAGTTTTTATGTATATTTGGCTCCTGATGGAAAGAAGAAGAAAGGAATCAAGAGAGGTGAGGAGTGCTGCGTTATGTGATGATCCTACAATATGGAAATATTGCATTATAATCTTAAATTTTAACAAGGAGATCAACTTGCTAATTTGCATCATTCCTATCCAAGCTTTAAGCACACGTTATATATAAGGACTCTAAGAAAACGAGAAACTAATTGATGTAAAGTAAGCTTGTAGTATGAAAACGCATCCCCTCACACGCTGAACGTTTCTAGAACGTGAATATGTTTTTGGTGAATGAGGTAAATAGACAGGGTGTCTCGACTTCCTGTAAATCGTGTTTATTAGTAGCATTATAGCCCCACCCCACCCCCCATAAGCTTATATTAATTCCAGTTCCTGACCTCTTTTTCGGCAGATTCCAGTAATTTTCCTGTGCTCTCAAAATAACATTTTGCACAAATTTTCTCTTTCTTTCATTTTCCAGTTATTTCACAAAATAATGGTAATGACAAATCAAGGAATATATAAGACAATTAACCAGGCATTCTTTTCTGCAAGTCTACATTTTCTCATCCTCACAAAAGAAATCAAAGGCTCTGCATCTGTGAAGCACACAAAATTTTCTTTACAAAGAAGATTGATGCCCTAATGTTGTTTTGCCTCCAGTTCCTTACCACATTTTTCCTAGAACACCCTTCCATTGCTACCCATTCCCCCAGGATGGGGGGGGGGGGGAGTACTCCCCTATATAGCCTATACTAGGGATGTGTTACTGGTTAGGGTATGGTTTTTAGTCCCTCTGCCCTGAACAGGATATATAATTTCAAACTAGTCTCTCTTAATCAGGGTCTGGACCTGTCCTAGACAGGGTGTGGCTTCAAGACTGTCATCAAGTATTTGAGAACCTGAGATTGGAAACATTTATCTGTATTTATGTGGCAGGTCATCAGTTAACAGTAAATCAGAACTAGATATTAGCACTATTGTTTTTAATTAAAATAGATGGCATTGTCCTGCACAGGGTAGGTATTTAAGGTTATTTTTGTCCTAAACAGGGTCAGCATTTCAAACCACTAGCGGCACCCCTATACCTAAACATGGGTCAAGAAACCCCCGGCCCATCCCCCTCTAAGATTCCCTGTTCTAGCCATGTAACTTACCTGACACTTTACTTGTTGTCAGATCGCCCTCCTGGTCTTATGAATCTTGGCAACACTTGTTTCATGAATTCAATTTTACAGGTATGTTGAAAACCTTGTAAACTAAATGCAGTGCAATTTAGTTATACCTAGTATACAGCTAAAGAAGTTGTTATTGAAGAGTTGTACCTTGTACAATGTACCTTCAAAAACATATTAAGAGAATGACATTCTCTCTACTGTTCATATGGATTCCAAATATAACAATAATAATTATTATTGTAGCAAGGTAATATGAAATACTGCTTCACTATGATCTGACTGTTAAGAATACACTCAAGGTGTGAAGTGTTTTGTTCAGCAAGCTTTAGTTAGGAGAGTGTCTGGGCCACTGTTCTTTTTTAGCGATTCCAATAAAATTCTTGTGTTTTGATTCTCACTTCAGTGTCTTAGTAGGGGGGATAAATTTCAATTGGCAGACAAAACAGTCCTAATGGAGGACCCCAGGCAAATGAGACATGATTTTTTGATGAGTTGTGTCATCTGAAGTAAATGCTTAAACATTCAACCATTATTGTGCAGTATGTTTCAATATGAAGTCCTTGATTATGTCTACTTCATGTTTTTCCTGAGCATGATTTCAAACATTCTGATTCTCATTTATTTTAGGGAATGGCTTTCTTACCATCCTTTGCAGCTTGGTTACAAGATTTTTCTGATGAAGGAGATGGTAAAGCTATTGCAACTTTAGCAATGGAGTTGAAAAATCTGCTGAAAGGTTTGTACATGACTGATTAAATCCATCTGATAATTTCATAACCATAGACCTCTCAAGACAGGAAAAACCCTTCAACCCAGGTACAAGCTGCCACTTCACTGAAGAAAAATGGCTGTTTTACAGGAAATAAAGCAAACTGTTTTTGTATTGCAGCCTTAAATAGTGGTTGTATTGAAGGTCAAGATGCTGTTTCTCCTGACTCTGTGTTAAAAGCACTGCACTCTCATGGCTGGGTCATACCAGTAGATCAACAGGTTGGTGAATTACACTGTACCTAATAGGTTTGGTTGGGTTTTGATTGTTAGCAACTGAATGGCTGACAGATATGCAGATGTTATACAAAAAAATAAACTGGTTGATTGGTATTTTACCTGTTTCCTTAATAATTGTTTGACTGACTGTCTGACTGACTGACTTACTGACTGACTGACTGACTCACTCACTCACTCACTCACTGACCAACTGTCTTACTGACTGACTGAGTGACTGACTGAATGATTGATGGACTGACTGACTGTCTGACTGACTGGCAGACTGTCCAACTCACTGACCAACTGTCTGACTGACTGACTGACTGACTGTCTGACTGACTGACTGATTGACTGAATCCTTGTCTGACTGACTGACTGACTGACTGACAGACTGACTGAGTGAATAATTGACTGACTGACTGACTGAATGATTGACTGAATACCTCACTGACTTACTGATGAACAAATGAATGACTCCTTTTTTCATTTATTCACAAATTTATTTTCTTCCAAAACTGATGTTACCATAAACTAATATGGATAACAATGTCTAAAGATTTGCGATTTTGTCTCTGTCTTTGTAGGATGCTCATGAATTCTTTCATGTTCTCTCATCTACTTTGGATGATGAGATGGTGAGAAAAACTGATATGTTTGTAAATCTTTTATTTTCTAAAATGATACATTTTACCCATGGAATTTTCTCTCAATGTTTAATATAAGAACATTAGAACTTTGGATCACAAGAGACATTGCACCTACTCTTAGCGATATGAAGCCATGAATGACAAAGCTATGGAAATGGAAAATGCTGCCGTGAGCAGTTTTGAAATAGTGGTAAATTAGGCAATAAGTCATTTTGTGTCTTGTTGGCAACAAGAAAATTTGATTGTACACTAACAGCACATGTTTTCTGTTTCTCACAGGGAGAACTTCCAAGTGTGATGAACCTTAGTGATATTGCCATAGTTGAGGTAATTTTGCTCATTTTTTAAGAAACATGAGAATATCACTTTCTTCTCTCTTTGGCATTTCCTGTTTTTATCCAAAATTTAAGCACATTTTCCAGGTAGATTGTGTCACAAATGAATTGTTAAATGTATTTTGAATGAAATGTGGTTTCTTTTTCACAGAGAAGTGATGAAAGTGAAGACAGATCCATGATCCACAGAAATAAAGGTGCACAATTATTTTCAATATTGTTTAAAGCAACTTTTGAGAAGTTTTTAGTTCTGTTGCCTTGTTTGCATCATACACTAGCAAGCAAGCAATTTTATCTTATGTGGTAGTGGTATTCCTTTTTTCTCTTATCACTTAAAGTTTACAAATTATAATGATTTTTCTTTGTAGTTCCACTCATGAAAGATTGTAGCAAGCCTCATCTGCCTTTCCATGGTTTGTTGGCAAGTCAGTTGGTCTGTAAGCAGTGTGGAACAAAGGTGAATAAACAGCTCTTTATTAATGTTGTTAAAGCATAGTCAAACAAGAATAAGGGTGAGAATATACAAGAATGCAGTCAAGCTGCCCAGGGTGTAGAGTATGATGGTGATTGCTGCAAGACCAAGTATGTAATATTTCAAAACCCATAATTTGTCAGCCCTTGCTCATTCTAAGACTTCAAAGGTTTCCCAGCTTGTTTCCAAACTTAGACCAAAATGAGTAAAATTAATACCCCTCCCCTCCCCCTCCACAGCCCCCCCCCCCCCCCCCTGCTACTCTGAGTTTGATTCTACACTTGTGGACTGTTTCCCTTTTCCATTACAGTGCCCTGTGAAATTTGACAGCTATGACAGCTTGTCCCTAAGTTTACCATCAGCCTTCCAGGTATCTTGTCACTTGTTTGTATTCATTCTTAGCAGTTTCACTAAATGTGCATTTAAGGCAACACTGTAAAGAATCTTGCCTTGTACCAATTATTTTAGGAAAAGCTTCTGCTACAGCAAGGCCATTCTGTGGAACAACTTACTCTCTGACATAAGACAAACAAAATCGTAGACTAGCTTTCAGCAACTGTTAACTTCTAATTCAAACATGGCATTCATGGAAAACAGGCCTTAACTTTATTTTATTTTATTTCTTTTTTAACATTTTATTATCAGTGCTCGAACTTAACGGTCGTCCACTCGTCCAAGACGAGTAAAAAATTCCGTAAACGAGTAGTTGTCTTTCCCACTAGTCCTTTGGACGAGTAAAGGTATCACTCTCTGAGAAATACATGTAATTTGTTCTGTATTGTACCAGAAAGTGCCTTGAAACAAACGAAGAATTGCCAAAGGCAAACGTTTCAAAAACGAACAGGCAAAAAGTGCTAGGCATTCTCTTGCCGAATAAAAGTCTGGGTTCTACTTGAAAAAAAAAGTACTGTGGGATACAATATGGCGGCTTTTCATTTTGAAAGTCTGATTGTGATTTTATCTGTTTTCCTTTGGTGAACGAAAACGTAAGCCAAAGTATGTCGAAACGGAAACAAGTGCAAGGCTCACTGTACTCTTTCTTTGGAGGAAAGCAATCATCAGATGATAAAGAAATTAACACAACTTCTGAAACACCTGCTCCGGCCAAAAAAACACATAAGTTCCAGGAGTCATGCATGGAAGGATAAATACAAATGGCTGAGGTTTGACGGAAAGGAAAACAAAATGTCCTGTGAGTTTTGCAGAGATTTTCCAAATAGCAAAAACATGCAATACTCCCTGAGGATTGGAACAAATAATTTCCAAATGGAGGGCCTAAAAGCACATGAGGTAAGTGAGGGACATGCGATGAGCTCAGCAGCGAAATGTGCAAGCGAGAGGCCAAGGAAGGAGAGACCTATTCCTGCTGCAATGACCAGACTTGATGAAGAAACTTTCAAGAAAATAGAATTTCTTTTTAACACAGCATATTATATAGTATATTTAAAACTTCCGTTTTCTATTTTATTTTTTCTATGTTCTGCAAACACATCTCTCAAACCTTCAAGGCAGATCTACTAGATTCTTTACGTACTGCTAAGTTTATATCTATTATGGCTGATGGAGCAACAGATGTCTCGTGTTTGGAAGAAGAAATTGTGTACGTGAGATTTGTATCCGGTGGGGCTCCAAAAACAATGTATGTTGGGCTGGAAGAGGTTGAAAGTTCCAAGGCACCAGGAATTTTAAAGGCAATCAAGTCTGTTATGGATACCATTGACCCACAGTGGATGCAGAAATTGATAAGCACAGGCACTGATGGGGCATCTGTGATGATGGGTAGGAATGGTGGTGTAGTTTCACTAATAAAACATGATGCACCTCAAGTGATTGGGATTCACTGTGCAGCCCATAATTTAGAACTGGCATTCAGTGACACTTTGAAGTCAAATGAAACCATGATGAGCATCAAGGAACTTTTAAATGGCTGTTGGAAACATTACAAGTACTCCCCAAAGGCTCTGAGAGAACTGCGAGAACTGGCAGAGACAATGGAAATCAAGGTGGGAAAGCCAACTAAGGCCAGTGGAACTCGCTGGGTTCCCCATTTGCTGCATGCGTTAGCTTTTCTGTTGCAGAAGAACCTTCCAGCAATCATTTCTCACTTTGAGCACACAGCAGAAGCTAGAGATGCTTCGGCAGAAATGCAAGGCCGGGGAAGGAACTTGGCAAGGAAGCTCAAGGCTTACAAATTCCAGCTTCACCTTCATTTTATGTGGGACATTCTAGAGCAAATATCAAGGATCTCACTTATTTTTCAGAAGGATTCTATCTCTATTTCACAGGTGAAAGCTAAAACAGAGCGAGCTAGCCAAGCCTTAGAGAACATGCGAAGACGATCAGGAAGACATCTTGCTGCCTTTCAAGAAGAAGTTGGGGATGGAACCATGTTTAAAGGGGTCAATCTTTCAAGGAACAACACAGATGACAGAATGTTTGAACAAAGCAAAGGAGTAATCATCAGTGATACTAAGCAATTTCTGGCCTCAAGATTTGAAAACTTCAGTTCCCCAGTACTAAAAGCTTGTGTTGTTATCAGTAAGTCTTGGCCAAGGGATAGAATTGATCTAGGTTTGTACGGAGAACAAGAATTGGTTACTGTGGCCCAGCAATTTCAGACAGTCCTCAGAAACAATGGTTTTGACTTGGAAGTAGCAAAGGATCAGTGGCTATCTCTAAAACTGTACTCCTGTGATCACAGACATATGTGACCTTCTTTGGGAAAACGGACACTAACGCTTTTCCGTTAAACGGTCAAGAAAAACGATTGTAAACGGATACTAAACGGCTATGACAAGCGTTTAAACGATTTCCATAACTGTTTAAACGAATAGCAAAAAATTTAAACGGTTGACCAAAGTCCAAAAACGGAGAGCTTAAAGCGTTAAACGGCGAAGCAAAATTATAAACGATTAGCTCAAACCGTTAAACGGTTGACCAAAATCCAAAAACGAATAGCTTAAACCGTTAAACGGTTGACGAAAGTCCACAAAAGGACAGCTGGAAAAGTTTCAAGACGGATGAGTCGGCGAGATTGAGGAAAAACTTTCAGCGTAAACATGGAGCATGATAACTTGAAATAACTTGGTAAATAACAGGGCTACAATCTGAAAAAGTATTGCCGTATCTGATGAACTTTAATTCACTCGTTCGTTTCTCGCTTGGCCTGTACCAAAACCCGAAACAACAAAACGAAACCATCGAAACGAAACCAGCGAAACCACTAAACCGACCGAAACGAAACGAGCGAAACCACCAAAGCGACCGAAACAAGCGTCGCTTGTTCCGGTCATTTTGTTTTGGTCGTTACGATGATTCTCTTGCCTGACGTTTGTTGAAATAAGCGCTATTTACCGAGAACAGTTTTGCTGCCAATATCTCAAAAACCTAGCTGAACCGTTACTGGAAGACACGCTTCAATAACAAGAACCGTACCCTCGAGCTCAGGAAGAAAACAACTGGTGTATTTAATATTATACCTTGACATTTCCAAAACGTAAACTTGTACAACAGGAGCGACTAACTCTTTTTACTATCAAGTATCATGAAACCATAGCCAGCGCGAATTAAGACTCCAGGTTTAATTCAAAATTTCCTCCTTGAAAATGAACGTCTCATGTTTTTGTCTTTTGTTTTGAAGTATGAAACAAATTTGCATACGCAATTCACGGCAATGCCATGACCTTGTCAAAAAGCCAGGAGGCGTCAGGGTCAAAAATCACGCAATACGCGAGAAATTATTCGCTTTATGAGTTTATCAACTTGTTAATAATTTGCCTACAATAATTTCCTCTCTGGTGGTCAGACTGCGCTGATTGTGTGGCCGTTTCGATTCCCTTTGCTTTCTTTGACGGAGCCGCGTTGCTTTCCACTCCAGCCGTAAATAGTTTCTGTCGTTTTGATTCTGAAAACTGCTTGTCTCTTTAGTATGGAATTGTTGTATCGTTCTTTCATGTGGCGGTCGATAGCTGTATCAATAACTCTTAAACTGTCTGGCTCGTAGTCTTTCCCGACTTGTTTACTTACGGTTGCGTAAAATTGCTCGAGTAAGTTATTGAGTTCTCCTGGCTCGTGCGACTCAGTGTTTTCGCCGTGGCCTTTTTCTTTCGCCCAAGTTTGCCAATCTCGCAGCCAGTTGGTAGTACGCAATTCACGTGCTTTTGTTCTTCGCTTTGTCTTTCAAACTCTTGATTTAAAAAAAAATTGCACGAGCCAGTATTGTTTACCTCTGAAAAATTTACTCGTGGTCATTTATTCCAAATTGCGCTCGAAATCGTGTGATTACTGGTGCTAATTTTGAAGTTTCAAGATTACACATTTTGGACCCTTTGTTCCAAAGCACATCTTTGCGTCCCTAAAGATGATGCGCCACAATAAAAACTTGACAGCAGCATCTGCGTCCTTGCGGCTAGTATTCCCCACGGTCCCGCTAACTTAAATTAGGAAAAATACAATTTCAATAAAAATCAATTATTTTCCCTACTTTGTATGAAGTTCCATTTTCAATAAAAAATTGAATCGGTGTCACGCAACAAGCGGGGCCGTTGAAATAAGGGAGTCAATGAAGAAAGATGGATCAGGAGGGCTGGCTCACGGCGGCTGAATTTGTCCCATTGAAACCACCGAACACACTCCGATAAATGCAAGATAACATAAGGTCAGTTCAACTTTATTTAAACTTAGTACACTAAATGAAAGAAAACAATACATTAATTTCGAAGGCTATACATCTACTACGGTTACAATAGTCGCAAAATCAAGTAAAAACTGTTACAATATTTAAATTAAGTTTTCTTTTCTACCTGAGCATGCTTATTCATATGGTTGCTGAGACGACACTTTCCCACAAGGTCGTCATGTTTCTGGTCCCTTCCAAATCGACCTCTCCATCGCCTTATAAGTGAGGATAGATTGAGGTCGTTGTAAAAAGACTGTTCGTGTTTTGGGAATGCTCGAGAGAGCGAGAAAGGCAAAGAATGACATCACAATCAAATGAGCGCGCACATTCTATTTTTATCTTGCTCCCTTCGTTAACCTGCGTAACCAGACCAAAGGCGGTCTGGTCAAAGCAGGCTAGCCCTTCGTAAGAATAAACATCCGCTACCTGTTGTTTGTTAAGTGGGACGAAACGAAGGAAGATCTGTAGTTTGCCAAATGAAAATAACGAAATTCAGCGTTTAAGACCGAGTTTTAGCTGTTTGAATCCAGAGATATCACATGTTTCTTTGTTGTGACGGCACAAATTCACGCTTGTCGGCGTGCAATGAATAGAGAAGTACTTCACAAATTTTGCCTTCAAAGAAATAACTCGTCAATAAAAGGAGCATCATCAGCACCATTTCATAATGAAATTCACCATTTAGACTGAGTATTTTGCCGTTTCAATCGACTTTGTGCGCCTTGTAGATGCATTTTTCTTTGTCGTGACGCCACAAATTCACGTTCGCCGGCGCATGCCAAATAAACAATCACTCTATGAACTATGCTTGTAAAGAAGTTACTCATCAATAAACGGCGCATCGTTAGCACTCTTGTAACGAAATCCAGCGTTTAAGACAGAGTATTTTGCCGTTTCAATCGTCTCATTGCGCCCGGTAGAACCAGAGATAAAATTATCACTGTAACATAAAAAACACGATTTGGATTGAATTCGTTGTTTCATTTGTCACGAGACTACATGTCACCGGTTGTTTTTGCAAAAGGCAGGGAGAAAAACAAAACAAAACAAAACAAAACATCGCGCTGTCTTTAGCGTCTTTTTGTTCATCAGAAACTGTGGAGCATTGGAAATAATAAAAAGCTTACTGATTTTCAAGCGGCGTGTTCGTAAAGATACATCAGAATCGGCCGTTCGAAATAAATTATGATCCACATCGGTTCTGTTCGCAAATATCGTTTTTATTTAGCCGGCATGATTGTGTTCTTTGAGCTAAACAACTTGTCTGAGGAAAGATTCAAAACTATCACACGGGAACCAAAACAACGCTATTCGATATTTCCCCAAATCCGCGAACAAGATCAAGTGCACCGTTTTGAACGAACAAGATCAAGATCGCGATGGCAGAATCACAGTCGCCACACTCCTGTGAATGAATGGCTTCGTCGGCTCTCAATGCAATACTTTTCACAAATGGATATTTTAACTTTTTATTCGTTTGTCTAAGGATGCTACGATAACTCGCTTTCTATAAACACGGACATATTAGAACTAAAATATAATTATTAATACGGTTGTTCTGCAGTTCACGTATCGGCGAGTATCGAGCGACCGTAAGCTTCATAGTTCTGCTTCCACAGTTAACGTTAGACGGACAAGTCAACCATTTAAACGTTTTCTCCAAAGCGTTAAACGGATGGGAAAACTGTTTAAACGTTTCTACTAAAGCGTTAAACGGTTGCAAATTTTTTTAAACGCAAGAGCAAATCGTTTAAACGTTTTCGCTAAAGCGTTAAACGGATGCAATTTTTTTTAAACGGAAAAGCAAACCATTTAAACGCTGGCATGAACAGTTTAAACGGATTTAAACGGATAGTAAACGGTTTTGTCGTTTAAACGGAAAAGCGTTAGTGTCCGTTTTCCCAAAGAGGGTCACATATAACAAGCTTAAGTCAGGCTGAGTTCTGGGTAGAAGTGTTCACACAGGTGCATCCAGATGAATGTGATCCCTCACATGTGTTGATGGTGGTTGAGATTTGCCTGGCAATGGCAGTATCCTCATCTTGCTGTGAAAGGGGCTTCTCTTGTATGGGGAGACTCAAGTCAGAGTATCGAAACTCACTTGATGTTGGCACTGTTGACATGCTCATGAACATTTGCCTCAATGGTCCAAATCCTGAGGACTTCACAGCTGCAAGAGCAGTTTTGCATTGGAACCAAACTTCACAAAGAATGCGAAGGCCTTGCTTAAAGGATCCATGAGCTAAGCCTAAGATAGCAATGGTCGTGATAGTACTGCTACAATTATGTACATGCATCTATATTGCAGCCTAACTGTGAAATCATACTGTACTACACTTATTTTGCTTATGTACTGGTAAATAAATACTATGGTTACATTGATTTGATTGCAGTTTCATTTATTAACTTGCAGACACAAATGGCATACACTCGAAACAAAAAAAAAAATGACAAGAGTGACCAATAGTTTTGCTGATGGACCACTAATTTTTAACCCTACTGGTCCTGTGGAAGACTAGACCCAAAAGTTAATTTCGAGCACTGATTATTATAAGTGCTATAGTCAGTATTCTATAGATATTTTTATGTGTTTTAGCCATATTTGTACACTAGCCTGATGTTTTACCCATGTATAAATAAAAGTGATGATGATGGATTCTATCCAATCCTACAAGGCTCAACTCACCTTGTTAATTCCAAACCGTTTTTAGCATGTCCAATGAAGGTTGCCAAAATGAAATCCTTCTGAGTTTTAACAAATTCCTGCTTCCATATCCTTCTACATCCCTTGATCTTGTCTTGTTTATACAGCTCCTAGCTAGTATGGTTAAATTACAGTTAACAAAGCACTGCCATGGGTGTAGTAATTGAACAAGAACATTTTTCTTGAGTATGGGGCTGCAAGAGCTGCTTTTTATTTAGCTGGTTACGGTAAAAGAGCTATTACAAAGGCCAATGTGAGAATTGTCACTAGGAGTTGTGTCCATCACTGAAACTGCCCTGTTATCTTTACTTACAGCATCTTTAGTTAATAAAAATAAATATTTTACAAGGGTAGTGCTTAATAGCCCCAGGCTAATAAACTTGTTGCCATACAGATAAAAACTACTAATTGAAATTATTATAGAAATATAAATGAATATAGAAATACAAACATGTTAAAGATAATCTAAAAAAAATGAAGATAAGCTAACTAAATCATAAGATTTGATATCAGAATGATGGAAAAATTGCGGTCCTTGAATGTCTTTCCTTTGTGATTCCATCATCAGATTGGTTTGACATTAGAGGACCTTCTGCGTGCTTTTGTTTGTTCAGAAACAGTGGATTCTGTGGAATGTAATGGCTGTCAAGTGGAAAACTCAGTTGAGTCAGCCAGTGCTGTGAGGACCACCTTCATCAAGCGACTCACCCTTGGAAAAGTAACTTGTTTTGAAATTTTCATCTGAGCTTGTTCTGATGCTGGGTTTGCCAATTTAAACTGTTCAAAACCATTTGATGGTGCAATTTAAGTTTACAGGAAAAGGCTGTAGATGCCTAGTTTACCCAAAATCCCAAAGTGCTACTTACAAGGTCTGGATAAGTCAAACCTACAGTATGTTATATAACTCAATCTTTGGCTTAAGTGGGGAAACAAAAGGGTCTAGAATAATTTATTACTGTTGCTTTAAAAAGCTGAAGAAATTCTCCTTGAATTAATACTCCTGCCAATCAACTAAGAATTCCATGTTGTCCACCGTGATCTTTTTGTGGCCAAACAGTAAATTGTATATTTTTGCAGTCAAGTCTTCTTTGTTACCATTACCCTGATGTTATGTCATGTCAAGTCACGTCATGTCATGTCATGTCATGTCATGTCATGCCATGTCATGTCCAAAAAATCAGTTTTGGGACATTTTCCTGGTTGCAGAAATCAAAATGGTGATTGGCACATTACTGTTGAGATAACATGGCTTTCGACACACTGTTAGGAAGATGCCACAGTTTGGTTTTCATTTGATCAAACCCCAGTCTTCCCTTTCAAGAAAAAGCAACCAATTGACCGTTATTACAGTATTCAGGTTAAAAAAAACACTCCAACTTGGTAACACTGCTTAAAAACACCCTAAAAGTAGCGCAAATGTAAAGTTTCAGAGGCATACCTGTTTTCCATACAAAAGTCTCTAAGTGGATCAACAATAAAACTGCTCATCCTGTCTTATTGTCCACAGCTTCCTCAGTGCCTCTGCATCCACATTCAGAGAACATACTGGCATTCAAATGGTATCCCTTATAAAAACAACTTATTTGTTAAATTTCCTGAGTTCCTCGATATGGAACCATTTCTGTATGAGCCGTTAGATCAGAACTATCATAAGAATGGAGCTGTAAGCAAGTTAGTTACATTGAAACGTGCAGATGTTGAAGCGTCTGGAAGTGCGGACATGAATGGATATCTCGATGATCTGGTCGCTTCACTTGCTCCAACAGACAAACGGAGGTGAGTGTGATTTAGGGGTGGTGAAATTATGAAAGTCATGAAATCCAAAATGGCGGTGCACAGGAAATTTAAAAGCGAAAATAGGCGATAATGATGCCCCTTTTTAATGCATACTTAAATGTTATTCGCCACTTCCACATCTCCCGTAAATATACACTTTGTTTGCCCCCCCCCCCCCCCAAAAAAAAAAATTGTTGCTAAAGCATTGTTTTCAATTACTCTCGGAACGATTGTTAAGTCTCAAGAGCTGAACAGTTGATTTTTATTGATTTGCTATTAATTAAATACAGAATTACCTGACCCGCAGGTAGCAAAGCTAATCCAGGCGGGCCAAGAGATAAGGAAAGATGAAAGACTGCTAAAAGGAATATGTTTATAAGAAAATAAAGTTGAAATTAAAACGAGAACAACGTTGAGAAAAAATAAAAATAAAAAATCCAAATAAAGAGCTGATTAAAGCAACAAACAAAGACGAAGGGACGCGCTACCATCTTGTGGCATTATTGCATTACCATCCACAGGCATTGAAACAGCACGTTATAGATAAGAACCGTATTTGTTTACCTTGCATATGATTTCTTCTAGACCGTAATACGAGTCATCAGACTGTAAAATTTCAAATAACAATGCACGAATTCTCTTTTTAAATTTATCTTTAGCCAAATTACGAATATTAGTTGGTATCGCATTCCACAATTTCGCGCCAATTCTCGAGAACTCATATTTTTGAATCTCTAGATTTGATTTTTTTATATAAAAATTATGGGACGTTGAGGATCTAGTATTGTTTTAATGAACACGAGAAGTGGGAAGAAACAAGTCTTGAATGTTTGGGGGTAAAAAATGCCGCAGTTTTGACAATAGTCCAATTGTCTTACTGATTTTTAATAGAATTACATCAATTTGATTGTTCCAAGAAAGTCGATAGTCAATTAGAACGCCTAAATACTTAACATAATCTTTGCATTCTAATGGAATGGACTTATTTGTTTGGTTGTCAAATATATTAATTTTAGGCATGAAGGCGAGTTTCTTTTGATAGGGACGAAAGATAATAAAATTTGATTTTTTGATATTAAGACTTAATTTATTAGATATTAACCATTTACATACATTACTAAGTTCGTCATTCATTATTTTCTCTAAAGATTTAAGATTATTATGGGAAAAGAGTATGTTTGTATTGTCAGCAAAAAGATAGAATTTAAACTTTTGTGATGAGGACTAAATATCATCAACATACGGAAGGAACAGCAAAGGGCCTAATACAGAACCCTGGGGAACTCCACATAAGATATTTGATGTATCAGAAGTTAGAGAATCGACAGCTGTCACTTGAGTCCTTTGGCCTAAATAAGAAGAAAACCAATTATTTATTATTCCTCTAAATCCATAAAAATCCAATTTTTGAAGTAAGGTAGTATGATCAACAGTATCAAAGCCTTTTGGAGGTCTATGAAAACGCCACAGAATATAAGACCTTTATCCATATTTGACTGTATTTCGTTAACAATGTCCAGAATAGCATGTTCTGTTGAGTGTCCTTGTCTGAAACAATACTGAGAAGTGCACAAGATGTTCTCTTTTTCTATAAATGTTTTCATCCTTTTGTACATTAACTTTTTCAAAGATTCGATTAAAGCATGATAATAATGAAATTGGTCGATAATTATTATTAGGATCTGTATCATTGTCACTTTTAAAAATTGGTATAAATTTTGCCATTTTTAATTTGGATGGGTATATTCCAAGTTCAAGAGTATACCTCACATATTAATGTGATTTGGTAAGCTGAAGCCACTCTAAAGGCACTAAGGCCACATGGTAGCGGGCATTACCCCTTAAATCTACCAAAGCAAAGATTGAGCCCAAGCATTAGCAGCCATGGACAGCTGTTTCAGCCTTGTTAGGCCTCATCAGCATGGCATAGCTAATGCTCAGGCTCAAGTACCCACATATCCATAAAACAAGCAGTAAAAACGTAAAAGCTTGTGGGATGTGGCTGGAGTGACAAGGATATACCTCACAAATTAATGTGATTTGGTAAGCTGAAGCCACTCTAAAGGAAGCCTGAAGCCACTCTAACAGCTGAAGCCACTCTAACAGCTGTCCATGGCTGCTAATGCTTGGGCTCAATCTTTGCTTTGGTAGATTTAAGGGGTAATGCCCGCTACCATGTGGCCTTAGTGCCTTTAGAGTGGCTTCAGCTTACCAAATCACATTAATTTGTGAGGTATATCCTTGTCACTCCAGCCACATCCCACAAGCTTTTACGTTTTTTCTGCTTCCAAGTTCAAGAGACTTGTTAAAAATGTCCGCTAAAATGTCCTTAATAATATCACTTGCGCCCTTCAGTATGTGCGTTGGACAGGAATAAAACCCGTGAGACTTGTTGTTGGGCATAGAGAGTATTTCTAGCGTAATTTCGTTTGGTGTTATAGGTTGAAAGAAGAAAGACGAAGCTGGTGAGTTAATCAGTAAAATGTTTATCAGAGTTTGGAAGTTTTTTGCTAGATTAGGTCCGACGCTCGTAAAATGTTTGTTTAAAATATTTGAAATCGTAAATTTATCATTGGTAGTGGTGTTACTCCCTCGTTGTTTTAGATTATGAATTGTTACAGTCGTTTTCTTTTTGCAATGAGAAACAATGCTTTGCGGGGCGCAAACAAAGTGCATTGTGGGAGATGTGGAGGTTGCGAATTTCCAAGTTTTGAAATAAAATTTGGAGTCTAGTAATTATTTTCAACAAGTAAGCGCCAATATTTATTTGTCATAAGAATGGCGGTTCCGTTAAATCCTGCGTTGAGAAACTGGGCAACGTGTTTTCGGGTGTGGACAAAATCCTTGTATCGACACAAAGGTAATCAAGTATCCTAACCTCTGCTTCTAAAACCGATCGTATCCCTGTCAACCATTCCAAGATTCTCGTTAGAATCCTACCACGTTCCTTATACCTGTTTTTATCTGGGATGGGGTGATACCCCTCTATCTGGACTTTTACTGATGTCTTTTCGTTTTCTTATTCTGTGGTACTAGCCGAGCTATCTACAAACTAATGGCTGTCATTGTTCATATGGGAATGGTTGACGATGGACATTACATCACTTATCGCAGATATACCGCAGAGCAGGTGCCAAAATGGCTCTACACCTCAGATGAACTTGTGGAGTTCGTGACGCGAGACCAAGTGTTATCAAGTTGTGCTTATATGCTTTTCTATGAGAGGACCAGTAGATAGCGTGACGTCTGAGAGTAATGCGTGACATTTGGGAATAGCGCGTGACAAGGTTTGCCAAGTCCTCCCGTGGTGCCTTTTCTTGGTGAATATGAAATGAAGACTTAGAACTAATAAACGCTTTTGCATGCTCAAAATATTCAGAGGTGCAAAATAATTTCTGGTTTTGACTTACCCTGCCAAATTCATAGTAGTTGATATTTATTGTGAAGCTCTACACTGCCAAAAAGTGTCGTTTTGAGTTATTGAACCACTTTGCTTGACACCTCATGAGTTTGCACTCGTCAAAATTAGCCATTGTTTGTGAACAGTGATCATTACTTTACCAACGAGAACCATTACAGATTTCTTCAGACCCATGGAGTTGTTTCTACCTAGAGTCTAACCTAGAGTCTGGATCCTACCCAGTTGTAAATCACTCTTAGCGCGAACCTGTGGTTCCACATTTATTTTGTCCTCATGACTGGACTCGAGATCGGTTACTCATTGGTAGGCTAATAGCGTTGGGCCGTTACTGGGCCTTGAGTAAGATGGCCCTATCCTAGGTTCAGTAGGATCTTTATTAAATCTTTAATCAGAGTAATTCCCAAATAGCAAGAAAATAAAGACAATGGACGGTCAATGATGGACATAATCATGCGGTTGGTAACATTTGTACGACTTTTTGAAAGTGTGCTACAGACTCGGCCTTGACAACTTCAGACGGGAGGTTGTTCCAAACTGGACAGCTGCGGGCAAAGAAAGAGAACGGAACTAACAGGTGACTGGAGGTACCTAAAGGACAGTTCGCACAGCTTATGTGACTTTCTAGTGAAAGACGTGTTGATAATCGTACCACTAGGAAAGGGCAAACAGACTAGATTATACTGGTAAATCTTATAAAAGAAGGATAGGGGAAACTAACAGAAGAAACAAAATATACAATGAGAGCGTTTTGGTGTTCTTGATCTTGCAAAGCCTTAAGGAGGCTTGCATCAGTTTTTTTGGCTTTGGGTTGTACCTGTTGAAATCAAAATTAACTATAGAAGACAAGGTTCGATTTCCTTTACACTGCATCATCATTTCGATGTAAGGTTTCTGATTGGTTTCCAAGCAACAGCTGTTAACTATAGCGACGGTAACGCACAACTCATTTTTTGGTCAATTATCTCGAAAGATAACGAAACTTGAAGAGTGTAAGGCCCGGTTAATACATACAGGTACACCCCAAGGCCAACTTACACCGGAGTAAATAATGAAGTTGTTACCCGCGGCCATTCGCCATGTACCCAGTGATGGAGCGAGCAGCGGTCATCGCTGCGCAAAGTCCAAACAAAATCGTCATGGTTCGCAGTAGGACCTCGACCGTGCCGGATCAGGCACTCTTTAGCCCGAGCCGCAAAAAACAGACACACACAGAAATGCCCGCAATTAAATTTAGCGAAAATTCCACCGCTGAAATTCTGCAGACCTGAAGAATTCCAAGTTGTCTTGCTCCTCATACGTGCTCCTCTTACGTGCAAAGAAAGAGTGGATATAACAAGGTGAGATTTAAAACGTTTATTAAAGATTAATTAATTACCAGTTAAGTTACACAACGTTATGGACGTGGCGTGCGAGTATTAGATGATAACTTTTCCATTTGCTCGAAATTTCCGTTTCCCGTTTTTGATATCTCCTTTTATTAGCAGTCGTCGCGCTTCGCCTATGAGCGCATTAGTTTGGAACGAAAACGAGGTCCTTAATTCTCCCAGATAAAACGATCCTTTCCATTTTACACGAGAAGTTTCTGGAATTTGGCACCGAAAATTTTGGCCAAGTGGAAAGTGCCTAATCGTTATGAGATCTGATTACATGTTGGTAACTAATCGTTGGTCCCTTTCTTATCAACTAGTATTTTAGATCCCCTTCGTGTTACAGATTGTGGCTTCCGTTTCTACTGCTATTTGGCATGGTCATAGGCTCTTAAGCCGCGGCTACACGAGCGATTTTTTGCTTGCGATGGTGATGCGAGTTTTTGTAAAATTGTCGCGTCGCCGGCGCGCGATGAAAATCACCCGTGTAGCCACCCTCGCACAGGTGATGCGACAGCTCAAAAAATCGCAGAAAAAGGATCGCGAAAAGTTAAACTCATTCAATTTCTCGCGATTTTTTCTTGCGACTTTTTACCTGTTGCGTTGCCAGTTCAAGGGTGGCTACACTTGCGATTTTCATCGCGCGCTGGTGACGCGACAAAATTGAAAAAATAGAGAGATTAAGATTGAGGTTTTTCGGCATTTCCCGCGAACCGCGAACGTCAAGAAGTTACGTGACCAGTGCCTTGCCGTCAGGTTTGCGGTTTGAGGTTCACGTTTGTACGGCTAGACCACGCTCTAGAGGTAAGTGATTTACCGCAAGGATTTTTGCACCCTAAAACATCACAATCCCACGTTTGAGAGGAAATACTACTTTTTAGAACTCTTTCGCCTATTAATTATCGAATTCTTTTTCATAGAAACGCAATTTTTAAGACAATTTCTCCGCTAAAATAGAAAGTGAACGAATGAATGAAAACAAACATGGCGGCCGGCTATTTATTACCCGCGAATCTTAAGTCCCGAATACGAGCAGACAGCTAACGTGAAACCGCTAACCGCAAACCGCCGTTTGCCGTTTGCGGTAAGATGGCCAAACCTCGATCTTAAGGTCTCTAATCGCATCACCGGCGCGAGCGAAAAATCGCTCGTGTAGCCGCGGCTTTATAAAGACCCGCTAACCACGCTATCAGCTAAAAACGAAAATTTGGTTTATCAACGGAGTTGATAATGTAAATTGACCACCGTACAGGGATTCGATAAGCTGACGTTTCGAGCGTTAGCCCTTCGTCGAAGGGCTAACGCTCGAAACGTCAGCTAATCGAATCCCTGTACGGTGGTCAATTTACATTATCAACTCCGTTGATAAACCAAATTTTCGTGTCTCACTTCCCCACCGACGCAGCACCACAGTTTCTTTAGAAACTAATCCCCCTTATCAGCTAAAAACGTTGTCCAGCATATCAGCTACTCTTCCATTTAAGGTAGTAATCGAGGTTAGGTTGTCTATGCTTTAGGTGGTAATGCTCCAGCTGCGGGGTATGCCATCTGACCTGGGGCCGCGGAGTAGGGGGGTGAATGATACTGGCCAGTTGTAGCAGCGGGGTACTGGGGATACTGTTGAGCAGGATATTGTCCAGGGGGGTACTGCTGGGAGGTAGCGTAAACGACTGCGGGCTGGGTGCCAGCGGGCTGTTGAACCATCACCATTCCAGGTGCCTTGTAAGATAAGAAATAAAACCAAATTAGTGAAAAGCAATATCATTTTTCCAAGGTTGCAATATTTCCGGAGACTCCGACCTAAATAACACCTCATTCTCTTTGATGGCAGATCCGGACCAAATGATACCTTACGCTATTTTGGACGATTCCGAGCTAACTGAAACCTCTGCAGTTTCCCTTTTGGGTTCCACCTGGTTGCGTAACTTTGCGTTCATTTTGCAGGGTTCTGAGATGACTCGGCTGCCTGGCCTTCCTTCTACTTTGATTGATTCGTTGAGTCATCCTTTTGCCAAGAGATGAGTCGAGGATTGTAGTTTAACCCTTTCACCACCAAGGGGGACTTTATAGATTTTACTCTATCGAACGCCAGACGATTTTACTCGTCAAAGGGGAGGCCTTTGGTGGTGAAAGGGTTAAAGGTTTGTATCACGTGCTTACCTCATTCCTTGTGCAGCAGGTTCCCATACAACCAATTACTGAGCCAGCCAGGGCGAGAAGTGTTCCAATGGAGGAAAATATTGTCATAGCCAGGAACAAGCCATCAATCAAGCTAATGAGGTCGCAAGTCTCCACTGATAAAAAAAAAAAAGCAACAACAACAAGTTGACGACAATTATTCACGAACCATGACAGGAAGTAATCTGCTTCCCAGAGTCTTTGCTCCTTAAAATCCTTAAATGAGCAACTCTTAGAAGATCGGTTAGAAAGCGACAGAAGACCAACGTGGCGCCATGTTCTTCACTGAGGTTAACAAACAATGTGAATTTTCAGAAACGGCTAGCAGCGGTAGTTGTACAACTTATATTGACTCGTTGTTCAAGAATAACAATGCGCAATTGCAGAACGGACGTCTCATTCATTTCATGTAGTAACCTTTTCTGTGAGCCATTACTGCTGGTAGCCCTTTCGTATTTATTATTAAGTCCTTTGTATTATTTATGGCCGTGCATAGACTGTTGTTATCGGCTCTCAATCTCGTACCAAGAGTCCTCAGGCACTTTGGCCAGCGGTTAGTCGCCAGGAGAGACTCTGGGATAATGGCAAAAAATCAAATTTTTTGATTGGCTGGCCTGTAACGGCTTCCATTGTTTTGCCCCAGATTTTCTGGGAAAATGGCCGGTCCATTAGTCTCTCCCGGCGTCCACGCGCTGACCAAACAGCCCGAGGATGGGTACGAGATTGATCGGCTCTAGGCTGTCAAAAACCGCCAATCCCTGCAAAGCCTCATAACCGCTGCGAGACTACGGGCTCCAGCATCGCTTGGAAATTAAGGGGGGACTTAACACCGTTTTTGCGTCGCTTGACATGGATTTGACGTTAATATCTCGTTCGCGTTTCAAGGAGTCAAACGCTTGCGTCTATTGAGGAGAAATGGCAACAGGTAACGGGCAAAAAAACGAGAGCCTTAAGGTGGGACTTAAAGTGAATTGGAATGAAATTTTAAGGAGTTTAAAGAAGGGATTAAAATGTACAAAAATGTTTTTTAAGGTTGCTGGGGAACTGTTTTGGTGTCCATCTACTAATTTTCCACTTCAAATTCCAATTTTATACCTTTATTAAATCTTCAATGTTCCCTATTCCCGGCCCCTAAATTTAACAAATCCTTCTAGAAAAATTCTCTCTTCCCAAATATGCCCAAAAATCTCCAAAAAATTCACAAAATGTCCCACACTGAATACAGCTTCGTGGGATGAGCATAGGGATTTTGGAGCTTTTTTACCGCTGTCTCCCCGCACCCTCTAATCTGCGCTTTAAAACCACTTACGGTTAATGGGAATGGGTTCACCCTCGGAGTTGGTGCATTGGCATGCTCCATAACGGACATTGCAGTTTGCTGCAGCCTGGAACAAACTCCAGAAGATGTAAGCCAGAGCAGCTATGGCTGCTTGGACGATGAGAACAATCACAAGAATGATACATGTGACGAGGAAAAATACCATCTAAGAAGAGATCGTAAAAGATACCTTACTACTGGCTGAAAAAAGATAGTCATTGCATGGTCATTTTCATTCAGATTGGCGAAAGAAAAATGCATGCATCACCAATGCTACTCTAGTTACTCGAAATTGTGGGAGGTTCGTGGTGTGAGATAGAAACCGAGTACTTTTTAGACGAAAGACACAGAAGTCACGATAATTTTTTTTGCTTAACTGAATTCACTAAAAAATTAATAAAAGCAGCAAACCTTCATCTTCCAATTCACAACTGAACATCACAAGAGATGTGTGATTTGAAGTTAACTGAGAAATACACAACTTTTTAATAGGAAAAAGCAATACCGCAGCAAAACTAGTGAGAGAAAATTTATCGACAGCATTAACTTGCGAAAAAAAAAAAGATTTGAAGAAACTACCCATTTCTCACTCCACAAGCGCAGAAGAATAAATATATTTGTTTTCTTGTATACTTACCAGGCCCTTACTCCTATTTCTCCATATTATGATGCCCAGAATGCCAGCAAAAATCAACTGCAAAAGACATATTTGGTTTTATCACCTAAGTTCAGTGGAGAGGTAAATTGGCCATAGTACATAAATTAAAAGCTGACTTTTTGAGAACGAACACTTTTCCAGAGCGAATAGAAATGTGTTCAGTATGTTAAATTTTAATACTACTTTTAATGGCTCTATAGAAATGTATATTATCAGTATTATCATGATCATTAGTATGTTAATAGAAGCTCATGCAGTTCTGATGGCAACTGGAAGCTTCCCTTGAGAGTGGTTGAAATAACCAAGGGTCGCAAAGGTCTGGTTACTTCTTTTTATGTCTCGAGGACTAGCTCTTCTTTGTATCCTTGCAGTTCGTTACAAGGTGGTCTTCTGAATGTGATCTGGTCTTATCCTCAGAGATATCAATTTTCTCAAGCCATGCATTTAAAGGCATTTGAGATTGTTCCCAAAGCTCATAGAACAACAGGTATCAACTCCCGGGGTGGGTACTTGACCCACGTTTGGGTATAGGGATGCCACTGGAGTTTGAAACCCTGATCCTGTTTGGGACAAAAGTAACCTTAAATACCTATCCCATGTAGGACAACGCCCTCTATTTTAAGACCCTATTGAGGACAAAGGACAACATCGTCAGTATCCACATTCTCTACGAAAGCCGACTTCAGACTTCAGACTTCAGCCTTCAGACTTCAGACTTCAGAGTTCAGAGTTCAGAGTTCAGAGTTCAGACTTCGGACTTCGGACTTCGGACTTAAGACTTCAGACTTCAGACTTCAGACTTCAAACTTCAGACTTCAGATTTCGGAATTCGAATTTCGGAATTTCGGAATTCGGGATTGGGATTTCCGACTGTGGATATGGCGTAGTATATCGGGCTGTTTAGATGGCTGAGATAAACTAAAACTGTATGGATTTTGTTTGCATGGCTGTGCAGATGGCTTCTCACGACGTATACTGTGCCTAAAAGTAGGTTCAACCAATAACAACCCAAACTCGAATATTGGTGTTGATTTTTTCTAAGCACTGTCCAGCAGATAGGTGGAGTACCTAGGGTGGCTCGCATTGATAAGGGAATGGAAAACATGTGGGTTTCCATCATCCAGAGGCTATTAAGGTATAATGACGGTGATGATTTAGCAGGCGATAACAGGATTGTTCAAGGAAGTAGTGCCAACCAAAGAATAGAAGCCTACTGGTCAAAGTTAAGGCAAGGTGGAGGCGACTGGTGGATGAACTTGTTTAATGATTTTAGAGATTCTGGTGTCTTTTTAGATGTTGATCCCTTGCTTAAAGAATGCTTAAAGTTTTGTTTATGCCTAACTCCGCTCTGTTGCAAAATTGTGGAATATCAAGAAACTAAGAGTTGACAAAAACGCAGATGCTCTTGGAGGAAAGCCAGACGTAATGTACTTTGTGCCTGAAGTATATTCGACCCACAGTTATCTCGATGATGTCCACCACTGAAGAAGTTGTGGAAGCCTGTAAAACTCTTTTCGGGGCACAATCCAGAGATTACTCGCGGGAGTTTGAGGAGCTCGTGGGGTATATAGTCCCCAACCACCGAGCACCACAAAACCCAGAAGAAAGGTTAATGCTTTTTATAGAAATAACAGATAATTTGAAACGATTAGGATTTGGACGCTGCAGGCCTGTCCACAGCACCCATTATCAAGCATAGCCTTACATAATGATTGCTTTCAAAATATTTAAGGCATCTGGAATGTTCGGCTGCAGCACGTTCAGATTTCTTGTTGTCACGTTGTAAAGTTACATATACAGCTATTAGTTGTGGTCGGAAACATGTCAACATGATATTGCTTTTATTATGTTTGATTGCCTTTCACAAAATAACGTCTTTGAATCCCTGAATTGAAATAAAATTTTGTTCAAATGAACTTGGACATCCTTCGAATAATATTTGTGCACGCCCGTCTGCTGAACTGAACTGCCACTTCCGTTCGTCGGCGGTTAGCTTTTCTTTTGAAGAAACCAATAACGAGCTGTGTAAGAATGGAAATCGACACCCGATTCACGTGCATCGTCTGTGAAAATAATCCAGGGGTCGAAGTCCTACTTTCCATAAATTGGAAAACGAACTATGATTGGCTAACCACCGCGAACGGAAGTGGTAGTTCAGTTCAGCAGACGTTCTTGGGCAAGGAACGCGTGACGAGCCCAAAGACGTCTGCGAAGGAGGCTACACCAGTTGCTTCACCATACACACCTCCCACAAGCTTTACGTTTTCGTTGCTTTTTTTATTGATATGTGGGTACTTGAGCCTGAGCATTAGCTATGCCATGCTGATGAGGCCTAACAAGGCCGAAACAGCTGTCCATGGCTGCTAATGCTTGGGCTCAGTCTTTGCTTTGGTAGATTTAAGGGGTAATGCCCGCTACCCTGTGGCCTTAGTGCCTTTTGAGTGGCTTCAGCTTACTTGATCACATTAATTTGTGAAGTGTCCTTGTCACTCCAGCCACATCCCACAAGCTTTACGTTTTCATTGCTTTTTTTATTGATATGTGGGTACTTGAGCCTGAGCATTAGCTATGCCATGCTGATGAGGCCTAACAAGGCCGAAACAGCTGTCCATGGCTGCTAATGCTTGGGCTCAATCTTTGCTTTGGTAGATTTAAGGGGTAATGCCCGCTACCTCTTTCCAAAGCTAGACGAATTAACAGCATTACTGGCAACGAGTCCAGTCGACCTGGTCGCTATCACAGAGTCGTGGCTGCGTAGCGATATCGATGACAGTCTTTTGTCAATCAGTGCTTTCAATCTGTTTCGTAAAGATCGTGTAACTGGCCGTGGTGGCGGAATCTGCGTTTATTTGAACAACGTAATACCTTGTAAACGGCGATTGGACTTAGAAAACCCGATCTTTGAATGCCTGTTGCTCACTTTACACCCTAAACGTCTGCCTAGACCTTTATCTGGCATAACTATTTGTGTTGTTTATCATCCTCCAGGTCGACCTACTGAAAGTCATAAATAACTGAATGACTACTTAATTAATACTACAGATCGTCTGCGTAATGAACACCCTGACCATGGTCTGGTTCTTCTCGGCGATTTCAACGATTTTGATTGTGGTAACCTTGTTTCTCATCACAGTTTAAAGCAAGTCGTCCAACAACCTACCAGAGACTCTGCTATCTTAGATCTCATAGTGACAAACATGCATAATTTGTATAGCAGTCCAACGATCCATACCCCATTAGACTCAAGTGATCACAACATCGTACTCTGGCAACCTATAGCGCTCAGGCAGCCCTCACGGATTAAATCCCCTAAGCGCCTGGTTCGCCATTATCCTCGTTCTGGAATAGACGCTTTTGGAAGATGGGTTACCACACACGACTGGTTCGCCGATTTCGGTTTCAGCTCGTCCGTTGACGATCTAGCGTCCTCGTTTACTACCCAACTAATTGATGCCATTAACCGGATCTTCCCTGTAAAGACCATCAAGCTGCATGTAACAGACAAGCCATGGATAACACCTGAACTCAAGCTTATGATCAAAGACCGACAGAAAGCATTTCACAGCGGCAACATCCCAGCCTGGCGCTCTTTGAAATACAAAGTCCAACAAGAAATAGCGAAGAGGAAGAAGTCTTTCTACAAGAACAAAGTGCAGCACCTAAAGAATAATGACTGCCGTAAATGGTGGAACATTATTAATAAAATGTCTGGCAGATCTGCAAAGCCCTCCTTTTTCTCACTTGAACGAGATGGAAAAACCATGTGCCAACAAGAATTTGTTAATAGTTTAAATCAGTTTTGCATTTTAGTTAATGCGGACATCCCTCCACTCGACAGTAATATACTACCAGCTTTTCTTCCAGCTGAGGCAGGTGTCTTAACTGTGCAGCCCCACGAAGTTTGTAAGAAGCTACTCGCCATCAAACCGTCAAAGGCTCACGGTCCGGACAACGTACAGTGTCGCATTGTTAAAGAGTTCGCATATGAACTGGCTGAACCTATCACCACTATCTTCAATACATCACTCCGATCTGGTATTGTACCTATAGTCTGGAAAGAATCTAATATAATACCCATCCCAAAAATACAAACACCTATGGATGAGGGCGACTTCAGACCTATTTCGTTGACTTCCTGTCTGTCCAAAGTTCTTGAGGATTTCGTAGTCACATGGTTAATTGACGATGTCAAGGACAAAATCAACCCAAATCAGTTTGGATGTCTGAAAGGAACTTCAACAACGTATTGTTTACTTGACATGATTCACACCTGGCTTACGTATCTCGATCCACCTGGACGACATCTCCGCCTTTGCTTTCTTGACTTTTCTAAAGCTTTCGATCGTATTGGGTATAATGTACTAATAGAAAAGCTTTTGGACTTAGGCGTTCGCACATCCTTAATACCGTGGATTATAAGCTTTCTGTCTAACCGCTGTCAACGTGTTAAGTTAGCTGGCTCGATCTCTGACTGGCTCCCAATAAATGCCGGTGTTCCCCAGGGAACAAAACTTGGCCCAATATTGTTCTTGGTAATGATCAACAACTTGAGTATCTCAGACCCCGAATCTTGTACTTGGAAGTATGTTGATGATGTATCGTTGTCCGAAGGGCTTGTAAGGAACAGCATTTCAACCATCCAAACCAGTCTCAATACCGTCGCCTCTTGGAGCTCCAGTAATTGGATGAAACTCAACGCTAAAAAGTGCAAAGAAATGCGGATTTGCTTCCTCAAGGATCCCATAGAATTCCCTCATTTGAATATCGACGATCAACAATTAGAACTTGTAACCTCACATAAAGTACTTGGCCTGGTGATTCAGAAAAATCTAAAATGGAATAATCACATTGAATCTATTGTCACCAAGACCTCTAAGCGCCTTCACACACTCCGAGTACTTCGTCGAGGGGGCGTTGAGATTAATGATCTAATTACTATCTATGCTGCCTTGATACGATCTTTATTAGAATATTGCTGTGTTGTATGGCATCACGCTCTACCCTCCTACCTCTCACAGGAATTAGAACGCGTACAGAAACGTGCTCTTAAAATCATAGTTCCAACGCTTTCTTACTCAGAAGTTCTTCAGTTTTTAAACTTAAGAACATTAGACGAAAGGCGTAATGAACTTTGTGTTAAAACTTTTGAAAAGATTTCAAGAGGAGGACCTCTTGTCAAACATCTCCCAATGACAAGTCAGCACATGCATCACTATCAAACGAGAGGCGCTAACAAATATATATTACCCAAATGCAGGACAGAAAGATTGCGTCGCAGTTTTTTCCCAAGTACTAGCTTAGCTTTTAATAATCTTTAGATTCTTAGATTATATATATACCCAAATTTTAACTTGTATTAGAATGAATTTATTTGTAATTTTTTATAAAATTTATTGTAACCCAGTCCCTCTTTGATCAACTTTATGTAAATTTCATAGTTATACAAGTGTAACCACATTGTAATTCAGATTAACTGCGATGATGGTGGAATTAAACTTCTTTGTTGTTTTTACCTTGTGGCCTTAGTGCCTTTTGAGTGGCTTCAGCTTACTTGATCACATTAATTTGTGAAGTATCCTTGTCACTCCAGCCACATCCCACCAGCTTTACGTTTTCTCTCTCTTTTCCTCCCTTGTCGTCACGTGGCCTCTGACGTCATTTCTCTATTCCACAAGCGCCTTTTCTTTTCTTTTCGCTTTGGAAGATTTTCAAGGTTATCCATCGTTTTGCGAAATAATACAACTGTTTAAATAAAAGTCCCTCTTCTAAATTTCATAGGCGCTTGAAATGCTTCAGTTAAATTACTTCCCTCGACTGTGTCAGTCTATTATTTATGCCTGTCGTTGGTTTCGACCAGACCGCAATGCTACACGCATCTTTCGGTACGCGCTTCCCTTGTGCCATTGCAAATTTTCAAACTTTTATGACGAAAGAGGAATTCTTTGGTTGTTATGGTATTCGCATGAGATCTAGCCAATATGCATTTTCCACTTTCAATTTTTTAACCATAACCTTAATAAACTAGTTTCCAGAAATTCATAACCCTTAAAAGAGAGGTACATACAAAAAGTTATTTCTTTAAATAGATAAGCGGTCGCATAAACGCTGATAAACACAAGAATCCACTGAAAAAAACAAGGTTTTCTTGGTAACAATTAGAAGGTAAACTCGAGTGTTTTTTTTTTTATCAGCTAAAAGCCACCAACAATTAGAGTCAATAGGAGCAAATGCAACTAAGTTAAATGCAGCTAAGAAATCATTTCGGTAGCTCGGCGCGTTTCTTTGCTCGAGCTGCAAGGTGGTCAGGTTAGCAATGCAAATAGTGCTATGCAAATAGTGCTATGCAAAACCAGATCTCGTTTATTTATATAGATAGATAGACAGACAGATAGATAGATAGATAGATAGATAGATAGATAGATAGATAGATAGATATTTTATTTCAACACGGAGTTTCTTCAATTACATAGAATTGGTTTCCGAGAAAGCCGTGCATGCAATAAAATATCAGAACTCAATAAAAATTACATGAATTACAGGTTTACGAAAGCTAAAAAGAAGTATCAATTGATGTCATGGAGACCGAGTGACCGTAAGGATTTTCTTAAGACCTCAAGAGACGGTTCTGCTTTAATAGTAAATGGGAGGGAATTCCATAGCTTCGCACCACGGTATGAAAAGCTTTTTTTCAAATTTTCGGTATTGGGTTTTTGGAGCGCTAAATTAAAGTTAGAGTCTCAGAGGTTATAAGTAGTAGTGCCACGAACTGGGTGAAAAGCTTCAGTGAGGTACTCAGGAGCTTTGTTGTGTATAATTTTGTGCATCATAATCGCAGTATGATGGTGGCGACGGACTCACGGAGTGTCCCACTGAAGCATTTTCAATATCTCGACTGATCTAACATCCCATTCGCTTCGAGTGATGATCCGAGCTGCTCGGTTATGGAGTTATGGAGTTTGTCAAATCTCAACTATCTGCTGTGCAGAGACAACGTTACAGCTTTTCACGAGAGACAGAGGAAACTAGTCTTGTTATCGAAACTCAAATTATTAACAAGAGGCTACAATTAGCCTAAACCCGGGCTTGCAAAAAACAGTATTCTATCCCTAACTGGAAGTCTGTCTTTCTTACATCGGACGCATTGTGTTTAGCTTGTGTTGGAGTCTATTTCTTTAGACCCCTATCAACATATATTCCTCTAAAATACAGCTCAACCATTGAGAACAATAATTATAACACTTGTAAAAAATATTTCTAAAAGAACAAGAAAAAGAGAAACAGAAAAAATGAAGCCCGTGATATATACCACTAAAAGACATCGAACCCGGGTTAGCTGCGTCACAGGCAGGAACAATGACCTTTAGGCCACAGAGGTTTATCGTTTTGCAAGGTGATAAAAATAATGTATTGATTCCAAAAAAAAACCTAAGCACACTTGTTTTCGCTTCGATGGATAATTACCCGGGCTGCGCGCGTCTCGCGCGGCGCCCGGGTCTAGAACTACCGACGGTTCTCGAATTCTTTTTCGTCGTCCAGTATCATCCGCAAATGGCACTTCCGGCGTTTCTGCGCAAGCGCTAACTATTTTTAACAACAGTGATGCGTGTTGTCACGTATGGGAAAATGTCGATTCATCTTGTGGCTTTTGAAGTCTGAACAAACAATATGTTAAGAGAAGTGTCTATGCGAATGTTTGGAAGTTCAACGCCGAGAAGAAAGTTTTTAACATGAGTAAGCTTAACGGCAGATGGACTGCCGTGTTTCCCCGTGTCTGCTTCAGTAGACAGCGAGTAGTCTCTAATTTTGGCGACGGATTGTGGGGGCACGTGCGCGCGCGAAGTTGCGAGGAGACGCGACGCGAGGGGAGCGCCAAAAATTAGAGACATAGTACAGACAAAGGGAGTTTGACCTTTCACGGCCGAGTGATTCGGAAGTATAAATCTCATATCAACAGTAAGAATGATACTTGTTGTCACGTATCGGAAAGCGTCGATTCACCTTGTGTCTTTGAAGTCTGAACAACTAATATGTTAAGAGAAGTGTCTATACGAATGTTTGCAAGTTCAACAGCGAGAAGAAAGCTTTTAACATGACCAAAATTTAACTCCAGATGGACTGCCGTGTTCCCCGTATCCGCTCCATTGAGATGTACATTTTGTTGAATAACTCAAGTACGGGATATCACACACCCCTGAGACTTTGACAGGTAGTTTATTTACTATTTTGCCACAATATCTCAATTTCTGGACTTTAATGTTTGAATGATAAGCGATTATTTTTACAAATGTACTAGCGTCCCTTGAAACTGTCCAGAAACGTTCCTTTCTTGTGTTTCAAATGACCCTGGATTGATGTATTTGTAAACAGTTTCACTCTGCTAATTAATTTTCTACTCACATTTCACCGAGACGCCATTCGCATTTATGCGAAAAAATCCTACATCGTTCGATAAGCGTGCTTAGTTTTTTTTTGGAATCAATACACTATTTTTATCACCCCTGCATAATGATAAACCTCTGTGGCCTAAAGGTCATTGTTCCTGCCTGCGACGCAGCTAAACCGGGTTAGATGTCTGTTAGTGGTATATATCACGGGCTTTATTTTTTCTGTTTCTCTTTTTCTTGTTCTTTTAGAAATATTTTTTACAAGTGTTATAATTATTGTTCTCAATGGTTGAGCTGTATTTTAGAGGAATATATGTTGATAGGGGTCTAAAGAAATAGACTCCAACACAAGCTAAACACCATGCGTCCGATGTAAGAAAGACAGACTTTCCTCTATTCTTTTGTTTAGCACTAAGTTAGGGATACAATACTGTTTTTTGCAAGCCCGGGTTTAGGCTAATTGTAGCCTCTTGTTGTTTGAGAAAGGAAACGCTTATCGAACGATGTAGGATTCAGTTCGCATAAACGTTAATGGAGTCTCGGTGAAATGTGAGTAGAAAATTAACAACACCATGCGTCCGATGTAAGAAAGACAGACTTCCCTCTATTCTTTTGTTTAGCACTAAGTTAGGGATACAATACTGTTTTTTGCAAGCCCGGGTTTAGGCTAATTGTAGCCTCTTGTTGTTTGAGAAAGGAAACGCTTATCGAACGATGTAGGATTCAGTTCGCATAAACGTTAATGGAGTCTCGGTGAAATGTGAGTAGAAAATTAACAAGAGGCTACAATTAGCCTAAACCCGGGCTTGCAAAAAACAGTATTGTATCCCTAACTTAGTGCTAAACAAAAGAATAGAGGGAAGTCTGTCTTTCTTACATCGGACGCATTGTGTTTAGCTTGTGTTGGAGTCTATTTCTTTAGACCCCTATCAACATATATTCCTCTAAAATACAGCTCAACCATTGAGCACAATAATTATAACACTTGTAAAAAATATTTCTAAAAGAACAAGAAAAAGAGAAACAGAAAAAATAAAGCCCGTGATATATACCACTAAAAGACATCGAACCCGGGTTAGCTGCGTCACAGGCAGGAACAATGACCTTTAGGCCACACAGGTTTATCGTTATGTAAAATGATAAAAATAGTGTATTGATTCCAAAAAAAAAACTAAGCACACTTGTTTTCGCTTCGATGGATAATTGTTTGAGAAAGGAAACGCTTATCGAACGATGTTGGATTTTTTCGCATAAATGTGAATGGAGTCTCGGTGAAATGTGAGTAGAAAATTAATTAGCAGAGTGAAACTGTTTACAAATACGTCAATCCAGGGTCATTTGAAACACAAGAAAGGAACGTTTCTGGACAGTTTCAAGGGACGCTAGTACATTTGTAAAATATAATCGCTTATCATTCAAACATTAAAGTCCAGAAATTGAGATATTGTGGCAAAATAGTAAATAAACTACCTGTCAAAGTCTCAGGGGTGTGTGATATCCCGTACTTGAGTTATTCAACAAAATGTACATCTCAATGGAGCGGATACGGGAACACGGCAGTCCATCTGGAGTTAAAAGCTTTCTTCTCGCTGTTGAACTTGCAAACATTCGTATAGACACTTGTCTTAACATATAAGTTGTTCAGACTTCAAAAACACAAGGTGAATCGACGTTTTCCGATACGTGACAACAGGCATCATTCTTGCTGTTGATATGAGATTTACACTCGAATCACTCGGCCGTGAAAGGTCAAACTCCCTTTGTCTGTAGTCTCTAATTTTTGGCGCTCCCCACGCGTCGCGTCTCCTCGCAACTTCGCGCGCGCACGTGCCCCCACAATCCGTCGCCAAAATTAGAGACTACTTGCTGTCTACTGAAGCAGACACGAGGAAACACGGCAGTCCATCTGCCGTTAAGTTTACTCATGTTAAAAACTTTCTTCTCGCCGTTGAACTTCCAAACATTCGCATAGACACTTCTCTTAACATATTGTTTGTTCAGACTTCAAATTCCCATACGTGACAACACGCATCACTGTTGTTAAAAATAGTTAGCGCTTGCGCAGAAACGCCAAAAGTGCCATTTGCGGATGATACTCGACGACGAAAAAGAAGAACCGTCGGTAGTTTAAGACCCGGGCGCCGCGCGAGACGCGCGCAGCCCAGGTAATTAGCAGAGTGAAACTGTTTACAAATACATCAATCCAGGGTCATTTGAAACACAAGAAAGGAATGTTTCTGGACAGTTTCAAGGGACGCTAGTACATTTGTAAAAACTAATCGCTTATCATTCAAAAATTAAAGTCCAGAAATTGAGATATTGTGGCAAAATAGTAAATAAACTACCTGTCAAAGTCTCAGGGGTGTGTGATATCCCGTACTTGAGTTATTCAACAAAATGTACATCTCAATGGAGCGGATATGGGGAACACGGCAATCCATCTGGAGTTAAATTTTGGTCATGTTAAAAGCTTTCTTCTCGCTGTTGAACTTGCAAACATTCGTATAGACACTTCTCTTAACATATTAGTTGTTCAGACTTCAAAGACACAAGGTGAATCGACGTTTTCCGATACGTGACAACAGGCATCATTCTTGCTGTTGATATGAGATTTACACTTCCGAATCACTCAGGCCGTGAAAGGTCAAACTTCCTTTGTCTTTGGCACTCCCCTCGCGTCGCGTCTCCTCGCAACTTCGCGCGCGCACGTGTCTTTCGCCCGCCCCACAATCCGTCGCCAAAATTAGAGACTACTCGCAGTCTACTGAAGCAGACACGAGGAAACACGGCAGTCCATCTGGAGTTAAGTTTACTCATGTTAAAAGCTTTCTTCTCGCCGTTGAACTTGCAATCATTCGCATAGACACTTCTCTTAACATATTGTTTGTTCAGACTTCAAAAGACACAAGGTGAATCGACATTTTCCGATACGTGACAACAGGCATCACTCTGTTAAAAATAGTTAGCGCTTGCGCAGAAACGCCGGAAGTGCACTTTGTGGATGATACTCGACGACGAAAAAGAATAACCGTCGGTAATCTTAGACCCGGGCGCCGCGCGAGACGCGCGTAGCCCGAGTAACAAGCGAAGTCGTGAACGCGTACGTGGAAAACATCATGTCTTTGCCTACAATTGGTGGAACACAGCCAGCTAGAATCCACGATTTCTACGAGAAGCTTCTTTTCAACGTGCAATCGTTGGAAACAATGGGGAAACTGCGAGAGGTGAATGGATACGTGCGGATGACTATCGACAATCTGCCAGGGATAAGAGGGGAAAGCGAAGAGGAGCTGGCAGAGCGAGATCGACAAAAACAGCTTGCGTTTGAACGTACACAACTGGAGATGAGGTTAACATATGAGAAGAAAATCGAGGAGACAAAACAAGCGAAGACCACGGAACCGACCTCGACTCAAGCCGCGAAGACCGCCAAGCTTCCTAAGCTTGTTATTACAAGGTTTAGAGGCGATTTAACAGATTGGCCCCGGTTCTGTAGTCGGTAATCTTAGACCCGGGCGACGCGCGAGACGCGCGCAGCCCGAGTAATAAATATCGTTGTATGATTGAACTCGCATCAATCCCCGTAAACAGAACTTCTTAAAATAAAAGCAAATTTCTTCTTATTACTGATATCTCTCAGGCTACATTAACCGTAAAATGTATAAAATCTTACTAAAATGGAAAAGTATAAATGTTTATTTCGACGTAATTCGCTGCAATCCATACAGGACTTGTGGTTGCCCTGAAAATCTATCCGGCAGTAATTTGCAATTGTAGCAAGCGAATATTATATTCGCTTGCTTTTGTTTCAAGAAATCGTTTTCGATCAAGAATTTGCAATTGTAAACTGAAATTTGGGGTAAATTCGGCTACAAAAATCATACGCTGATATATTTACATTCACACGACATTCGATTCATTTTTGTTATTCATTTGTTATTTTATACCAAGGAGAAGGCTAGATTTTTTTGTTTGATCGAACGGTCAGAATTACACTTTTAGATATGGAAACGTTTCGGCTATTCGCGATCACCTATGTCGAAATGTCGAAACTACCAGGTGCTAGCTTTCCCGAAAGCACGCGATAATTCAATACAAAATTCGCCGCACTGGCCATGGATTGTTTAGCTGCAATGTAACTACGTTCTCAACAGCCACCTTCTATAACAGATTCAACGATGAAATTCTTAAGAAATCACAAACGAAGAAGTAAACTCACTCCAAATCCGGACCATAGCCCATGTCCTCCATAGCCATTATGTCCCAACCAGACGAATCCGCAGATAGCATTACCAAGGCCAAATAGGACGTCTCCAATGCCTATAATGGCAGCAGTTTTAGCCAAGCCCGCCTCGACTAAATTCGACATAGTTATTTCTCTGTGGTATGGATGCAGCGACGCGATAAACAAACAGCTTTATCCTCTTACAGCTCAACAAAATAAAGAATGCTGTCAAATTTTTCAGCCGTCACGTGGAATACGGAGGGGGAGTGGGGGGCATTGGGGACTAGTAGAAACCGAAAAATCGCTAAAAAAACATTCAAAACCGAAAAACCGAGGTGAATTCCTATTAAAACCGAAAACCGAATACAAAATCACCAAAACTGAAAATATACAGACCCGGATTTCCCAAACCTTAATCGACCTGATACTTTTGAGGTACGTGGAGGACACGGACTAAACTATGTTATTAAGAGGCCCGTAGACAGGTTTATGCGTGGGGAGGTGCGTTTGGGCGCGGGTTTGGGCGCCACCGGAAGGCTCGAGATAACAAGAGCCGAAGGCGCTAGATTCTGGGGATGTCCGGGGGCATGCTCCCCGAGAAATTTTGAAACATTAAACTGTATAAGACTACATTTTGTGCGTTTCGAAGGACGTTACTTAGAAAATCAGACAGTCAAGATCAAACGTAAAAATGTCAGTCGAAATGGATTTTGGGCTTAATCTTTGAGTAGTGTGCCAAGTTCAAGCCTCTTTGAATGCTTCTGGGCAAACAAATCTACCACTTTGCCCAGATTGATGTCTGTATCGTAGTGAATGTGCATTAGCGCAAACGAATAGAACCTTCCTTGAGCCATGCCGGCTCTGTCTGGAGCCGTCTGCCTCAGTTTCACATTCGCAGCTGGTGGCTGGAATATAAAAATTGTGCACAAATCTTCAAGAGAACGTAAAGATTTGGGTTCATATCCCTCAAGGCTTTTGTAGCGGTATTGAGTCTTTCCTATTTTGGCTTCGAGCTGTATCCGAAAAAGTCTTCCAGCAATTTAATTCTTGGTTTTCACATGACGTCATCAAAAACTAAAACTCAAAAGTAAACAGACTTTTGCATTTTTATCTTCATCACGTAAAAGACATATTAGAAACGTATCTGCCTCCATGTTTTCAGCTCGGTACCTTGCCTTGTTTTTAAAATAGAGCAGTCAGTTTTTCACAGTGTGTGACATAACAGATGTCTGCCCACAAGCATATCACTTACATGAAAACATCGATTCATCGTGTTTTTTTTTGAGGTTTTAAAAGCCACTATGACAAGAGAACCGTCTATTGTTTGCTGTCTCAACAGAGCGAAAAAAGCCTTTGAGATAGCTTAAGTAAGTTCCAGATGTTTTTCACTCGATTCCGGCCGCCATGTTGGAGCTCATCACGATGGGCTCCATCAAGTTTGAGTGGTACATTTTGACGAATACTCGAGTACGGGACGTCGTCGCACAGCCCTGAAGCTTGGGCATATTGTTCATTTATTACTCTTTTACAATATCTCAATTTCTTCACTTTATCTGTTGAACGGTTGACGATTTTATTTTTTTTACTTGCGTGACGTGCGCGTGACTGAAAACCATGAATAGTATCGACATAACAAGGGGTCGCACAACGGACATAAAGCGAAAACGGTTCAATAAATTGGGTTTCATTTCAGACTACACAATTAGTGTGTCAGGACGCAAGTACTACAGTTACTTTGCGTTTACCTTTTTGTTGTAATAACTTACTTTCTTTTTTAATCGCCGGTATCTGATAAACGGACTTTCGCGGCCCATGGGGGAGTGTGTACACACCCGTCACACCCACCCCCTCTCCCCTCCCCTTTACGGGTTTGATCAGCCAGATCTTCTAGTCTCTGTTTAAATTAGGGATTTTGCAATCGCAAAAAGCTATCCTATAGCTCTGAAAACCTCCATCAAAAATCAAGAATTTTGAGAACTTAGACTTGAATTCAGAGATTCGATTGAAATCTTGCAGCAGTCAGTCACCTGTGACCTGTTTTGACGATAAAATGGTCTAACATGCGATTGCACAGTTTGTTACTTTTTTGGTCGCCAACGGGAACTTAATGCGACATTTACTGTGGTAAGATAAAAGTACTTGACTCCCTTTTTTAGCTCATGGATGACGTAGTCATGCCATGAGGTACAGGAGACACTTTGATGTCACTCACTCACTGCACTCACTCACAACACTCATTCACTCACTCACTCACTCACTCGAGTCTGATTAATTTATTCATTAAACTTGGATGAAATATTTCTTCTGTGCCTCCCCTAGTAAGTATTGTATTTGCCCCCGCAGTCCTCTTTGCTCAAGGTTTGAAAGTTTCAGGGGGTAGTAGAAATGCGTAAATTCTTGCTCGACTGTCTACGTATCATGAAAATTTGGTTTATCAACGGAGTTGATAATGTAAATTGACCACCGTACAGGGATTCGATTAGCTGACGTTTCGAGCGTTAGCCCTTCGTCGGAGCGAATCGAGGAATTGAGGGTTGTGTATGGTTTATTTACAGAAAATGGAGCTACGCTATTGGTGGTAACATGGTAACGTGAAAAACAGAAATAAATTAATTGAATGAAAAGCGCTCGTTGATACCGTGGGGATTAAGAGTGCCAATTTGAAAGATCAGTTTTTGCTCGAGATTTTTACGGCTTTCCGTGGTACCTTGATGTAGGGAAAGGCCGGAGATTGACATGTGTTGTTTGGAATGGTTAGGGAGATTAAAATGCCGAGCGACAGGTTTGGATGCGTCTTTGTCATCTTTCTCAACATCACGAAGATGTTCTCGGAATCGGTCACCTAGTCGTCTTCCTGTTTCGCCGATGTATAACTTTTTGCATAATGTGCAGGTTATGCAATAGATAACATTTGCGGAGGTACACGTGAAACGATCAGTGATCTTAACAGATCGCTTAGGGCCCGATATTTTGTCAGTGTTTTGAATGAAAGGACAAGTTTTGCATCGCGAGCGCGCGCATTTAAAAGTGCCAGGTTGTTCAGTTGTTTTGAATGCGCTGTATCATGAAGTTAATATGAATAGCGTCGATCAGAGCATGTGAAAATTGTAAAGCGGATGATTTTTCGCCCGATCCTCTTAAATATACCTTTCAGTGTGGAGTTGGAAAGTGGAAAGCTAATACGATTAAGTACACAAGCTGCGAGAACTGAAGATGGAAATCGACGAAAATTGCCGCTGATATCTTAAATTGCTTTTCCTATCGACAATTTTTCTTGTCACCCGAAGGAAGAATGCAGCAGGGTCGAATGAATGTCTTAATAACCAAAAAAAGTTATTTCGATGCCAGTAGCACTGAAGGGTACGGCTGGAGTTCAAGACAAGAGAACAGAGAAAAAACAACGCCAAAAACATGTTTATCTAACAAATCTAGGCATGCTGTGGCCACCAAGTGTTTGGAAATAATTCTCCCTGCGACCGCCGAAAGCAAGGAAGTAAGACCTTTCCTATCCTCAGGCGCTTTTAAAAGACAAGGAACAAAAGCAACTAATTCGTTTGAGCAAAGGATTGGAACATTCATCAATGGATTGAATACCCGTCGCATGATGAGTACTGCGTGTTGTTGCATATCAGGTCTTATGTTTAACACAACATACAACATTGCAATCGTTACAATGAATCAACGAAAACAAAGTAACCAGCAGAGCTTTTCTACTAAAAAAAAACCGTATTTAGACATGCAACACATTTGTTTTGGGAGAAAAATATGATCGATTTTACTGCTTAAACTGAGAAAGGCACGTATTGAATTCTTATTTATCGAAGATGAGATCAATTACTCATGATTGCTGAAATGTCTGAAATAGCTTTCCAAGTCGAAGGCATATTACAATGGAGGCTATTTTTATTCAATGGTGTGTAAATGAAAGCCGCGTATTCTGAAATCTAGCCCTCAAAACACCGATCTTGCTCAGAAAGTCCTTTGGCTTAGATAAACGATCAGTATAAAAATTATTTGATTGGAGGTTAATTATTTGATGGGAGGTTGCGTGCGGGCGAGAATATATCACAACCTGTCTAGTTTGAAGACTCTGGGAAAGAGGTTGCATTACTAGTCAAGTGTAGATCGCACTTAGTGTAGCAAGATGCATCCATGAGCTGGCTCATAGGAGCCTTTGATTAAAACAGGAGTCGATTATTGAACCCCACTGCCCTTCCAAGTCGCAGCCCTGCTTCAAATAGAAAATTAGGAGATGCCCCAACTCCTCCTGCTGGCCTTGTGAATGCTGCCATCGGTACTGATGTAGACGTTACTAATGTCGTCCCGGAAAAGAAACCAAAACCAAATAGGAAAAACTGAAAACCACGTAGGAGACCAGACTAGAGAAACCGCTAGTATTTTGGCCGATAACCGAAAACCAAATGCTAATAAAAGCAAACAGCACAAACCGTAACAGACACCAAAACCGAAAAACCGACGTCTTTCGGTGCAAAATCGAAAAACCGACCTAAAAAATGGCCAAAACCAAAAAACCGAAAATCCCAATGCCTCCCTCGATACGGTATATGAAGTCACAACAAAGTGTCAAAACCATTGACCACATTCTATTTTTGCAAACGGGTAACTTGAATGAAATTTTTTAATCATCTCGAAGGGCAGCACACTGAAAACCGAATATTATTGACGGACTTTATTTTGAAAGCCTTAAAAATTGACACCCAACTTTAATTCAACTTTCGTTAGTGGCCACTATAGAGCCTTAGGACTTTTTACAAAATTGATGACGACCAGTTCTAAATTAGAATTAAGACACAACAGAGAAAGATTTGCAAATACATGCGCTTTATTTAGAAAGAAAAATTCAGAAAATTACATGAACTGACAATTCATGATAATACATAAAATAAAATGTGCTTTCACCATGGGGTTGATTATCGTAACATATGTCCTGAACAAAGATATTCGAAAAGTACAGACGTTTTTATGGTTTGGAAGTTGGAAGTCATTTTGTCGGGAAGCCAAATTAAACAAATCTGTTATGCTTATGGCCATCTGGGCTGAGTTGCTCGAAGCATGGTTAACGCTAACCATTGGTTAAGATGTATCATAACCTATAGGTTTTCATGGTATTTAACCCGGGTTAGCGCTAACAATGTTCTGGGCCCTGTACACTAAAATTTCTTGTGCGCAGCTTGTTCACTGACGTATGTATGTGTCCTTTGTTTCACAGAGATACGTGTACACAAGTTAGCCAACACAGCCAAACTTTTTACACTCCTGTCCAAATTAAGAGGCATCTTCCGCAATAAAACGATTAAAACATGAATACGGCATTACTCTTTTGACTCTTTTGCCGCCACAGTAATATGTCTTTAATGACTGAGTGGGAGGGCCGGACGGAAAAATATTTGGCTCGAGGTCATGGCGTACGGACCGAGCACAGCCAAGTATTTTCCCGTCCGGCCCGACCTGACTCAGTCAATAATTGTTTTATCATATGGCCTCCTTAGACTCTTCATGAGCGCGTAGAAGATGAACCTTTTTTTTACAAAAAATCGACAAAATTGCACAGAAAATTGATCTAATACGTTATTTGCATTTGCTTTCTGGTTGTAAATACGTGGTTAGACGCAACGAAATCCTCTAAAATCGTATCGCTCGAGGCCGTACGTGTGTTCCTAGCAGGGCCGTACGGCTTTTTCCGGCCCTGCTCGCGCTAAGGCTTAAGGCTTTCATACGGGCATTTTCTCAATAGTTTCACAATGAAAGCGCGCGCGGGGCCGCACGGGTCATATGATAAAAACGATTCTTTCTCAATTCTGCTCATTCAATGACTCTTTTGAGACGTCTCCAGTATAATAAGTGCTTCGATTATAATGATTGGAAAGGCAAAGGGTACACATCTCTAGACAGAAACAGATTAGTTTTATAGGCGTCTAGAACCGACTAAACTTTCTAACGTGTTTGTCCATCCGGACAAAGTGGCTTCAAAGTTTGTGGGAAAGTGCATTACGAATGTTAGATGCATGATCGGTTAAAGAAACAGAGAAATGGGGAGGGGAGGGTAAAACAGAGAGCTAGGGAGGGGAGAGTGGATTACTGGACTTCAAACATATATGGCCTAATTTTCTAACTACGATTACTGACTTGAATTCACAGCAATTTAAACACTTTGGTTTTCCTCTCAGAACGCTGGAAATCGTATTTCCGAGGACTAACATTTCAAAATTTCCCAGGGCAGCATGCCCCGGTCTCCCCAAGATGGTCCTGCCTTTGGCAGTCGTTTATTCGAATTCCCTTTGTATAAACCCTAGATCCGCCTCAGCAGTAGCATCACCATAATTAACATGGAAAAGGGCGATATCGATAAAAGGAACATTAACATTTGGGACGCAGGCGAAGTAATTACTCCTCATAGTGAATCTCATCTCTTTTTGTGTTTGACGACGATGACGAATTCACATTCAGTGACATTGCATCAGTGAGATACAAGTTTCATTCGGGCATATAACGCTCGCGCCCCAGATAAAATTTTCCCCCATATGCGCGAGGTTTTATTGACAGTTATGATCGCATTTAAAGGCCCATTATCACTCACCACGCGTGATGTTCCACCCATTGAAACGCGAACAATGATCACTACAGAAATAAAAGTACATTACGTGGAAGTGGAAGCACAGATTTTAACTCAGTTGACGAGAATCTCTATTCACTAAATGTGTTAGAGAACAATTGGACCACGAAATTCATTTACCGCCGATTTCGGATTGCTAAATAGTCGACGACAGTCTTGAAACCATACCCTGTCTAGGACGCGTCCAGACCCTTTTCACGACAGACTGGCTTGAAATTATATACCCGGATTAGGACAGAGGGACCGAAAACCATACCCTCTCCAGCGGGGCATGTCCCCGTATAGGCCATAATACTCATGCGCAGTTAAGGTTTTGCCTCCGTTTTTCGTTTCGGATCACAGTGTGTGATGTAAATGTATGCTCACGTCTAGTACATGGAAATTTATGCTGAAGTTTTAAATAGTCGCCGACAGTCACTCATCAATGGCATTCTAAAAAAATTACCAAATATCTTTAGCCAGCATTTTCGCTATGCAAGTGAAGTCCATACATATAATACGAGATATGCTTCAAAAAGTAACTTTTACAAACCACGTTTCAGGACTAACATAGGGAAACAAACAGCATCGGCTATGGCGACTGAAATGTGGCAACAGCTCCCCACCCATATTAAAAACTTCTCAACTTATAATTTTCCTAAAAAATTGAAAGAATACTTGTTGGCCGAACAATTAACATACTGAAATTATTCTAATCATGGCCATCCACTATTATGACTGTTTTCTTTTCTTTTCTTGCCATCTATGTGTTTTCTTTTTTTTTCTTTTTTGTGGTGTGTTATGTATGTCTTACGATGTTGTGTATGTCTAGTTATTGTGATGTCCTGTACATTCGAAACTACCTTCAAAGAGCTAGCTGCTAGCTCGAAAACCTTACGGTTATCTAGCTGCTAGGCATTTCCTTCTATGTAATAATACAGTAAAAGCCCGCGTATAAGAACCTGGATTTTTTAACTTAGCCTAAACAGGTTCTTATATAAATGGTACTTAAAGCAATTTTAGGCTACCAAGGTTCTTAAAATAGGTTCTTATATTTTCATATGAATTTCATTTAAATATATTATAAATATCATCTCATAATGCAAAAAAATAAAAATAATAAATCATTTATACCATAATGCCCAAAGGCAGTACAGTGCAGGTATGTCCTTAACAAAACATCTGCTCAAACGAACTCATAGTCAGTTCTCTGAAATGCCATTTCAAAGTTAATACCAAGAAAATCTTGGGCCACTTTTACAGCAACTCCACTGATAAGAACCTAACTTAAAATTTTAGCCTTAATAGGTTCTTATGTGGAGGGGGCTTAAAATGAAAATTTTAGCCTAACAGGTTCTTAAAACCCAGGTTCTTATATTATATTCTATTATATTCTTATATATGTATTTAGTTTAAATTGTAATTGATTATTCTACGTGTTAAGTTGCTAATTATTTAATAAGTTTTACAAACCGTGTAATGGAAATGTGAATAAAGTGTTGTTTGTTGTTGTTATTAATTGAGTTCCTGCCGAGAGATGCGAACCAGCGCCTAAGTACAGACTACTTTAAGCCTCTTGTTATTAGAGAGATTAAGATACAGGTTTGGCCATCTCACTACAAACGGCAAACCGCGGTTTGCGGTTAGCCGTTTCAAGTTAGCCGTCTGCCCATATTTGGACTTAAGATTCGCGGATGGTTCTAACAACAAATAGCCGGACGCCATGTTTGTTTTCATATATTCGTTCACTTCTGTTTTAGCTGAGAAATCGTCTTCAAAATTACGTTTCTATGAAAAAAAAATTCGATAATTCATAAGAGAAAGAGTTCTAAAAAGTAGTAGAGAGATTAAGATACAGGTTTGGCCATCTTACCGCAAACAGCAAACCGCGGTTAGCGGTTAGCGGTTTTACGTTAACCGTCTGCCCATATTCGGGGCTTAAGATTCGTGGTTGGTTCTAACAACAAATAGCCGGCCGCCATGTTTGTTTTCATTCATTCGTTCACTTCTTTCTGAGCTGAGAAATCGTCTTCAAAATTACGTTTCTATGAAAAAGAATTCGATAATCAATAAGCGAAAGAGTTCTAAAAGGTAGCATTTCCTTTCAAACGTGGGATTGTGATGTTTTAGGGTGCAAAAAACCTTGCGGTAAATCACTTACCTCTGGAGCGTGGTCTAGCCGTACAAACGTGAACCTCAAACCACAAACCTGACAGCAAGGCACTGGTCACGTGACTTCTAGACGTTCGCGGTTTGCGGGAAGTGCCGAAAAACCTCGAACTTAATCTCTCTACTATTTCCTCTCAAACGTGGGATTGTGATGTTTTAGGGTGCAAAAAACCTTGCGATAAATCACTTACCTTTAGAGTGTGGTCTAGCCGTACAAACGTGAACCTCAAACCGCAAACCTGACGGCAAGGCACTGGTCACGTGACTTCTTGACGTTCGCGGTTCGCGGGAAAAGCCGAAAAACCTCAATCTTAAGGTCTCTATTATTGTTATTGACTAGTTGCTTTTCTCTTTGTTTCCCTTAACGCCAGAGCCAAACCACGGGTCTTAATAACTGATGTGCTCTTTAAACCATTTCCGCCGGAAGTGGAGTAACCTGCACCAGTTGCCTCACCATACACATCATCCTCGAAGCCAGGCTCTCTCTCTTTTCCTCCCTTGTGGTCAAGTACCTACTGTTGTCACGTGGCCTCTGACGTCATTTCTCTATTCCACAAGCGCCTTTTCTATGCTTTTCGCTTTGAAAGACTTTCAAGGTTATCCATCGTTTTATGAAATATTGTAACTGTTTAAATAAAAGTCCCTCTTCTAAATTTCATAGGCGCTTGAAATGCTTCAGTTAAATTACTTCCCTCGACTATGTCAGTCTATTATTTATGCCTGTCGTTGGTTTCGACCAGGCCGCAATGCTACACGCACCTTTTGATACGCGCTTCCCTTGTGCCATACCCTGGGTGCCAGAGGTTATTTTTTTCGTTTGAAGGAGGGAATTTACGCGGCGAAGCCGCAGCAACTAGGCGCGAAACGCCGAGAGGAAAAAAATAACCTCTGGTCGGACGAATGCTGAACCTCATTTCCGTGCAGTTTCGTGTATCAGATATCCAACCAAACCGGTTTTCATCGGCGGGGATTCATGGTGTCTGGTTGTTATCACTTTTGATATTTCTGACATCAGATCTTTATGAACAATGGACGCGTGTTGCAGCGAACCGTGAAAACTTATCGGTATGCTGGAAAATGTTGAGGAAGGTTATTACGCCGCTCATTCGTCGACGATTTTTGCAGGGTTTGTAACACGAGTTAGATAGTTTATGACTACGGGAAATATTAATTCCATGGCGAAAATGCAAAGAAGCTAAACGTGTCAGACCGTTGTTGCGCGATTATCAGATATTTTGGGATTTCCTGTTTGTAACTTTGTAAACAAGATGATGCCTCATCTCGGTTCTGCACGAAATGCAGACGAGAGTTGGAAAAAGTTAGAAAACTTCAATGGAGCCTTGGAAAATTCCAGAAATCAAGCACACACTTGCTTTGTAGGAATCAGTTTCGCCACCTTTCCTCCTTTCCGCTCTGGACTTGTAAATATTATATTATGCTTTAACACATGTACGTTGTCTACCAGAACGCTATAATAACCAAGAGAGCAGGCTGCAATACCGCGATCGGCAAACTCTTGAATATGTGAGTCAATAAGGGCAGCTAGAGAGTGGGCAGATCACCAAAAGGACATGTAGATCAAACCTGGACAGGCACAAATAGCTGGAACAATTTGAAAGATTAAGGATTTGTCACAACTCGTCGGTAAAACAGCTAAGGCAACCTTCCGGTTTAGGAACGCCAACAACGCTTCTTTTCGCACTGGAAAATTGGACTCCAAAGCGACCTGAACAGCAGTTCGAAATGTAGAAAAGAATTCACGATCGTTGAAAGCAGCCGCCATAATATGCCATATATTTTCTGTCCAAACCCGTTTGTTGGCTGGGAAGCCACGCTTTTCCTAAGCCAATCAGAGTTGTTGTTTATTTGAAGAACCAATCAGCAGACTGGGACAAATTCTGTCCCAAGGAAATGAGTTTTCTTGGCTCGTGCGACCAGAGGCCCGTCTCTCGCGTTCTATTTTGGCTTTTCAGGGATATTTACTCGGGCTGCGCGCGTCTCGCGCGGCGCCCGGGTCATAAACTACCGACGGTTCTTCTTTTTCGTCGTCGAGTATCATCCACAAATGGCACTTCCGGCGTTTCTGCGCAAGCGCTAACTATTTTTAACAACAGTGATGCGTGTTGTCACGTATGGGAAAATGTCGATTCATCTTGTGGCTTTTGAAGTCTGAACAAACAATATGTTAAGAGAAGTGTCTATGCGAATGTTTGGAAGTTCAACGGCGAGAAGAAAGTTTTGAACATGAGTAAACTTAACGGCAGATGGACTGCCGTGTTTCCCCGTGTCTGCTTCAGTAGACAGCGAGTAGTCTCTAATTTTGGCGACGGATTGTGGGGGCACGTGCGCGCGCGAAGTTGCGAGGAGACGCGACGCGAGGGGAGCGCCAAAAATTAGAGACTACAGACAAAGGGAGTTTGACCTTTCACGGCCGAGTGATTCGAGTGTAAATCTCATATCAACAGCAAGAATGATGCCTGTTGTCACGTATCGGAAAACGTCGATTCACCTTGTGTCTTTGAAGTCTGAACAACTAATATGTTAAGACAAGTGTCTATACGAATGTTTGCAAGTTCAACAGCGAGAAGAAAGCTTTTAGCATGACCAAAATCTAACTCCAGATGGACTGCCGTGTTCCCGTATCCGCTCCATTGAGATGTACATTTTGTTGAATAACTCAAGTACGGGATATCACACACCCCTGAGACTTTGACAGGTAGTTTATTTACTATTTTCCCACAATATCTCAATTTCTGGACATAAATTTTTGAATGATAAGCGATTATATTTACAAATGTACTAGCGTCCCTTGAAACTGTCCAGAAACGTTCCTTTCTTGTGTTTCAAATGACCCTGGATTGACGTATTTGTAAACAGTTTCACTCTGCTAATTAATTAATTTTCTACTCACATTTCACCGAGACTCCATTCACATTTATGCGAAAAAATCCAACATCGTTCGATAAGCGTTTCCTTTCTCAAACAATTATCCATCGAAGCGAAAACAAGTGTGCTTAGTGTTTTTTTTTTTTTGACTCAATACACTATTTTTATCATCTTGCATAACGATAAACCTCTGTGGCCTAAAGGTCATTGTTCCTGCCTGTGACGCAGCTAACCCGGGTTCGATGTCTTTTAGTGGTATATATCACGGGCTTCATTTTTTCTGTTTCTCTTTTTCTTGTTCTTTTAGAAATATTTTTTACAAGTGTTATAATTATTGTGCTCAATGGTTGAGCTGTATTTTAGAGGAATATATGTTGATAGGGGTCTAAAGAAATAGACTCCAACACAAGCTAAACACAATGCGTCCGATGTAAGAAAGACAGACTTCCCTCTATTCTTTTGTTTAGCACTAAGTTAGGGATACAATACTGTTTTTTGCAAGCCCGGGTTTAGGCTAATTGTAGCCTTTTGTTTTTTTTCAACGGGCCTCTGGAGCCAGGGTACTTGTGCCATTGCAAATTTTCAAATTTTTATGACGAAAGAGGAATTCTTTGGTTGTTATGGTATTCGCATGAGATCTAGCCAATATGCATTTTGCACTTTCAATTTTTCTTTCCTTAATAAATTGGTTTCCAGAAATTCATAACCCTTAAAAGAGAGGCACATCCAAAAAGTTATTTCTTAAAATAGATAAGCGGTCGCATAAACGCTGATAAACAGAAGAATCTACTGAAAAAAACAAGGTTTTCTTGGTAACAATTAGAAGGTAAACTCGAGTGTTTTTTTTTATCAGCTAAAAGCCACCAACAGTTAGAGTCAATAGGAGCAAAGAGTTTAATGCAACTAAGTTAAATGCAGCTAAGAAATCATTTCGGTAGCTCGGCGCGTTTCTTTGCTCGAGCTGCAAGGTGTTCAGTATCGCAAACTTGACTTGATAGTCATTTATAATGCTCTGCAAAATCAGCTCTCGTTTATTTACAGACACTAGTTTAAACTGTTTCGTGCGCAGGTGGCGTCCGACTATCTACTGTGCAGAGACAACGTTACAGTTTTTCACGAGAGACAGAGAAACTAGTCTTGTTATCGAAGCTTAGATTATTGATAAATATCGTTGTATGGTTGAACTCGCATCAATCCCCGTTAAAAAAAAGCAAATTTCTTCTTATTACTGATATCTCTCGGACTAAATTAACCGTAATATATATAAAATCTTACGAAAATGGAAAAGTATAACTGTTTATTTCGACTTAATTCGCTGCAATCCATACAGGACTTGTGGTTGCCCTGAAAATTTATCAGTAATTTGCAGTTGTAAACTGAAATTTGGGGTAAATTCGGCTACAAAAATCATACGCTGATATATTTACATTCACACGACAT
>JAEMWC010000096.1:370000-400000 GCA_016490735.1 Pachyseris speciosa
TTGCTCGAATTGTGGGCATAATATCGTGACAATTTGTGACAAAGGTATGTAGGTCTTATTTTTTTCAGTACATTTTGTATCGATAACTCATCAATTTTATATCCAGTCCGACACCAGTTTTGACGGACTTTTTGCTGTAGTTGCTTCAAAATTCTAGCTCAATTGCTCAATTACCTTGTAGCTTATCTTGTTTTTGTTTATGGTCAACAATCAACAGCACAGCAGTATGTGAGGCCACAACAAAGCTTTCTTAACATTAACCCTGGTCCCTCTACATCATCAGCCTCAGGTAAGGGACTAATCGTTTGTTTGAGTATCAGATATTCACTTTGCACGGTGGAGTCACAGACATTTGATGACATTTTAAGAGATGCCTGATGGGCAAGCGAAGAACATTTACATGAGAATCGAACACAAAGTTGTTGAAAAAGAAAAGGGTATCCTCATTAAAAAATAGAAAGAAGAGAAAATAAAGAAAATAATGGTGTCAGTGTTTAAAGTGCTACTACGATCAAAAAATCACTCGTTTTTTTCCTTCAAATTTCTAAAGTGTGTTTGCTTAACAGCCGACTCGCGAAATTTCAAGCTTTAATTTGGAGAAGTCAGTTTTTTATTTTGACTGAAATATTTCCATTTAGTGTCGGCCATTACTAACTTCAAAATCTTGAGAGAACTGGATCGAGGACATAATGACGTAGAAAGCTCACAAGCGTAAGAATGCAGTGTGTGTAAACCCGGCTGATTTAGTATGCAGCACGGAAATTTTGAGCTTTCAGACTCTCAAACTCGTGTTTTGCATTCTTAATAAGTTGCATCCATATACTGCAATCTTAAACCAGTGAGTAAATGACGCCATTTTATCCTGGATCCAGCTCTCCGAGGCCTCATCGGTCAGTTATGAACGTGAGTAATGGCGGACCGTTAAATTAAAAAGTTGTACTCAAAATAAACAGTCTTCTGCTTGAAACTAAAGCTCAAAATTTTGCGAGTCGAGTGTTAAGCAAACACACTTTCGAAATTTGAAGAAAAAAGACAAGTGATTTTCTGATCGTAGTAGCACTTTAAGTAGTTACAGTAGCTGGTAGTATTTATTGTTTGCTGATGAAATCACTTGCCTGGGTTGCCTGGAGGGAGAGAGTTTTGAAAACTGTGACAATGGTTTCCCCAGTTGGGGGGTGGGTAAAGAAGGGTTATTAGGCATACTCCAAGATTTTCATTTTGTTTGATAGCACTGTCAAATTCCTGGGGGAAACCATTGATTAGAAACTTTAACAAGAGGTCACTTTATTTACAGAAGTCTGCAGAAGGGTGAGTTACTACAGGGTACCCCATCACTATTGACCAGGCACTGTTGACACTAACAAGCTTTCTTTGAAATGCAATTCCAATGTTTTCCCACAGGTTCTTAATGTCACCAAGCAAGCAACACTTTTTACCCAGAATACACTTGGATGTTAATTGATAAATTCTTGTCCATGATCACAATCACCAGAAATCCCTCTGGGAGACAGTCATTTGAAAGAATATTTAATAATTTTTTTTTCCCACAGCAGCACACTGGTCTACAGAACCTGGTACTTCTACAAGTACACAAGGTACATTATTATCCTGAGAATATTTTGGGCTAAAGTTGTTTCTTTCCAGAACATATCCATATCACACACTCACGCTCACACCTTCTTCCCATAAGGTTTCATTCTTGTAAAATTGTGTTTTGTAATTTCTTCCACATGGTGTCCTTCAGTAGATCTGCCTCAGAGAGCACTAGATACCACATTATTATATACCTGTAACACTCAGCCCCAAGTATTGGATTTAACATTTCAAAAATCCTTTTTAGGTACAACACCATCCACAGTGAAGTCATTTAGTGCATTCAGAAAATCCAAGGGGAAAGAATGGAAAGCCATGGTGTCCAAGAAACAAGCTGACAAGGATATTGAAGTCCACATTATGATAGGCATGATGTACTATTGTGAAAAAGATATGCGCCTTAAACCAAAGAGAGGGAAGCGTATTGCTTTGTCAGTGTCAAATAAAGCACCATACAATGTCATCCTGGAAAAGGCAGTTGACAAGTTCAAGGCTTACCACAGTGATATATTTGACACCAGTGAAGACTACGTGCTGCTTCTGGAAAATGGGGAGGAAGCCCAGTTCATCCCAGGGTCATGCCCCAAAGAGTTCTTTTCATTAAAGCGTTATAAAGAGGACCTGGGAAAGGATTATGGCAAGATTGTTCTTTATCTGTGTAGTATGAAAGACTTCATGTTTAACATAAACGAGATTGAAGAGGAAGAAAAAGAGCCTTTCGGTGAAAGCTCTACACCCAAAAAGAGAAAAACCACACCAACATCAGCATTTGAGGAGGCCTCCACCACATATGAATCAGATGAAGCCATGGCTAGAGAATTACAAAAGCAGCTTGATGAGGAAAGTGATGAAGATCTAACTGTCCCCACATTTGATGTTCACAGTGTTCAGAAAACCACCATAGCCCATGAGGATACCGCGAGTGTAGTGCGTGCAATGCATAAGAATGTCAAGCAAGATAATGACTTTTACATTGTTGCTCGACGAGGAGCACCACTTCCAAGAATAATTTCCCTTTGGCAACGGCAAGCAAGTCCAGTCCAGAGAATGTCCTAAGAGTAGTGTATTGTGGTGAAAACGGTATTGATACAGGGGCGTTGTCCCAAGAATTTTTCTCAAGTGTTGTTTCAGAAATTGGGAAATCAATGTTCCCTGATGGAGCCCCCATTAACTCCATATATAATGTCCAAAATAAGAGTTTTAAAACATGTGGTGAAATTGTTGCAGCTTCATTAGCACAGGGTGGTCCTCCTCCATCATTTTTGGCTGAGCCTGTGTATGAATTGATGCTAGTACTCGAAGTCAACCTTGACCAACTTGAGGCTGATACACATTTCACTCCCAAAGAAAAGGAACTCTTTGAACAAATAAGAAACTGTGAGTCATTTGATGATAGCTTAAGTGACATAATCTTAGACCATGGATACACTGGCCCGTTGGACAAGACCCATCAAGATGACATTATTGGAACCATTCAAGTGAGCATAATTAACAAGCGCTTACTTTACTTGAGAGAATTCTGTGAGGGTCTCAAGCTGTTTAATGTGTATGCACTTGTTAAAGATAATGCTGCCCTCTGCAAGGATCTGTTTGTGCCAAATACAAGTGGTCCTGTGGATTCAGACTTTGTTTTCTCACTGGTTTCACCAGATTATTCAGCACAAGGAACATCAAGACGGAAGCTTGAGGAGGCAGTCATCGACAACCTTCAAGATTTCTTATCAAATGTGGAAGATAAGAACATCACAGGGTACACAGAAGCACTGGCGTGGAAGGAGAAGAATGAAAGTACAGATGAAAGTGGTGTTCTGGAAGCTGAGAAGTTTCAGGCTGTGGACGTGAGTCCAGCTGGAGTACTTGGCTGGTTAACAGGACAGAAACATCGCCCTGTAAATGGAGAACACCTGACTATCACAGCACATTTTGACCATGATTGCAAGGAGAGAAACCCAAAGCACACCATCTGCTTTCCTCAAGTTGGAGCTTGTAGTAGGGAAATTACATTCCCTGTGGCACACATGACTGATGTGAAAGAGTTTGACCACATTTTCCTTCTGGCGCTTTGCAAAGGTAGTACGTTTTCAAAGGCATGAAGCTCCCAGGAAATTGCATGATTGATTGCATGATTACAAAGGATTGTGAACTTTCAGATTACAGTTTTGTCGGGTGGTAGGATGATTTTATCCACCAAGGTATCATTGCTTTGTATTTTGCCTTCTCAAAAACGAGAAACCTTTAGAGAGCATTGAAACAGTTTCATTTACAGTTCGGTTGAGTTTTTGTGCAGTTGTTATAGTTAAATTTTTCAAGTTAAATTTTAGTAAAAGGTTCATCATTACAAAAAATTATACAGATGATTGCCCTATTGCAAAAAAAAAAAAAAAACAGACAGAGAGAGCATGTTCAAGCAGAAAAGGTCACTGCAGTTTATAAAGCAATCTTTGTCTTACCAGCATTAAATCAAATTTTCTTTTCTTCACCCACCCCCCCCCCAAAAAAAAAAGAAAAGAAAAGGAAACTGTTGATCATACTAATGTTGCTGATAAAATGTGTAGCACATCTGAGGATTGCTTTTGTTTGTCTAGATAGGGGAGAAAAAAAAGGAGATGTTGCATAATATAAAAAGTAGATAAGCATGAACTCTGTTATACACATGAATAGTTAGTTTGTAGCCTTTCCTTTGCAGTGGTATACAATAGTATTACTGGCCCATTTCTGTGGCCCATTTTCTGTATGGAAAACTGCATTTTTTGTTAAAAGTTAGCCTGCATGAATAAAAATAATTTTACCTACAAAATTAAACTTGATGTAGCACACTAATTTATGTTGTGTGTTTTGTATTATCACAAGAAAATGCCCTGTGACCATAACATTTTAATGCGGGAATGATTTCTAGTTTTAATGGTGCCATCAGTGTTGGATTGTCATATCACATGACTAACTGTTTGCAGCCCCCTGACCCCTACAAAGCATCACCTAAGTTTGGTTGCCCGACAATGTAGGGAAACCATTCGAATGTTGTAACTGGAAACAAACTTGATGTTTGATCTTCAATATAATTTTAATTAATCTGAGTAGGCACAGGTGTCTGACACTTTGAAACAGTCAACTAGATGCATAGGTATAAAGATTATGGTACAACTCCAAGGCTTCTCGCCAGTTTTGGGGGTTTGAAAGTCCTGCACCTTCAAAGGCATACTGAAAATACTCCTGGTATTCATTTGTGCTTTCTGCAAGGGCAAGGTAATTTTCTGTGATATAGTCACACTGCTGTGCACTGACAGGAGCAAGACAATCTTCAGCATTGTGCAGTTCAGGTAAGAAAAACAACTCGTTGGGTCTTCCTTTTACAGTGTCATAGCGTGACCCTCTGATGTAGTGACTGTTCCAGTCTTCTTTTACCCTATCCAAATCTTGCTGAATCAGTCCGGAAAAACAGAACCACAAGCACTCCATCTGTAGTTCATTGCCAATAGTGAAGACTTGTTGGTCTTGTAAGTCCTTGAAAAAGTTGATCCACCAAGTAGTTCTGTGTTGTCTTAGGTACGACCACCACCCTTCTATTCGTTGGTTATGAGGTGAGGTCCCATAAATATGTGCAAGATCGTTGCCAATGAAATAACATTGTGCGGCTGCTACTAGGCCGTTCTCAGTTCCACAATCAGTTCTAACCTTCAGGGGGCATCCTCCGTTTTCCTTCACAGCATCCATATAATATCTCCCGATCACTACAGGGTTATTGTTTGTTCTATCCAATCTTAACCATATTACTTTGCGGCTGTAACCGTCAATACAGCCATGGATCGCGAAACCGTCAGGTTTAAGTTTATCATAGCCATCAATATGCCAACAGTAGTTCGGCCCTGGATTAGTGTAAACTCTTCTCTTGAGCTTCCGCCTTCGCCTCCTTTCACACCCTTCCGGATCCAATTCTTGCAAGCATGATGCCACTGCTTGCCTCGACACCTGATAACCCTCACGGCGTAAGGTATGCCACATGCTCCTGTAACCCGATAAACAGCCCGGCCCATCCAACTCTTGCTGTATTCTAGCTCTGACATCCTGTTCATTTGAATCCATCAGTCGTCGTCGTCGAAGGCCAAGTGACTTGAATCTCTCCTTGAGTGTTCGCAGGCTCATTTCTATTCCATGGTATTTCAGCAAAAAGCACAGAATAACCTCATACTCGTATCCTTCGTTGAAATAATATTTCAGTGCTAGCGTTTCTTCATCAAGTTCAGCGCCACAAGTGGAACAAAATTTGTTGCAAATCGTCAGTATTGCTGTACAAACCTCACATTTCAGTGCTGTTGTCGAGTTCACAACCGCCGCCATCTTCAAAATGTACCTTGATACATTTCCACAAAAACTCAACCCAGTCCCTAGCGACGTTTGAAATGTTTTCGGAGTGAGCGTTTAGAATTCGGAGTGATGTTTTCGAATTCGGAGTGAGCATTTAGAATTTGGAGTGAGCTTTTAAAATTCGGAGTGAAGTTTTCGAATTGGGAGTGAAGTTTTCGAATTGGGAGTGGAGTTTTCGAATTCGGAGTGAGTATTTAGAATTTGGAGTGAGCCAATTCGGAGTGAAATTTTGGAATTCGGAGTGAGCATTTAGAATTTGGAGTGAGATTTTCGAATTCGGAGTGAGCATTTAGAATTCGGAGTGGAGTTTTCGAATTCGGAGTGAGTATTTCGAATTTGGAGTGAGCTTTTATAATTCGGAGTGAGCATTTAGAATTCGGAGTGAGTTTTTAGAATTTGGAGTGAGGTTTTCGAATTCGGAGTGAGCTTTTAGAATTCGGAGTGAAGTTTTAGAATTCGGAGTGAGTATTTAGAATTTGGAGTGATCATTTAGAATTTGGAGTGAGCTTTTAGAATTCGGAGTGAAGTTTTAGAATTCGGAGTGAGTATTTAGAATTTGGAGTGATCATTTAGAATTCGGAATGAAGTTCTAGAATTCGGAGTGCACTTGTGGGCCACCGTACATCTGGACTTGTCACCCTGAGAACTGGATCTTAAAAATAATCTCGACGCGGCCTTCAACTTCCCTCTATGGTCTAAAGTTTCCTCCACCGTCTACAACATCCGTCCGCATATTCCGCTTGCGCACGATTGAGAAAAACTCGCTAGCGAGAAATTGAAAACTCGCTAGCGAGAAATTGAAAAACTCGCTAGCGAGAAATTGAAAACTCGCTAGCGAGAATTTAAAATCTCGCTAGCGAGAAATTGAAAACTCGCTAGCGAGAAATTAAAAACTCGCTAGCGAGAAATTGAAAACTCGCTAGCGAGAATATAAAAACTCGCTAGCGAGAACTCAAACTTTCAAAATGCAACTCAACCATGGTTCTCCTGAACTCGACCATGCAATTTCAAAACTGACCATGTAACTTTTCTAACTCGATGATATTGAAAGACATTTGGACCAGGATTTACAACTCGATAGGCTTTTGGCAGCAACGGCTTGCCATACAAAGGGTATACATCTCTAGACAAACAAGGAGTCTTGAGCTACAATTTCTAACGTCTTAGACCATCCGATAAAGTGGCTTCAAAGTTTCTGGGAAGGTGCTTTATGAATGTTAGATGCATGATCGGTTAGAGAAACAGAGAACTAGGGAGGGGAGGGTAGAACAGAAAGATAGGGAGAAAAGGGTGGATTACTGAATGTCATGGCCATTCAGGAACGAAAGCAACTTGTTAAGATCTGGGCAACTTGATATCGTATCGTGGTACTTGTGCAAGACCTGTGGATATGAAGAGTAAGAGTTACTCAGATCTTGTAATTCCTGATGTTAATAGAGACATTTTTATGACCTTACTTTTAATTAAATGCCAATCTTCTTTGCTTTTGAGTTGTCTTATCATGATTTGAAAACTCTTGCGTCTGAGATTTACGGTTCAAGAGTGCGGTGCAACGGCACGGGGGAGGAGCCGGCGAGGGGGAAGAGGCACTCTGCGATAAAAGAGGCGGGGTTGTATATTAGACCCTTTCTCCACCTCCCCGGCCCCCTTCAAAACTGATAATAAATAAGGCTGGGTTGGGGTTGGATCCAAAGAAGTCTAACACACAGAATACACGCCAAGGAAAGTTCGGTTTATGTGTCCAGCTTTCGTTATTCCTGGCGCATCTGCCTTAATTCCGTTCTGATCCAAAAATGGTCGAGCAAACTATTTTACGTTTTAAGAGCTGTACAACAGGTTAACGGTTGCCAACCGATTTGCCTAAAGATTTATCATTACATTACGTTCGCTTTTGGTTGTTCATATATATTGTGGCATTTTGCTATCTATTTTCTACACCATCCATGACCCATTGCATGCGCTTAAGCTATCTACAGGGCACTACTAAGGGTATTTGAAAATCACGCTAACACACGGGAACTAGTGATTTCTACTCACAAGTCTGATCTTCTCCACCAGTGCATCCAGACGGCAGATTTCGGTTTCAGCTTTCTGAATGTTTCCCTCGAGAACTCGAATCTACGATACGGTATGCCAAATTAGGATAACTTTTAAATTAGTCAACTCTTGTTATCATTCAGTGGCTCATTTTCCATACAGATCATAATTGACTTTAATTTTCTCAGCCTAAAAAGACTGCCAGTACAACGACTGCACAGGGTTTCCCCACTCCCCCCACCCCCAGTATCATGTTTGGTACCTTCAGGTATCTTCTATTACCTATTTAAAAAACTTGGAATGAGATAAACATCATATGATGACAGTGAATTGTAGTGTATTGCGTCTACACTCACGTGACAGGCCTTTTGCTGCAACCCCTTTCTTGGGAGTGGGGACGAGAATTCTTTTGCTGTACCCGTGTTAGCAGGAGAAAAGAAGAACGAGGGAGGGGAGGGAAAGGGTGGTCTTACCTTTGAATCCGTTCTGTATTTGTATTCTGTCATATAGTCCTGTGTCTCCATGCGATATGCTACGGACTTTTCTTTCAACGTTTGGACCTACAAGCAAGAAAAATAATCGAAAAACAATTTAAAACTTTGCCCGGTTCGTCGAGTCACTGACGCAGGCAAGGGGCATTTCTCGTAACACAACCATCGTGTTACCTTCTTCTCCAAGCCAAATTTTTCAGCCAGTACTTTACCAAGGACGTCTTGTGTTTTACTGAGACCCGGTTGAGCTTGTGACAGTTCATCTAGCTTGACTAGGCTTTCTGTAAGCTGCTGTGATAAACTCTCCTTTTCTCCTTCTAGCGTTTTCGTCTCTTCAGACAGGCGCTTAACGTCTTCTGTCATCTCCTATAGAAACACAGGCGTGTGCTTGGTAATGAGTATCATCAGAAGTACTCTCTGGTAAAAACACAGTTAGACCGAAAAATCGCGTTAGATATTTTCATTCAAACTATAAATACTGCTGTAAGGTTAGAAATTGTCTTTTCCCTTTTTGGCGTTATCGCAATCCTCTCATTGATTAGCTCACGAAACCAGGGTTTGAGTCAGTTTTTCTCACATTCGCCTTCCTGAATTGCCTTAACTTCTCATCACTGGTTGGAATTGCCCGCAACAATTGGGCTAACACTTTAAAAGCAGGGCGAACAGAAAATCGCGAAAGAGTTAACTAGCTCACTAACGTAAATCAACAAATAAAAGATTACATAAATAAATAAATAAATAAATAAATAAATAAATAAATAAATAAATAAATAAATAAAAAAATATTAACCGTTATTCTAGCCTGCAGGTCGATGGTTTTCTCACACTGCTCCCCGAGCGAATTGAGTTTTTTCCAGGAATACTGTAGAGTTTCCCTGCTTTGCTCGAGTTCTTGTCGTAATGCGGCTATTTCACTGGACTTTTTCCCCATTTCTCGGCGCAGCTTTGTTTCAGAAATTCTGGAGTCTTCAAGTTCTGATAGAACTTTTATCAGGGCCGACTTGTGCTCCTCTTCCAACAAGACCCTAACGAGAGAACAATAACTTCGCGTAAGCGAGGTAGAAGGAAGATCACGGTTTCTGACATTGTAACCTTGCAGTGACTTTTTGTTTTTCGGCCAAAGAAACTGCGAAGTATGTTGCTCAATCAAATGTCACTTCTTGTTGGCTTCTCTAAAACGTAAGGAGCACAGGCAAACAGTCGATACGGCAGAAGCACTGATATGACTAAATTTCCCTACCTCTCTTCTTGTAGTCTTTGGATGGTGTTCTCTGCCTGGACCGAGGGGGCCTGGACACTAACGATTTCTGCCAACTGTGTCAGGGCTTTCTTGAGTCCAAGGGCCTGTTCCGACAAAGACACAGGTTTTTCCTCATCTTCGGAGGTCAGTTGAGAACAGTCTATTTCACTCTCGCTTTCTTCGAAAATGGGGCTTAATTTCAGGCAAAGATTATCTGCCTGAGATTTGAAAAAAAGAAAACAGTTGTTATATTAATGTAGTATCAATACCGGCCCCTGGCAACAAAACATACCAATAGATTTCACGCTTGTCATAGTCATTAATGACAAACTTTGATGGCCTTTTCAGAATTAAACGCATAAAACACTCCAATATTATGTCGTTTCTGTGCATAGAAAGTTGCAGTGGGCATCACACTAAGATGATTTCATTTTTTGGTTCCTTCTGTATGAAATTATAAGGTAATGTTGATAAAAAAAGAAGTCAGGAAAAGCCTGTCGAAAAGTCATCCTGACCTCTAACCTCTTCCACCCTTTATATGGGTCACTATTTATCGGTACCACAGAAAACAAGAATTTTACACGTATCTGCAATTCACTTGCATGACGAATTTCAAATGTTTATCTTCTTTCGGGCGCTGCGCTTATCTTTTAGATCATTACTCAGTTGTCAGAAGCAGGGAAAAAAGTGAAGAAAATTATTTCATATTTCACTCACGAGTCTCAACTCTGACTCGTTGTCTCTCATTGCTGTCGCCTCCAAAACACTCTGCACGAGAGACTTGGCAGGAGCAAAGCTCTCATTGGTGCCTGGACTTTCCACTTCAGTTTTGACTTTCTCGTTATTGACCTATTAAACAAAAATTACAAATATCTTAACAATGTCTTATGTTCCATTTACTAGCGCGCATTCTTTTCCTATATGGTCTAAACCGAAATTCAAGCACTGGGGCCTCCATCTTTAAGCCGAGAACAAACAATCCCCCGGAGAGGTACCCAGACCCTCCACCCACCCTTCCCTCCCCCGTTTCGGGGAAAGTTCGCTTCACTCAATCCAACCCCACTGTTGTTGCTGGTGTTGTTTCTGCGGGTCTTCACCTTACAAATAGTTCTTACACGAAGCTTCCTGTCAGAGACTGCACGTAGTTTACAAGATTACCTCGGTGAATAAATCTGTTTTTTGTCTTCAAGACCTTACCTCAGGACTACACGATTTGCGAAATTTCCACAGCCATTCGTTGACCAGTTCTGTGATTTCGCTCAGTTCCTTTGCGGTCTCCTCTATAACTGCCTCCTGTTGCAAAACGATCCAGTGAGCCTGGGACTGAGTAGCCTCCAGTTCCTCCTGTTTATCTTGCAAAAGGCCCCTGAAAACAAATTTAAGACTACTTCAGTAGTGCGGTGCGGACGCAAAAACACCTTAGTAAAGAACCGTCTGAAGTGCTACGGTCTAATGCCATTTTGTAACGTCGAACCACAAAATATGTTTATTTCTCGTCTAGTCCTAAGAAATCTTGCTTATCAAACAAGCCTTTTGGGGGGCAATAGTTTCTGGCAAAGTTAAAACCAAGTTTGAGTTGACAAGAGGAAATACAGAACGATTTGAGCTTTTCATCGATCCTGGTTAGTTACCCAAAAGTTTTTAAAGTTGAACTTTTGTTTCAAGAAAATTTAAATACATAAAAAATATGACAGAAAAGAACAAACAAACCCCACCCGTCACTCTAATTAATAAGTAATTCACCAGGTATAAGATACAGTCACATGATCTAGCTACCTGGAGTGTTTCATTTCTTCGACAAGTTCTCCATATTTCGCTGACTGGTTCTTCAAAGATGTATCCAGTTCGGATCGCTGTAGATTGCTCAGTTTTAACTGAAACGTTTCAAAGCACACACGACGTTATAGCATTACGAACGATAAACCGAAAGTGTCGACCAGTATAGCTGAAGTTACCTGGGTTTCCATGTCGTTTAGCGTCACTTCAAGGTTTCTTCTTTCTTCTTCAGTAAATTCATTCACTTCCTGCTGTTGTGATTGTATGTACTGTAAAAGACGCAATATAATCATTATATATTGGGAACATTTATTTTCAGAAATACACGTTAACGCTGAATTTGGGTACTTCATGTTACACAGAGTTATTTACAACTTACTGAGAAGGTTGAAAAGATTGTGGCTGGAGAGGTAACACTTTTATTTCACAGAATAGTATTTTTAAGGTAGCTAGCCTGAGTGTTTTTGCTGTTCATCCATCCATATAGAGTTTCCACATGACGTCACGGCGGCCATGTTGATGTCCCAAAACAAAGAAAAGGCGGCCATGTTGGTGTTCCAAACTAAACCTCTGGGAATTCAACTCCATTTTTATGCAAATACTTTCTTTTGTTTCAGTAAACCAATATGGCCAGGAGTCACGTGAATGAAAACGCTTTATACGACTCGCACATTTCACTATTTGATGGAATTGCATGTATTTAGGTGAGGATTAGGGGACACCTTGAGACCTCTAGCATAAACAGAATGATTCTAATTATGGTCCATTTCTGGGCATAAATCTCACTTATGTCCAAATATTGCAGAAATATCTTTTAGACAAACGACAATAGCGTCTGGCAGCTCATAGACGCTACTAGGTATTCTCAAAGGCAAGTATTACACCCTTAAAATCCCTGTAAGTAGTCAATCTACATATAATGCTTATTTATTTATTTTTTATTAGTGATTTCCATTAAGTGTACAACGTGAATACTAAACTCAAAAGACCGCACAAAAATTTCCTTACCTAATTTACGAAGCACTCGCTGGATTTCAACCAATCCCTTCTCGCTTTTACAGCGAATTTGTAAAACTTTTCTTCGACATTCGATAAAAACACGAACTTTCGAAAACACAAACCCTTGAAAAACGCCTCATTTGGACGGGGCCAGGGACGGGGCCTCTCTTAAGACTGAAACCAAAGTCATAGCGATAGCAGTTTCACCATTTACCTCCATTTGCTCCAGAGCGTTTTCGAGCTTCACCTTTAAGTCGGTTATTTCGCGTTGTTGTCTGTTGATCAGATCCCCTTGCCTTGAAATCTCCATTTTATGTCTGTCCAGTTCCGAAGCTAAAAAATCGTTTTGTCCAACTAGTTTCTCACACTGTTCGTTTGCCTCTTTTTCGCTTTCTCTGAAAATGGCAAATTCTCTTGGTTATTATTGATACTACGTTTAAAACTACTAGCAAGTGGACGCAAACCTAGACTATAGTCACAAAGGTTTCTTTTTCCCAAAGTGTGATCTGCGTTTGCAAGCGTCAGGAAATTTCGCGCAGCTCTCCCCTTGAGCTACGCTTATCAATCCGTTTTGGAATCTGCCAGCTTTTTCATCGATTTACGTCAGGGAACGTTGAAAACTAACAGAAACTGAATAACAAGTATTCTACGGCGAGGAATGTCATAAACAATTCAAATTCTCCAACCTAACAGAAGGCTATACGAGGTAATTTAAACTCGAGTTACCTTGATTTCCTCAGCCGATCCTCAACATCCACAACGTGTTTTTGGGTGTCTTTTAAAAGCTGTGAGTTTGTCTCCAAGGACAAACTAAGTTCATCTATCTGATGACGTAACATGAACAAAAGTCATACCGAAGATTCACTGACCAGGAAAAATAATGACATTTTATTTTTTGCGCCATAAGATGAAAGATCGGGCTTATCCTTACGCCCACAATGCGTCAGCTCGCTAGTATAGCCGATTATTACGCTTCTTCCTAGTATTATCAGTGTAAATCCAAGGGACTCATCTCTCGCCAGAAACACATTATAATTTACCGAGTTGAGACTGGGAAAGTACAGTATTTACATAAATTAAAAAATACAGCAGGTTTCCTGGTATTGGATCCAACTGACCTTTTTCGCTAATGTATCAGTCAATTCCAAAAGCGCCCATCCCCCCTAATCTCCCACCGAGCAAACTCCCGGGCATTTGACTTTTTTGAAAAAATTTTAGCAAATGCCCCGCTGTGTTTCCAGTTTAGACGATCAAATGCCCCTCTGTCAGGGCCTCAAAAAGGGAAAATCAAGTGTAAATCTATAGAAAATCACTCGTTGCGTGAAGCATTTTGGCACGCTCCCCGCTCATAATGAATATTTTTTTCTAAAATCGCTTACCTTTTTCAAACCATATCCGAAAAATTGTGCGCCAAAACTCTTTTCCGATCTCTTTTGTAGGCACTCCAAACTTTGAATACAGGCATATTAACTGCATATTTAGTGAACAACGGAAAACCTACGCTGAATCTTGAAGCGAAGGGAGCGAAGCGGCTCCCGTGGTGAGTGAATATTTGCGTGCGAAAGACGCGCGAAACCCTTTAGCTGGCGACCGACGACCAATGTTTGGCCGATAGTCAAATGCCCCACCGTGTGGGACAAATTTCGGATCAAATACCCGGGGTATGCCCGGGGGGGGGAGGGATGGGCGCTTTGGAATTGACTGATACATAATACCTTTACATGGAATGACAAGTTAAAAAAGTTACCTGATATTGAAGTTCTGTTTCATTTTCTCTGCTCCAGGCCACATATTTCTCTGCTTCAAAAGCGGCATTCTGTGACGGAAAAATAATTGATAGAATGGGCGAATTTTAGTCGAATGGCGCTAAACGGGCAGCAATTTTGCCCCATACGTGCTGCAACGCAATGTTCTTGTCAGCATTGCGTCGCAAATTGCAGAAGACATGTTACGTTCTTTAGCATATCTTGCAATGTTGCGAAGATTATCTTTTAATAGTAGTCTTACTGCTTCGTCTTACAATGCAGTTTTTCCCGGCGAGACAGGTTGCAAGGAGGGAGTGTTCACACTCTAGACATCTCATTTCAATCATGCATGCACGCGTATTCATGCAATTTTTGTCCGTCACGTGACTTTGTGCAACAACAGCATTTGAACATTGAAGTTTGGGGGGGGGGGGGAGGGGGCGAATTGCCGAGAAACAGTGTCGCGCTTCCACTGCAGTTTGCAGTTGGAAAATCGGGTCCTCATGAGATCGGCTTTCTGCTGTGACCTCTGAAAACGGGAATATGAAACAAGAAGGAAGAGAAAGTGATGTGTCTGTAAATAGAACTCACCTCTAATCTATCCACCAGTCCTTTCAAAGTTACACAATGAGCTCTGTTTCTTCGAACTTCGTCTTCTTTTTGATCCACAAGTTTACGAAGTCTGTGAACTTCGCTAATATTTTCATCTCGTTCTTGCGCTACAGTTTCTATTCTCTGCTGAAGTTCTCTATGCTTCTCAGTGGACTCTTCAATATCTTTAACTTGCGTGGTTAGTTTAGACACTTGGTCCTTCAGTTCAGCGCCGTCTTTACGGCTTTGAAACAGCAGTTCACTCACAGCTTTTGTCTCTTGTATGCTTTTTTGGAGGTCTTTCTTGACGACTGGGAGTTCCAACAACAATTCTTGTAACTGATGACATTGTCCTTGCAGCTCGTCAAGTTCTTTTTGCTTTGTTGCTAACTCCTTCTCAAGAATTGCAGTTGCACTGGCATATTGAGGCTTTTTATTTTTTGTTTGTTCCTAAACGATAAAATTGAATCAAAAACGTTTACTTATCCAACTGAGAACAAAAATTTCGCCAAGTTGCCAGGCCCATTGAGAGTTCGAAAAAGGTAAGGGTAGAGGGGTGGGGGAAGATAAATCCTGTGCCCCTCACCCTTATTTTTCTTGTCACTTCTCCCCTGCTGTCCACTATTTGTGTTCATTGCATAGTTAATGACTATTGATTTTCCTTGCTGTAAAACATTGATGGTTAGCAAAAATCACAGTTTTTGTCTGCGTGAACAGTTCGAACTAGAATTTTAGACATTGTTTAAAAAGAAATCTCCCAAACAGAAATTTTGAATTATCGTTTTTGCAGGGTGTGTGTAAATTTGACATTTTAAAGCATGCAAAATTAGGAGAAAAATTCATATTTTTGTGGAAAATCTAAATCAAGGAAGCCATTTGCAAGGAACTTACCTTCATCAGCTGAGATAATTGCCTCTCCAGTCTCAACCTTTCCTTATTCATTTGTAAAATTATTGATTCAAGTTCTTCCATCTTCCTGGGAGATTCTGCCTTTTCCTTTGACCCACTCTGATGACACAAATACAAAATTAGTTAGGAAAATACATTTTACAGGAAAAATTCTTATTTTTGTGATCACAAGATAGAAAAAATATTTTATGCTAATTTGTAAAAATTGATTTTGCATTTTTTGATTTGTGGGATATGAGCAGGTGTTCCTGAAAAATTGATTTTCCTGCACTTCAAATTTTACATTTTAATAATTTAATTCGAAATTCTACAACAGAAAATGTGATGAATACTTTCAGAGCATAAGGGCCCAAAGGTTTGGTACAGGAGCGTATCCTTAAAAACAACAGAGCTCAACTTCAACTGGAACTCACAAAATAAAGAAGTTAATATATTAAATATTATGGACATTTTCCCAGGTAATGACCAAACAGAAAGAAGAGGTGATATTACAAAAAAGACTTTCAATTTCCTTTTTTTCTTCGCATATAACTCTTGTAATATTTTGTGGAATATCTTTTTTTTGTAATATTTTAATATTTTTAAAACAGTTAAATTCTGCATTCAATTTATTTGTCATCTTCTTTTGTTAACTGTCTGAGATAATAGACAAGGATGTTTTTATAGGGCACAAGCATGACTAACCTACAGTCCATCTTAGGATACTGTTTGTGTTTTTATCCAACTGTGACCAAAGTCTGGTAAAAGTGACACTAGGTTTTAAAATGAGCTGTTTTTTGTCAATTATGCTATATAAATGGGAGCAACATGACGTCAAGACACGTACTCATTTTTTCTTTCTGTTTTCTTCAGAAACTCAGTACATTTTTTCCCAGTGTTTGGTTGTTGTTTGGTGTAAAAATAGCAAAAAATCAATTAAAAGGCATAAAAAGTCAGTTGGAAGCCCTATGCCCTTCAATCTGTTTTTGAGGCAGCACCTTTGGCTTCCTTGACAGTATTATTTGGACTAATCTCACTGAAGATTGAGGCATTTTATCACTGGTTATTGTTTCCTTTATTTCTAATTAATGATGTACATGTTTGATCAGGTCGTGATTATTGATGCTGGTCAATAATGGCAATTAAAACAATACAGTCAAATTCAAACCTTTTCCACTTCTTTCAAGATTTTTCCAACAACTTTTTGTACAAAGTCTTCCACAGACACTTCTTCCTTGTGCCTAACAGGAGGCAAATCATCCTTCTTGCAAATTTCCTTGTGGACTGGGGAGGATGCCTGCAGTGACTTGATAAGACTTGGCATCACATGATGCAAGCTATGCAAGGGAGCACTAAGCCTCTTTGATCTCAGTTTTTGTTTAAACAGTGTCCTTGTTGAAAGATCTGAATGTCTAGATCTTTTTGGAGTTCCATTGTTTACACGACTGTCCAAGACACTTTTGAGTGGGTGCCTGGACGGAGTGACCAGAGCTGCCACCTAACAAAACATGGCATAAGTTAGTCTTTCCCGTAAAACCGTGAACACCGGAAAAAATTTCTGGAATGTTTATTGTTTCGCGACCAATCAGAAGCAATATCAAACCACAACCTAATTACCGTTACTGTTTGCAGTTTAGTTTTCTCACATGTGATTGGCTTTTTACTTGAAACACAATAACATTCAATAGATATTTCTGGTGTTCACGGTTTTATAGGAAAACTGTAAATAATGATTTTTCATGTACTTTACCACAATTCTAAACTCTCAAATTCTTACTGTAATGAGGAAAATTCAGATTAATAAGTTAATCAATATTAAATGTCAATCAACTGGGTTCACTTGATACGTGGACAAATTTTGTCCTTTTATCGCTCTATGTTAAATTCAAGCAAGTACAAAGAAGCAGACTTGTGATGTACGATGGAAGAACTTGAAGTTGAATGTTAATGCATTATTATGAATCAAGACATGCAGAGACCACAACTAAGTGCCTGTTTACATGGAGATAGGGTGCCCCAGCTAACTGGGCTACTCAGCTAGGAGGGTTAAAACATAGCCTGCCTTTAGTCATGCAACTCACCTAAGCGGGATAGTCTTTTGAGCAACCGCAAAGCACAACAAACAAGATGGCAGACAGAAGAAAGTTTTTGATAGTAAGTTTTTTTTTGCGGGTACTGCTAGCAGCCACTTTTCAGTGTGTAGGGTTCTTTTACACTCTGCTAATTGAGCATAGTCACCAGAGGCAGTTAAAGTTAAAATCTGCCCTGGAATAAAACGTTCTTTTGCGGTCTTCTCACCTAGGCTAGCCAAGGTGACCCGTCATTTACATGACAAAAAGCTAGCCCGCCTAGAAGGGTGCCCTGGGTGAGTAGACAGGGTAGTTCCCCCCTCCCCTCCGGGGGGATACTCCCTATAATGGCCTATACGGGGAGGCTCCACCCGAAAGGGGTACCTTTTTCACGCTTCAGATATATGAAAGGGTAGGGATTTCATGACTCGAAGTATATGAATTGGTAGGGAAATCTGTCATTTAGGTATTTAAGAGGGTCTTTCATTAAAATATTTCGAACACATACCTTATGACTGTACTGTTCCAGTGGAAGGTATATTCATTGTCAATGGAAGGTATATGAAAGGGGTACCTTTTCTGTCAAAAATGGTATATAAAAGGGCAAGGGGTCGGACCTCAGGGCAGAGCCTCCCCTTCACCCTGTCTAGCATGTAAACACTTCAATGCATTCTCTACGAAAACTTATGAAAAGTTGGCTCTCCCAGGTTAGCTCGGTTAGCAGAGACACCCTCCCAGGCCCAAAGGGTTCAGACTGCGATGCAATACATCGCATGAATGTCATAATGCACATGTCATCGGCTTCCCCGTGGGGTCGACCCCCGGGCTAACCAGGGGGATTGTAAAATCAGTCAAGCAAACTTTAGGAATTTCCCCGGGGGTCGGGGAATCTCTCAGGACAAAGTCCCCTGGGTTAGGTGTCTCTCAGCAGAAAATTCCCTTGACATCCTTTTCAAACTTGTGAATTCCCCCACCCCATAATCTTTGAACGTAGAACAATGTCAAGATTTTCCCCTACCCTCGGGCAAAGAATCCGGTCCATTCCTTTGTATTCCCCCACATATCTCCCTGGTAGGCCCGGGGGTCGACCCCACGGGGAAGCCGATGACATGTGCATAAGGCGAAACATCTATAGCCAATAGAAATGTATGACAGCATGACTTTACATGTAGTATATAAAAATATTGGATTTTGTTGAATGGTCTGTTTAGCCAATCATTGCATATGCTCAATTTAAGACTTCAGAAAGTAGTGTTCACTCAGCATTATAGAGTAAGCAGGACGCATCGCAGACAATTAGCTTTCTACACAGCTTTCATTCAGTTTTATTGCAAAGGCCGATTCAAGTAATAGCTGTCCTCGTGAACAGCGAGGTGCGGAATTGCAGATATCAAGGGCCTTCAGCTAGCTATTTGACACGGTATCCCAAATCCTCGAAAGTTAAATTAAAAAGTTTAGTATACAAGTTGTTTCCGAAATGCAAAATGTTGAAAGACGTTCCTTGACAAAATGAACAACGATGTCAAACTTTTCAAGCCCCATTCAAGTCAAAACTGTTAAATAACTACAACGATAAATGCACGAAACAAAACATTACCCCAACAGGCATATTTTCCTGATCTTCGATCAGACTCCTCAGCATTGTTTACTTGGATCGGTTGTGTTATATTTTAGATTTACAAATCCACCATTCAGCTGTTTTCGAACAGTATGGTTTGAAATGCACGCGTCTACTAACAAAGCATTTGATTGGTGGAATACTCGTGTGCCGAAAATTAAACCAGCGGACATTGACCTCATCATATAAGCCATCACGAAGAATGTCTGCATCTCTCCCGCATGGGGAAACTGGAAGTTTTTCGAGGTGAGTATTTTGCAAGATTTTGTCAATAATTCAGTAATTAATTATTCATCCACCTCTGCCATACTCACCATATTGCAGAAACTGGGAATTAGAGTCAGAAAATATATGTACAAGGTTATCAGCAGTTAAGCTCAATCTTGTCCAGTAAGCTTATGCATCGGTTTCCCCGTGGGGTCGACCCCCGGGCTAACCAGGGAGATATGTGGGGGAATACAAAGAGATGGATGGGATTGTTTGCCCGAGGGTAGGGGAGAAAACAACATTGTTTTACGATCAAAGATAAATTTAGAGGGTAGGGGAAATCACGAGTTTGTAAAGGATGTCAGGGGGATTTTCTGCTGAGCGACACTTCACCCAGGGGACTTTGTCATGCAAGATTCCCTGACTCCCCAGGGAAATTCCTCAAGTTTGCTTGACTGATTTTACAATGCCCCTGGTTAGCCCGGGGGTCGACCCCACGGGGTAGCCAATGACATGTGCATTAGATAAACTTATAAAGATCTCATCACAAAGCATCCTTTTTATATTTATCCCTCATAAAATTTGTTCTATGATTTCACTAACCAATCTTTTTATTGGATTGATAAACAGCTGTTAACAATTATTTGTACACAAACCAATCTCTTCACATTTTATTTTTAGATACAAACAAAATGATGCAGTTGACATAATTATAAACTGTGCATATTATAAGTTAACATCCTCGCAGACAGTGCAGACCACCGGTATACACGGACTATATCTAGGTTTTGAGTGACAAGTCTGGCTGCTCCGCAGGCTACGGCATGGGTGGTGATAGATATTTCATTAAATACACATATTATTAGAAGACTATGCGATGAGTGTTATTTTGCGAGTCTTGTAGGCTCAATTTTTAGTAGGCTGAATTTCTTTTATGCACCTATCAAATGTTAGTCCCGAGGGGGGGGGGGGGGGGGATACGGGATGAGGTGGGGACTTTGATCGACATTTCCTGCCCTGGGTGGGGAATTTTGACTAACTTTGAAGAGAATGTTGGCCCCAGGGTGGGGAAGTTTGATCAAACTTGAAAACTGAGGAAATATTCATCAAAGACCATTTCCTAAGCTTGGACTTTGCCATGGCAAAATGCATGCTGCAATGCTGCCTTCTTGAAAACCGACAGAGCAGAGCCTGGAGATGAGTGACTTGCCATCATGAAAATACTCTGAAGTCCCTGTGAGGCATGAACAAGATGGAGAAAAGGAAGGTAATGAAATTTGCCCAATCTGTCGTTACTATAAACCATCAGTTTCATTCCGTGTTTAAAACTGAGATTTTTAAACCTGGAGTGTTTGTATTGTTTAAGCATTGAAGAGGTCAACCTCTTGGATCTCAATCCCTACAGTAGGGAACTTTGAACTCAAAACTTAACCCCAAGGGTGGGGAGATTTGACACAAAATTTGCGTTTCTGATCAAAGTCCCCACCCTATCCTGTATCCACCCCCTTGAGACTAACATTGATTGGTGCATTACAAAGTTAAATCCTGTACTTGCAGAAGGAATTGCAGGTCCCACTGCCTTGCAGAGTCATAAATTTGCCAATCATCACCCCTAGCTGTAGGAGAAACACACAATCATAATGTAACTCCAGTGTGCCCAAACATTGTCATTGATATTTTTGCCTTGTGCTTGATCTGCAAAGTAGCAGTACTCCGGGAAAGGGTTATCTAGAAAATTATCAATAAAATTATTCAATGTGTTAAATGAACCAGCTCACTTTGACAACATTAGATAGTACAGGTTATATTTGGTGTATATTTTGATTATGTTTCAACCAAAGCTAGGGTATCCAAATAAGAAGACAAATCTGCTTAAACAAATAAATACAAAGCCTTTTGTTTGGACATGACTGCTAGGTACATCTGCTTAATTCTTTAATCCAAACTCTTTGTCCATACAAGCAAGCAAAATAATTTATTCTCAGTCCCTGCAGATATGCCCTATTAAAGGCTGACACTGACCTTTGTACAAGCAGGCTCTATTAGTAATGGCTGGTTAAAAACTTAAGAGAATCTCCCAGGCCTTTTATGCCTTTTAGACATTCCAAATTATCAAAAACAGGTCATCTTCAGTATGGTCTGATGCCTCAAGGAGAGATTATGGTGGTAAACAATGATAGCCCTGGACGTACCACATTTTGTTGACCATGCACGCTTTCCTTTTGCATGGAAAACTCGGTTGTTTCAGTGGTAAATCAAATGAAACAGACTTCCATTGGAAATTTTTTGAAAAAAAAAAAAAGAAATACCTTCTGAGGTATTCGTCTTTTCTTGTTTCTACGGGAATGATCGAAAGTTCCTGTACCATCTGCCATGTCCCACTAGTTCCATGCTCCTTGATGAATTAAGCATGTGGTTTGGTGCTGTTTTGGTTAGTACCCAGTCCCTTAAAGAGTAACTCATCCCGTTCCATTTTGTTTGAGGAAAATTGTCCTGTTCCTTTTAACAAAAAATTCTCCCTGGTTCTTCCTTTCAAATAGTGCCCCATGCTTCTCTGTCAATGCATGTTTTGATCACAAATTTCTTTTGTGGGTAATGAAAAAAACAACAACAACAACTTTGTAATGTTTTTGTCGCTATTTAGGGTGATTCAACTACAGTGTTAATTTTGCCACCCATTTTGAAAGCTCTCTTCTAAACTGGGCCCAGTCCTCCAGCCCAACAGATGCCACATTATGAGTTGGAATGGCAGGATCCTGAACGATTGGCAGTGTAAATTCAACTGGAAAAGTCTCATGAGGGTAATCCTCTGACAGGTAATACTCATTCCAGAATACTCTAGAGAAGATAGAAGATATAATGTGTGAGCGTGTAAAAAAAAAGTACAAAACTGGATACAGGAATTTTTGTATCATTCTGATATCCATAACACACATTTTGAGGGTATTAATTGTGATCTGAAAGATTTTAATTTTTGGAAATACTGGATACTTGCTATATTATTAGTTCTGCTGTGGTTGATGAAATTCAATAGACACCTGAGTTTCTCACCTTTCTTCTGTGAAATTGGTGGCAATTGCCAGTTTACACACTGAATTTACTGGGTGCCAAACATATTCATCACCTCTACTCTCGCACTTATAGTTTAAGCAACCCCCGGCAGCACTTTTGTGTAGCATGACCATTATCTGTCAAGTGTCACTTATTGACTCATGGGCGTAATCAACAGTCATAATCTGCCTGCTTGTATAGCCAGCAAAAATCATTCTCCAACTGATCAGACTCGCATATGAAACCCAAGGAAGCCTTCTAGCTGTATGATGTGAATTGTTAAACTTACTCCAATGATTCATCGCCGACCATGTCAGCTAATTCTAAGAACACATCTTTGTCAGCCCTAACTGCTTGAGTTTCACCTCCCCTGCAAGAATAAAACCCCACCCCCATGGTAAATTATACTGTTTGCAGTGTATACAGATTTTATTTAGCTGTGCTTGGAGCAGCACAATACAACATCAGGTACCTTTGCATAGTTAAACTAATAAAAAACTTCTTTAATGACTAGAATCCTGTTTCTCCTTACAATATAATACAGTTGGATGCAAGAGTAAACGAAATGCAGGGCTCAAGAAATTTCCATTTGACCCATTTTTTATTTAGAGAAAAATTCGAGGGGATTATTCCAGCTATGTAGAATTCTATACCTTAAACCTAAAATTGGGTAGCACACAAAATCTGACGAAGAACGTTTTACCAGATAATAATTTTAAAGTTCTACAAGTTTATTTTTAACGAAAAAGCCAGGCATGTTGTACAGAACTGTTATCATTGGCTTGTAAATGTAAATCAAAAGGGGCAAGCTTTTTAACTGTGGATTAAGGGTTTTCAGAAAATACATTTATCTACAATACATACTCATGAACCACTTGATAAGCAGCGGTCACCAGCAGAGACAGCAGATACTGACTGGGTTTGGATGAGGAATTCCGCCAGGCAATAGTGTTACTCCACGCTTTAACAATACGAATCAGGTCCTTGCACTTGTAATATAATAGAAATCACAGTTCTTAAAAATATGCCATTAAAAATCTGCATGATTTTTGCAAGTGATAGATTCACTAGTTATCAGTTTACAAAATACAGATTATCTTGTAGGAATCGTGTAACCTTTTTTATTTGGCCTGTACACCCCTACTCCCCCTCACCCCCCCCCCCCCCACCTATGCTATGACCCCCTGCATCAACCCGTATCCGTGCCCACGGGCAATTTTTACTCTCCCCAGGTTTCACCAGCGGCTTAAAATCAAATTGGTGGCTCCTTGAATTCGGCGATAGACGTAGAAAACCACACGGAAAAATTGGAGACTGTGTGTCCAAAGTAGCTACAGTTTTGTCTGAAAGGTGCATTTAATAATGGAGATTTTTTTAATGGAAGACGCGAAGGTACAAGTAACAAAATTAAATTGACTAAGTACGTTACCTTTGAATTCTGCATACAAATGAATTCGGTTTGTCTCTCACAAACTGAAATATTATAGCTAAGAAGAAAGAACGCAATTAATTAACTTTTCATAATGTCATGAAAGTAAACACTGATGCGTCAGAACTGTCACGGCATATTGAAAACTTGAGGTAGAGGTTAGCCTGCGTGGCAGGCAACTGAAAGTTTGGACTCGAGTTAGAGGGGCGATCGCGTGGGAGGAGCGCTTTTTTCTCTTTTCCTCGCGCGTTTCCTCTCTCACACGCGTTGCGCTGTAACTTGCGCCTGTTTTCTCTCCATCGCCTGGTACACAGGCTAGAGAGGGGTGGGTCCCCTTGAACCATCCTATTAACTACTGTAAGTACTCACAAAATCTGTGCATCAGCTGGCTGACTCAAACTCTGCTTATATAATGCTTTGCAGCCACCCATTGGCTCCCAGTCATTCACTGGCAAAAGCACCACGTTGACGTTGTCACATTTGAACAGGACTGCTGTTTGAGTCGTCATGAAGTCTGAACATGGCGGCAGTTTACTGGATGCAGACTGGTCATCATTTGTGTTGTCTGCCATTTTCGAGCCTTCCTGCTTCAGTAAGGTTTTGATGGTGAACACAATGGCGGGTAACCAGCTTTTATGCTCAGTTCTGGGGAGGTCTGAGAAGCAAAAGAATTCAAAGGTCATTTTCTCCAATTGTGCCCCTGTCGTGTCCCTCTTTACAGACGGATAACTGAAGACTCGCTTTGTCTGCTTTGTGGCACTCACTTGCGTCCTGCTGTTAACAGAATCCAGTGGGAGTGTTGCCACATTGTCATATAGCACACGCCTGCTGTGTGACGAGTTCAGTGGGCTTGATAGAGTCTCGTTATAGGGTGTGCCTGGCTGAGGGAACAACTCAGTTACCCATTACTGACGTGTACATTGTCCACTGTGAGTAAAAGAGCACCAACCCTGCTCCCCTAAATAGCCCTGGGGCCCGTTTCTCGAAAGTCCGGGTAACTTACGGACCTGGACCCATATTTTGAAATCAAAATCTCAAGAAACGTAGTCTGTGTTCTGACCTTTAATGAAGTCCATTGTGTTTCTTTAGCTGATAACTTAACTGTATAATTTTCAAAAAATCTTTAGTGGGAGCTTCGAGAAACGGGCCCCAGGATACTCAGAGCCAGGGAGGCGAAATCGGTGAAAACTTTTGCCGAAGAGGAACTGTTTTTACCCTGATTTTTCTTCAGTGTTTTTTTCTTCTCGTTTTAACTTTCTGTTACGTCACCACAATTAGCCCCTACCGTCACCACCCCCCCCCTCCCTCTTCCCCTCCCCCCGCTCACCTCAGCAGAGGAAGAAAAAGCCAACCAATCTCCTTGGTCATCTTAATTGAACAAAAACGAGAGGCCCTGTCGCCACCGTTATCTTTGCTCTGTCAAAGGGTGTTTAGTCATACCAAAGGTGTTTGCACTATACCTTTAACAAACACTCCCAAGTCTAGCTCGTGATATCCTTTGATGGTTGTTCCCTGTCCCGCAGCACCCACGACTGATATACGGCTTACACTGAACGGTAATTGTTCCTGTAGAACACGCAATAAAAAGCAGTAAAGAAAACAGTCAACAGGTTTTTTTGGCAGAGGCTACGTGACCGCTCACTACAGTTCGCGACAGTTGTTTTGTGGGCTACAAAGGAACTGATTTCTGCCGTGAATTCATCCCTAGATTATTGTTATTTGTTTACGATGGTTTGGCAGTGAAATCTGGTTTTTGACAAGTGAAAAGCCATGCAAGTAATTTGTTTTAGCACCAATGAGAAGCAACCCTCGATAGGTAACACAGTTTCAAATGAAATTTCCGGTTTGTGATCTGGGCCTACCTGAAGGGAGGGTCCTAAGTGCTTGAAAGTTTTCTCGTTAATTAAAACGCCATTAAAATCACATAGGTTGTCTATGCACTGCTCTTACCATCAAAAAGGTTTTTAATTTCTCTGCAACTTCCTGCTGTTTTTGAAGTTGTTCTTCATCAGGCTGTGCTTCTTGGACAAGATCCTTTATGCTGCTTACTTTCTTGCCATCAATCTAGACAGAAATGAAAAAAAAAAAAAAAAAAACAAATAAAGGCGTTGCTAACCAGGGTCCACCGTTGTTCGAAGGTCGATTAACGCCATTCAACTAAAGAAAGTTAACCGAGGTTTTCTTCTTCGACTTTGTGAATGCACGGTTTTTATGCGCGTATTTTGAGGTCAAGGTAAAGAAAAGTGCGAGTTAAAATTTCAGGTCGAAAATCTTGGAGATATCTTTATTGAAACGTGGTTTAACTGGGTTCAAAGCTCATATTAAAGCACCTCAATTGATTACCTCAATCCGCCGTGCTTCGAACAACTTGGCCTTGCAGCGAACGTTTCTTACAGTCTCTATGAATACTTCAACCAACGCGTGACTCACGTGCAGCGAAAAACCTACCTCGCTACAACTATAACATTGCCAGCAGGTTCTGCGGTAGTTGCGGTCGTTTCGAGACGTTTTGGTACCACTTTAAGACTGTACTCAATAAAGAGTTACTGCGACCATTCATTGTAGTGTACTTTGACATTTTTTCCAATTGAGTGTTAAGGGTTAGATTTCTTTACTGCTCTGAGTTCGATTCCCCGACTGGAAAAAGCTCAATAATAATAAAAAAAACTATCAAAAGTACCATTCACGGTTGAATACAAAAAGGAAAACTAGCTCATCTGAAAATACAGTAATAACGGTAAAACGATTAACAAATGAAACGCGCGGTTGAATGAAACACGCCTGGGGAAAATCCATGCGGCGTGTAGCAGATGACGAATCATAAAATGACGACAAGTGACGAAAGGTAGTGACCTCATCAACAGTGCTCTCAATTTCTGCCAGGTATTCATTGCTCTCAATGATCTCATTCTCTAGTGCCTGGATTGCTTGCTCTTTTTGCTTTAGCTCCTCCTGTCTGGCTGCTATTTCCTCATCTTTATCCGCCAAAAGCTGATCTTTCTCCGCAGTTAAGTCTTCGAGCTGAAATTTCCTGTGAAGCAATAAACGTAGCAGGGTCAAATATATTTCCATGGGATTCTTCGTTATCCACTAAACAGAATTTTCTAACCTTGCAAAAATTATTACAGTACTGCTTCACAATTAGGAGCTGCCCTGGTGCAACGTTGGAAAATAGAGTCTTTGTTACGTAATTTGGAGAAATCTGCTCGTTTTTCCTGTGAACTAGTGAAAAACAACCAATGGTTTGAACAAATTTTTTCTTCCGCAGGTTAAAACTCGCTATATGAAAACGGGTTTTGAAATTTATCCACTTTTCTCGCTGCTTCCCGTTGTTTTGTTAGTTTGTGTTTCTTCTTCTTTTTTTTTTTTACAGTAATTTTGTTCGTAGTTGCTGAAGTATTTTTTCCTTTCAAAAACATCGGTTTAATGAAGAGTTCATCAAAATAACATTTAATGTCCTCCCAAAGTTCTTACCGGCAGAAAATTTTCGCCTTACCAAAAACTCTCAAGCGCTGCCTTAGTCTGTGCGTTGATCTCCCTCAGCTTAGCGATGCTGTGTTTATCGGAGGTGACAAGAAAATGATCGTAAACTTCGTTGGTGTTTTTCACGATCAACTGAACACACAAATGTTTCTCGTCGTCCAAATATGGGCTGTAAGGGTTTAACACCTAATACAAAGAAAATCAGTAACTGTCAGGCTGTAGAAGGTTATTCGATCTCAACAGCAAACATTTATTTCCCTGAACAACGTGGATTTTAATGATATAACTGGTAAGAGTTTGGACAGTATATACGTTTTTATACCATGCCATAGAAAATACAGCCAATCAGATTGCAGGAAAGCCGTTGTATATTCGTCAGTATTCAACCGAACCTTCCCATCGATCAGTGTAATTAAACTGTATCACACCCAACCTTCCCATCGTGCGTTGAGTTTGCTTTTAGCGCTTGAAAATTAGTACGAATTTTGCAACCGTTTGACTATAATAACTTTGTTTGACATTAATATTTTATCATTTGTAATTAGATCATGAATTATAATTAATAAAAATTTTGAAAAAAGTTTAAAAATGCTGTCAAGAGCGTCGACATAGGAAGCCATTTCAAAACCATTCAAGTCTGCGCGTGTCTCGCGTTGACTATGCTGGCCACTATATTTTCTATGGTATGGTATAAAATAGTTATGCAACCCTTTCTTGTGGTATACCGTGGAATATCCCACTCGTCACTTGTATTTTCTTGGTATACACACTCGCCTAAAGGCTCGTGTGTATACCTAGAAAATACAAGTGACTTGTGGGATATTCCACGGTATACCACTCCAAAGCGTTAAATAACTAGTATATACTAGATGTTAATATCAGGTTTCTGAGCGAATCAAACGTCTGTGAAGAATTTTTGGAAAGCGAATCTAGCTGTCAGTGAAATATAGTTAAGGCATTGAACATAGCAGAGTAGTAATTTGTCCGAAATCACGTTTATTTTCAGGGCCCCAGAAAGAAGTTGTGTGGAACGGTGGAAGGAGGAGAGTTAATCTCGTACCCAGATCTCCCACGGCCAAGCGAAAGGGAGATCCTACATTTCAATCACAAGCGAGATTAGAGGAGAGTATGAGGACAGAAAGTGGCGAGGGGCCTATGCTGGATAATAAATTAAAATTAAAGTTTTGAACTTTTATAACTCCAAGAGCCACTTATTAAAACCGGGAATTCGCTTTTAAGGGATGGCGTTTTATGTTAAAAGTGCTTCCTTAATCCAGCTTCATGTTAGATACCTCAATTGACGAGTAATCGAGGTTTAATTATTAGTGCTCACCACTACATGAAGAGGTGGTTATAGGTTATCCTAACTGGAGCTTTTATACTTGAGACAGGGACTTTGCAGATTTGCCAAAAGATTTAGAAATAAGTTATCAATGAAAGTACCTCATTCAATTCCAAAGTTGTGTTCAGGGTCATCTCATCCTGACTGTAACAGAACGAACTTCTGCCAGGAACATCCCACGAGTTCACTGTGACACTTCTGTTATCATCCTTGTAGCAGAACACGCGGGCGCTCCATAGAATCTTCATGTAATAAGCGCTGTCTTCCAAGTCTGCGTGTTTGCTCTTCGGGTCAAACATTAGGCTCAAATCCAGCGTTTTCTTGTCACTGGAGCCAAGCCTGAGAGCCAAGGGCGAATCGTCTTCTATCAGGCATTCATTCCCCATGTCATTTGGGGGAGACCAGGATGAGGTGTCAAACCCGAAGTAATAATAAGGCTCAATGCTGGTGATTCTGACACCGATGGAAACCAATCCTCCTTTAGAGATGGCCTTGAGATCTTTGCTCCGGACAAACTTCTCAATCCCGAACGCTGTGCTGGCATTGCTGTCGCAGAAATGATGACTTACTTGTATCTCACGACCGCCGCGAACATAGATTGAGTATGTGGCTTTGAATCTTAACATGGAAGGCTCTTCCCTGTGTAAATACGCCGCAGCGTGTTCAGGGTGCTGCCCAGAGTTGTTCTTAGGTTCTCCTTTGGGGTAGAGTACCAGATACCATTCTTCACCGTACAGCGAAAACTTTGAGCTGACAACGTAGCTTGTGCGGGATGACAAATTAATAACCAGTTTATCTTCAAATATAGTGCTCACCGTTGAACATTTGATCTCCACAAACAAATTATTCTCATCCAAGAACCCTGAGTCGGGCTTCTCGATCTCTTCCACTCGGAGTAACTTACTCCAGCCGATTCCGAACCTAACTTTAGGAAATTCGTCTTCTTCTTTGATGTTTCCAGCTCTCACAGACCTTGAAGGGTCTCTGTTGTTGATAACTTCTAAAGAGAATCCAATCTTGCATTTTACTTTGTCATTGAACTCACCGCCCCCGAGCCACCTTAAAAACACGCCAAACTG